>CATOUR010000208.1:1200000-1731425 GCA_951848785.1 Callosobruchus maculatus | reverse complement strand
ACGAGAATCGAACCCGGAACTTTCCGATCACGAGCCCTCGACCCTATCCACTGAGCCAAACCACCCCCCCGCAGATTATTTATTAGATACCTATATACTGGTGTATATTTGGAAATACTATTTGTCTATATGTGGGCAACAGTTGATAATAAATTCATACATTTATTTTGTTTTCAAAGACCCACTGTTTTGATTTGTTACTGTCTTGTCTTCGTTAGTTTGTTAGTTAGTTGGTCTTGAGAATTTTGATACGGATCAACTGTCTATCAAAAAACTCTGATATAGTTTACACAGCCATTTTAAGTATTAATTTATACTATTTTCAGGCACGTATCCAGGATTTGGCTTTGGGGGGGGGGGGGTCCAGATTATGGGTATCACTTGGTTGACCTTTCGGGGGGTCCAGACTAGAGTTGCTACTTTAAATTTGCGGGGGGGTGTGCAAATTTGCGGATCCCATTTTTTAGATGGCATTTTATAACGTTTCGGGGGTGTCCAAACCCCCTGAACCCCCTCCAAATACGTTCCTGGCCATTTTGGCTAATTTTACAGACACAAGCCTACAAGACCACACAAGAGTGGCTGGACATCTTGACCTGCATGTGCGAGCATACTATGTAGCCAATGTTCTAAACTAATAATTCTAGTAGTTTTTTCTATACTATGAAAATTGAGACCCCACTTACATAGAGCCCTTCATCATAGTCATATGAAGCCCAGTAAAAACGTAATTGGGCTTTTTGTAGCTCTTCCAGGCATTCCTGACATAAACCGCACAATCGATTTTGTTCACTTTTTTTGGCTTACTCATCCTTAGGTATTATTCTTAATCTGTACGTATGGAACTGATCCATTATGAACATTATTCTCAACTATAAGTGTCAAAATGACAAGAACAGCAACAAAAAAGTGTCATGCAAATGACAAATGGTTATTATTCAGGGCAGTGGTGTCTTGTGTCATTATGGAAACTGAGGTTATAATTTTTGGCAGAAATGACATATCATCCAAGGCAAAAAATCCATGCATTAAAGGTTCGGTCAATCAGAGGGCGTTCTAGAACGCGGCGTTACGGCGTTCTCTAACAGTACAACGAAACGCTGTAACGCCGCCTTCTAGAATGTCCTCTGTTTCTCTGTTTGACCGGGCCCTGAGTTAATCTATGTTTGAATCACTAGATATCTTGACAAAAATTGGCGTAACGCTTTTGCTCAACCCGTCAAACAGGCCTGTTTGGCACAAACAGCGGAATGCTGTAACGCGGCGATAGAGAACGCCGTAACGCCGCGTTATAGAACGCCCTCTGTTTGACCGGGCCTTAATCCTATTTTAGAGCCACAGCATAATAAACAACCAGCATAATGTCTCTGAGGATTTCCTAAATATATAAAAATGGTTCCCACAAAATTTTCCTTGGGAGGGTTATGGATGATTTTACGGCAAAATGAAAATATCGATACCGGCACCAACTCGACATTTTCTAGCCAAATGGGCACGTTTGGTTCGTACAGAGCACTTTGTGCAACTGATTACACCCCTCAATAGTTATATAATTATTGTCGATACCGATACAAAAGTATCGATACCAGCTTGGAATGCCTCAAAAGGTATCGAAGACAAAAATACTCGATATTGGTGCAGAAGTATCGATAAGTATCGTTACCATCCCTACAAAAAATCATCCAAAAATGGGGATGCGCGTGTAATTTCCGCCAACTTGAGTTATTGTGCTGGTTGTTTATTATGCTGTGATAGAGCGATCCATACAGCTGTTTTCGCAGAGCTATTCTCGTACAGATTCGGAACGTTAGCGCATGCGCAGTTGTAAAGTTGGTGTCCGTGGTAAAGCAAATTCTTGCTTTGAGTGAAAAATCCCGTATTCATGGACCACGCCTCTTGGCATTTGAACCTGTTCGTAACGCGTTCAGCAGATTCTGGAATCAACGCAGGGATATTTAATTTTGAACCCTCACTGTTCTGTTGGGAAACTGTGGGAAATCCTCATCTCTATGGAAGCTCCTTATCACCTAGTGTTTCTCATACAGCCACTCTACGAGTCAACTTCGGCTCGTGTAAGAATTGATGGTAACCTGTCTGATCAAACTGCAACCAGAAAAGGAGATCGTCAGGGATGTGTATTATATCCGATGTTATTTAACATTAATTTACTCTGAATTTGTGATGAGGCAGGTATTAGGCAACTGGAATGGCGGTATAAGTATTGGCGGAAGCAAAATATCCAACTTAAGATTTGCTGACGATACAACCCTTATTGCTGCTTCTCAGGAAGAACTAGTAGCTCTATTAAACATCTTAGAATAACATAGTGCAGCGTATGGTCTTGGTATTAACTACAATAAGACCAAGGTTATGATCATAGATAGAGAGCATGATAATCATCGAGCGATAAAGTCAATAAGCCGTTGTGAAGTAGTTCAAAGTTTTGTGTACCTCGGTTCTTTGATCGACAATTCGGGTAGCTGTGAAAATGAGATTCGACGGCGCATTCAACAGGCACGTGTGGCCATGATAAAGCTTACTAAAATATGACGTGACCATAACATCACTAAAGCTACAAAAATGTCTCTGGTTCAGTCTCTTGTGTTCTCCATATTTTTGTATGCCTCGGAAACCTTGACCGTTAAAAAGGCAGATCGAGCTTGCATATATGCTTTTGAAGTGTGGACGTGGAGGAGAATGCTGAGAGCTCCTTATACCGCCCATCGAACTAATGTTTCCATACTGGATGAGCTCGGTAATACAAAGATACTATCCTCCATTGTGTCGACAAGAATGCTTACATTCTTCGGAAATATTCACAGAAGCGATAACATGGAGAAACTTGTAGTTCAGGGTCACGCCCCGAGTGGGCGGCGCCGTAGCCGTCCCCCTGCACGCTGGGTGGATACGACGAAACAGTTGCTGGATATGGGTATCAAGAGCGCCACTGAACTGACAGTAAATCACAAACGATGGCGAGCTACAGTGCTCAAAACTATTGATAATATTCGTGTCGGCAATACTCTAGCTCCGACTTAATGGCATTTTACGAGTTCACAACGTGTCTGTTAAGACATTGTAACTATGATGATGCCTGTTCTGTTCTGAAGAACTTGTTTTGTGGTAATCTCTGTTTTGCAGGGTTTGTGGTTTATGTTTCAGGTCTACCCTTTAGAATCTTCTGTTTACCACATTTCTCCTCATAGAAGTTACACAAGCACTCATAAAACTCAGAAACTAATTCGAAGATACACATGTGCATTTTGATAATTTTTCAATTTATTCTGGTTATGTTCCGTACATGTTCGGTATTAGCCCGCAAAAACAGCTAATAGGGACTTGACTTCTGTTGTTCATCAGAATATACTGATGACGTTTTGCCCAAAAATTAGTGATGCTCTTGAAATAGCAAACCCTTCAAAGGATAGTTTGTGACAACATTTATGAAACGATTTATGTACAGAGGTTTGAAGATATTGAACAAATGTGTATACCTCCCAAGGTTGACTGAAATTTCAACTCTTAGATTGGTACCCACTACTTCCGCTCTAGCCCCCAGTTCAGACTTGGAGCCATCAGTAAATATCGCAAGATCAGAGGGTGATATGAAATCGTCCCTCCTCTATTCGTCCCTGCCTGGGAAAAGGACGTCATAGGATCGCCCTATATGCGCTTGAGGAACCATATAGTCCGAGACCATTCCAGGTACATGATGATGGGTAATTGCACCCATTATACCCGTTATATCTGGTCCTAGATCTGCCGGTTGATAGCAGTCTGTAGGCGGCCACTTTTGCAACTCTTTCCACCTGAATGTGCAGAGGTGTTAAATTTAGAAGGGTCTCCATGGCTAACGTTGGTGTGGTAGACATGGCTACAGTGATGGCCAAACAGGCGGTGCGTTGCACTGCCGCCAGCCTGACTCTGGCTGTCCGCTGTAGGCATTTCTACCACCAGACAACAGCGCCATATACTACCATGGGTTTGACCACCGTCTGATATATCCAGTAGATCAGTTTAGGACTAACGCCCCAAGATTTGCCGCAAATCCTTCTGAGTGTCCAGAGGGCAAGTCGGGCCTTTTCGATTCTGTTATCTATAAGACCAAGATATTTCACCTCCTCTGCAAACTGGATTGACTCACCCGCTATTCTAGGTAAGCAGAGCTTGTCTAGTTTCCGTCTTTTGGTGAACGGAACGACAACTGTTTTATGGGGGTTTATCGACATTTGTTCTCTCCTGCACCAGCTGTCGATTGTGTTCAACGCTCGTTGAAGAAGTTCAGAGATGATCCTTTCATACTTCCCTCTGACTACAATAACCAGATCGTCCGCATAGCATTGTACGTACACACCACTGATGGAGAGCTCGTTCGGCAGGTCATCCACCAGAATGATCCACAGGAGGGGTGAGAGTACTCCCCCTGGAGACATCCCCTGGCAGGCCTAAACCTAATCGGCTCACCATGCAATGATGTCACGACATTCCTGCATGGTGTATCTTTTATGATCATATAAATTGTGTATAATGAAGCTATAAGTCGATGGTTAACCTTTTAAAGGAAAATTTCATTTTCTTCTTTTTAGACCATTTAAATAAAAGCTTTTTAAAAAAGGTTTTTTTTTTGTTTTAATTTATTTAACCTACACTTATATACTTTGGAATTATTCCTAAGATACGGTGTATAGATGGAATCCAGTGAGATTTCATCATCGGTGGCTCGGCAAGACCCCTTAAGAAGGTATTTTCGACTTCGCTGTGCGCACACATTCAAACTCTCGGCACGAAATTGTGATCTATCACGAGCAGTACGTCATTTTTCGACTGTGGTGCCCTCTCAAGCTATCGCACCTTACATACTAAGCAGTTTTTATAGCCATGGGATTTGCAAAGGTATCGACTTCGCGTTTGTGTTTCAATTTTCAGGAGGGGTGGTTTAGGTCTTTCTATTTGTTGTTTCTGGCACCAACATCGGAAAAAATTTAATACAGTGCCGGAGATCTATAGTCTATAGGGAATCCTTCAACAGGATGGGCCAAGAGTGGCTGCTCGAAAGACTGTGGACTTATACTAAAACATTTTCCAGAAATCTATCACATGGTAGGCAGAATGGGGAACGTTAAAATATGTTCACTTAAATTTTGATGCAAATTCATTTCAAACTTATACTTTTTTAATTCAACTACCTGTATATGATTGCATATTAAGATTCCTTGGCGAATTCTAGACTTCATGTGTTATACATATGTATATGGAGCTTTAAACGAACCTTTTAGGCGCAAATCACTATTTTTCGTATAAGTTGTATCAGAAAAAAATTGAATATCGCGGTGCAACTAAGCATGAAATACGTCACCTTAGGTCAGACGGTCAAATTTGAACACTTTTGCTTGGAGAAATCACTAGATTAAGGAAATTTAAATCACAGGTAACTTGAATAAATGAGAGTGCCTAAAAATTTTAACCATCAAATGTAAAGTCTAATAACCTTTCCAACAATGTAGGATTGTCGGTGTCAATCATTTTTAGTTTTCATTCTATTTTGAGTTTTCAGTCAAATCGGTCTTTTTCTATTTTCCTACATATAAGCAGCCTAGCAGGCTATGAAGAAACAACAAGAACACGTCAAGATGGAAGAAACCAACTAACTTATTAGACAGATACAGACGAACTTGATCAACGAAGCAATATTATGGAAGTTCCTTATAACACGTCATCTCTAACCGGAGGCAACAGCGGTAAGATATCTAATGTGAATGAGCAGCTGGAGTATGACAGAAGTGTGTTTTCTTCAGAGCCTAATAGCTATTGAGGCCTACAAGAGCTTGACAACTTTCCAAAACACCGCATGTTATGGGCAATGGAGTACTACCATATTTATTTATCATAACAGCTTGTGTTCTATTACTTAAGTAACTTTTAATAGGATGACACATTTGTCCCCATATACCACAATTTTGTAAAGTTTTCAAGAGATGGTATAATCAATTGGCAATTGGGTCTAAAGCTTTTGCTAGGTCCACGAAGAATGTTTTAGTGTTTCTGTCTACATTTTTTAAAACGCTTTTATTAGCTTCACCTGTATGTGGGTTTGTGAGCTTGTGACACTCCCTTGAATTAAGACCAAGTCGACTATTCCATATTCCATATTTATTTTCAAAACAATTTGTTACATCTAACCTTACTTAGTTAAGTAGGTACTTGTTATATGTGGCAACGCTGGTTCTTTTACGCCTGTTTTGTGGTTTGTCACTCCTATTTTGTGTATTGTGTTCGTGTTCACTATTTCTTCTTGTTAAATTCCGGATCCGTAGCTTCTTGGGTTGAATTGGAGGTTGAAGTTTGAAGTTTTGAGGTTGACCTTAAACCTCAGCGTTTTTGTACCTTGGAATATTCATTAGAAAAAAGCAAAAATGGGCGAACGTAAACAAGATATGGATGCCACGGTATTTTTATAAAGTCTAGACCTTTTGAAAAAACTTGATTCATCTAGTTCCTCAAAGTAAGTTGACCTGTGGTAAATACGCGTAGGAATTCCATATTCCACGATATCCACAACTTCCACGTTATCATCCAAAAAACCGAAACCTTCCATAATCACGATAAAAAGGCAGCACCAGATCACAGCTAAGTCGTGGTTAAGTCGCTAAAATCGAGCACTTTATAAACGAAGGTTAAAGGAGACTTTGAGTATCCTTTAAATATTGGTGCAATGAAATATTCTACAAAAGCATGATTTAAGGATGCTTAACATTTGAGGCCTCCTTAGAAGAGTAGGTGCAAGTGGGCGTGAGTGTCTATTCCAGGTGTTTTGGCATTTTTCAGTAGTATTATTGAATGAATCACTTCTTGTTCACTGATTTGTTAGCAAGCATACACAGTAGCGGCAGTTAGAAGCGTTGGAGTGCGTTGATCAGCGCCGAGTCCCCTCGGCAGGTAGAAGCAGGCCGGCGCCGGTTCCGCACGCAGTCAAGCACACCAGTGCATGGTACAGTAAGAACAGACAAGAAGAAGAGTACAAAGATTGCCAGTCGCATCTATACACGGTATAGGAAACATGCAATAAGGGTTCAAAATGTTGCCCATTACTGGCAAAACAATGAGGAACAGTTGCAAAAACACTGGAAATGATTCCCATGAGGGGCTAGAGGGTACAATGGGGTGAAATAGTTTTTGGTTAAAAGGTTGTCTCTCTGGACAAATATTTTGACGTGTCTTGGCGTTTTTTCGTTTAATCAGCGGTTTGTAATAAATCCGTGGTGGGAAGTTGTCAAACGAAATATTAGTACATACACATGTAGGTTCATATCATATACATTAAAACCATTTAGTGGAAATTGTGATGAATATGTGACAGATATTGTACATGTTCAACGAATTCTTGTGCGTGTCTTATTAAGGAAGCTATCTACTCTGCTAGAGACTGTTTGAATCGCTTTGTAAACAAGTTTTTGGTATTAAAAGGTAGAAACAAACCAACATATCGAATATCAGAATAGTTAAAGTATATACAGAAGAATTTATACAGTTTGAACAGGAATGCCTAATACATCATTATCTCGGGCTAGAAAATGGATTAGGCGTAATTACCAGTAAACGCCTCCAAATGAGGTCAAAACAATTCGAGATATCTTTGTTAAATATTTTGCAGAGCACCTCTTATCTTATCTATCACTACCACATTTATAACAAATTTCTTGATGTATTACCTCAGTTCCAAGCTTATGAATATATCCAAATAAATATTGTATATAAACTAACTGTCTACTTTCATAACCGCACTTATTTCCTTCCGATATATTTCTGTCGCAGTGCGGCTATAGTGCAGCTTGTGTCTTTAATCCCAAATAGGGGTTGTCGCAAACACTGAAGCTATAAGCTATAAGCTTTATCGATACTCATCTTCGACCGGCACAGACGAAACCAGGTAGCAAACTAAATTTCTGTTACTACAAAGGCGTTCAAGCGGGCTTCCGACGCTAGTAAGCGGTCGAAAACACCGTTGAGCAGGTTAGCCTACATGCGGTACCTGCACGCCTTCGCACGCAGTTGCACGCACACTAAAATGCTCCACTGTGTTTGCGCATTTAGATTTGCAAGGAATGGTTGCATTCAGCAGAAAGATCGGAAGCCGCTACTTTTGTAGCCGCTACATCTCAACAGTTGGCGTTCTGCTGAAAAGCATTATTTGTACGACTGTCAAATGTGTGGTCACATTTGAGGTTATTAAAAATAAAAAAGATACGTCAAATTGTATCAAAGTTTGGGACTGTTTTAAGTAGTGTGGGGCCGTTTGCACCGCTCACTCTTAAATCTGCAGTTTAGCTAGGGTGTACCTTAGAGTTAATCTGAACCTTAGATTAAAGCGGTTTGCTGGGGTTCCTTTCAACGTAATCTTAGCTAAGCGAGCTTACAATTTGGCATCGCCGGAATTCTAGGGAATTTTAATTTGTACTCCTGAAAATTCACTTTTATGATTTGACGTATGTCGCAGGTCCAGTTATGTTTTGTGATCCCGTCCACTCTGCAGCCTCAATATACATATATGTTTTGTGTTCGCATTTTCGCAATTCGCAATCGCAAAGACGCAAGACGCAAAGTCGTTGATTGCAGGGCTCCGCTGAATAACTGTATTAACTGCTTTCTCAAAAATTATTTCATTATTTGAACAAAAAAAATGGAGGACAAAGATAAGAAAAGGGGGCCAAATTACACAGAAAAAGAGAAATCAACTCCAAAATATGCATGGCCAGTGAGCTTCGACACTCTGTGTCTTTGAAAAAAAAAGTTAATTCATCGAGCATATTGAAATGGTTCAGTCGGACTTTAATTTGCCTAGGTATCCCTGAAATAATTAAATTCACTTCCACCCACTCGTCATCATCATATATATGATTAAATTATTTCAGAATAAATCCATTTTTGAACTTTACCTTGCGAATATCGAAAAGAAGCTGAAAGTTTTTCAGGTTGTATTACTAAGTATCACCTTAAGCCAAAGAAATCTTCGGCTTAGTTTGATGTCACTCTAAGTAAGGCTTAACACAGATTTTGTGGACCGTGCAAACGAATTTGACAGTTTAAGTGCTACTTAAAGTTAAGGTTCACCTAAGTGTAACCGGTGCAAATGGGCCGTGGACTTTTTCTTTTAAATATGACAACATAACCTATAACACAAGTGTCATAACATGTGACACTCACAGTGACACTCACAAGGTCAAAAGTCGCTTATTCCGCTCAGCTCCAAGTAAGCGTATTACTTTTCTATCGCTACAAAAAATGGCGACCGCTGGAGCGGTAGCTGCTAAGCTTAGCGCACACGTTCAGCAGAAAATTTGTAGCTGCTCCGCGACTGTTGATTCTGCTGAATGCACCCATTGATACCATAAAACGTCAAAAAACGTATTTACAATTTTTTCGCATCTACGATACTTCAGAAGCGATTACATCATGATCCGTTTCCATGGAATTCTGGCGAAGCAACAGTAGAGCTTTCAAGCCGTCGTCGTCTTTTTGAACGGTTCTTTTTAATTTCCTCTACTTAATCAGCGGCAATGATTTCGTTCCCTCCACCGACGCCAGATAATTATGCCTAGAAAATTTAATGAAAGGTAGTCAGCTTAAGCTTAATAAGAGAGGAACAGAGTAACGGGGGACTAATGAAAGAGGGCGGATTTTAAATGAAATTCTTACTCCATAAAGTAACTTCACCTCCTGAGGATTCAGGAAGACCACGCTCCAAAAATAACATTAGGTCAGGGGCGTTACCTGTAGGGGTTATTACGTCTCCTTTCTTATTATTCTATACAGGGTGGGCCAATAGTGAGTGGACGGAACATTGTGTGCCTACTAAAACATTTCAAAAATCTATCACCAACGATATAGGATTCTCAATACCAATCTTATTTGGTTTTCACTTTACTTCAACTTTTGGGTCAAATCGGAGTTTTTCAATTTACCTACGCATGCGTAACCTAGAAGGCCATGGAAAATAAACGAAAACCCGTTAAGATGGAAGAAACCAGCTAACTTAGCAGAAAGATGTAAACGAACTAGAGTTAACGCGGCAAGATTATAAAAATCCCTTACAACACATCAGCTCTAACCGAAGACAACAACGGTAAGATATCTAATGTCAATGAGAAGCTGGAGTATCACAGAAGTGTTTTTGTTTCACTGCCTACTAGCTATTGAAAGATTAGGGCTTGACAAGTTTCCAAAATGATAACACTTTTTAAATGAAAGGAAAATTACCAGTGATTGAATGCTATGCTGGAACAACGTTGTAACCGCCAGTAGCTGCAAATATGGTTTTTCCGTGGAACAATGTTTTATGTGTTCGGAGTAACAGACTGACCTAGTGGTGGGGGTATTGGGAGCATTTACGGGTCTAGAATGTAAATTGTGAAATTATTACTCTGGCCTCCTACCGTATAACAACGTTGTATGTGCCGTTTCGCGCTAAATTTGCAACACGTGCTTATACGTATAGACAGTTTAAAGTGAAAATGAACAGCAGCTTATCCGATACGGTGTTAAAACAACTGAACAGATGCAATAAACGGAAGTTGAACATTGAAAAATGAGCAAAGTGTAACGAAACAGTGTAGAGATGCTCGAGATTCTCATAACACCCTTCACCCATGGTCCTTTTACCCATTAAAAAAAACAGCTAAAAAGACTATAACTGAGGTAGGTTTAAAAGATCTCTCGCAGGCATATAGCGCGCCATTACCGATCAAGAAGGAAAAGCTTGCCAACTTACTAGACATGTGTGATTATCCCACTAAAATATATAAGTTTCTATGAAAATCTTAAAAGTGAATAATGAGTTGAATATATTTACTTGAATGAGATATTTTTTGTATTTTTTTGTTAACAAACACGATCTTTGTAAATTATATTTTCATTTCTAAAACAACGTTATAACCAGCCGTATTTCCACGAATTAACGTTGTAACCGACATGGATGTACAACGTTGTTTTATTGAACTACAGTAACTCAACCCATAAATCACTACTTTGTACAGCTCTGAATAATTTATGCCCACCATAATGTTTTACAGCATTCAGCCAATCATACTGGGTCCAAAAATGTTCGCTTGGTCAAAGCAACTCAAAATTAAACGTTTTTCTCGATTCCTCAACAAAAGCGAATTTGGCACTTACAACCTTGTTCCAGCATAGCATTCGATTGTTGCTGACATTCTAGCATCTTAAGGATGAAGTACAAAATCTAATAGGATAAAAAATTAGTAATTTTCGTTAAGTCAAAGGTAACGATATCTGTAAGTGAACCATTCTGAGCATCTGTTGAAACGATATTTAGAGTTTTTCATTACTCCATGTGGTAATTGTATCTATTTCATGTACATTTCCGTCAAGTGCCAGATAGATAATGTTTCATAATGTAAACAGACTGCAGTGCATTGACCGTTTGACCTAAGGCTCATTTAATGCTTATAGTTGCACCGCAAAATCACGGCCTTCTAAATTCTGTAATCGCTGCGATATTCAACTTTTTCCGATACCTACTTATACCAAGAACTGTGATTTGCGCCTAAACGGTTCGTTTAAAGTTCCATATGTGAGACATAATGTCACACTAGAATTTACCAAGGAATCCAAATATGCAATAATGTTTGGGAGTCCTGTTAAAAAAAATGTATGTTTGACATGAATCACTCTATATAAATGTCAAAATTTAAGTAAGACTATTTTAACGTTATAGCCCTCAAGGCTACCTACAATGATCACGTGACAGATTTTTTGAAATACTTTTTAGTAAGCCTACAATCTTCCGTCCACTCACTATTGGCCCACCCTGTAAAGTAAAATAACATAAGGTCAGAGGCGTTACCTGTAGGGGTTTGCAGATTAAGTGCAACATTTCGGTTCAAAAATCATTTTCGAATTTCCAAGAAAATTCAAGTAATAATTAGTTCTAGCTGAAATAAATATAATTTAGCAAAACAAAAAAATACCCTTTTATAGAACAGACTATGAAGCTAAAAATAATTTTTATAGTATGCTTGAAACAATAATGAACAAAATATGCGTGGCGAACTCGATTTACGAATAATATAGCACAAAGTGCCAGAGTTATGGAGCAATTCGGTACTTAAAGCTCACCCTGTATGAGGATACACTTCCAACTATACGTGTTAGTGTTAAACAGGAGGATCAGAAATAAGCGGTTACATAATTTAAATTCTTTTATCAATAAATATCAGCAAAGCACTCCAATCTGTATTATTTATTAATCATTTAAAGCCACGTGGGTACAAAGTAAGGATACAAAAACACTATAATAAAGTTCCACAAATCCACAACCATATTTAACAAAATCGACAAGCCTCGTAAACTGCTGATGTTACTCTAATATTGTGCAATGGAGCAAAAGCGTCGCCTAATATTCCTGCAGTTCTTTGGAACTCCAGTAGAAGACTTTGTTTTAATCTTCCTTGCTAATTTATGTTCTTGATGCAACACATTTCTGTGTTTTTTAAAGGTAGTAGGTACTAAGAAGATAGATAATTTAAGTGTGCAAACTTTATCTACTGTTATGCTGTGCATTTACAAAGAATACATCTCATCTACATGACTGCTGAAGTATGCTACTTTCCCTAGACCATCCCTACATGTGGAATGCCCACGTACAACGCTTCCATCATTCATGATTATCATTCATGCTTTTAATGGTTCTCTCTCGTAAATTATGCAGTATAGTACCTTCCTACTTCAATAATGAACGATCGTACAGAAGCAAGAGGATTGCAATACTTACAGACAGTCAGGCTACACTTAAGGTACTAGAAGCGCCCAAAGTTACGTCTGCTCTAGTCTGGGAATGTCTACAAGAACTGGGAAGACTGGCAGAACACAACAAAGTAACTTTGGAGTGGGTGCCAGGACACCCAGGTATAGGGGGCAATAAAAGGGCGGACGAGCTAGCAAGAGTAAGCTCGTCTGCTCTATACATTGGAGCAGAACCCGCCCTGGGGGTGCGTAAAAGCACAGACACCAGGTCGGAGAATGGATGAAACATCAGCACAAGGAGCAGTGGAACTTGTTGCCAGGATGTGTTCATGGAAAAACATTCATTAAAGCTCCATGCAAGAACAGCTGAAACACTGTTCTCCCCGAGTAGGAATCAGCTCCGAATAACGACGGGTCTCCTCACAGGACATTGTGGCCTGAAGGAACACCGGAACAAGATGGCACTCTACAATGGAGACCTCAACTGCAGACTGTGCGGAAGAGAAACTCAGTCAGCCCTACATGTTCTCTGTTTGTGCGAAGCGCTAGATCACAGGAGACAACAGATCTTTGGAAAGACCAAGATAGAAATGATGGAGTACAACTCAGCACCAGGACCAGTAGGTAAACTGCATAAACTTATGCAGTGATCCAGATTGCTGGAGTGTGTACTGTAAATTAGAGGAGGAATAATACAATAGGCCTCAAGGCTTAAGAACTGGCGGGGACGGTAAGGTCGGACGGCTCCTGGAAAAAAACCTTCCTACTTGCCTGTATCGACCACAAATTTTATATTATTTTCAATTCAGTAGGCTTTTGAATGCTTTCAACTGCTGTCTCATATAAAAACTGTAATTATGGATCAGAGGCTTATAAAGCCCATCATATTAGCTTTACGTAAAAAACTCGTATCGCAGAAATTCGTAGGAGTATGTGGATCAATACCATTATTAACTCTTCAGTTTATATTCGTGTTGACACTTCGTTTCACTGCTTAGAGATTTATAATACTCGCTTTTTTCTAACAAAAGGTTCTTGAAAACTGATCGTAAAAGACTTCTGTCAGCTCTGTCTATACACCACGCAAAATGGAAGCCGCTGTCAATGAGCACCCTCGTAAAATTGTATCGTATTTGAACGTCAAAACTTCGGCGGAAAAGTAGGACGTGACTCAATTTTTCATCAGCATATGCGTCGCATCAAATGACAGTTTCAACGACCGCGAAATTTATCATTCAATTAACGCTATATTTTGCGAGCAATTTTAAAACTATGAAACAGTGGCACGGTCAACCGGCCAGTTTATGATCCGCATACATCATGTCACTTTTTCATTTGTCAACGGCGCGGCGGCGTAGGAAATGGATGCATCATACGGTCCGTAAAATATGGGTCGATGATATTGTTTGTCATTTTTCGTTTCGCCTTATGCTCGTTCTGCTGTAATGTGACTGGTTCATAGGCCACACGATGGGCCCTTTTGCGCCTCTATCCGCGCTAGTTCCTAAGACCTGCCCTTTTGGCAAAGGCAAGTACATTCTTAGCTCCTATCCATTTTATCTCTATTGGTTCCAAGGTTCTTAAGCCCAGCATAGTCTGCCTGTGACAACCCAGGGTTTCACAGCGAACAAGATGTGTGCTAAGGATTCTTCCTCTTCACCACACCACGTGCACGTTGGGTCGTTGACCACCCTCATCACGAACAGGTGACGCCTGAAGGTGTTGTGACCCGTTAATAGGCCTATTAGCAATCTCAAGTTACTCCTATCTAGAGAGAGACAAAATCGTCCTATTCTCTCTGCAGGCCTTGATAATAGGTCCGAACTTGACGGAGATGACCAAAGATGTTGTTCCATCTCAGAGAGTGTTGACTCTGGATCCACTCTCCAGTTCACTCTGCTGGAAAGTTATTATACATATTTCTCAGGCAACAACACTGACAAAGAAGTCTCACGTTGGCTTACCATCTGTGGGTCACCCAATAGTAAAGTCACCTGCCGTCAAGCTTTTCGGGCTCAGCAATAATATGTCCTAGAACGACCACGTCGTCAGTATTGCTAAAACGGCATCCCAGAAGCTTGAAGTTTTGTTCCGCTGTAGAAAGCTGTATATACCAGAGCAACTATTATCTGGCAAACGGTTCTGAAGCTACAAGGTATCGGTAAGAGGGCTATGGTTGTAAAAAACATGGCCGATTTCATGGATAAAATAGCCATGTGCGTGCTGATTTTACGTGAATATTTCAGGGCTATGAAGCGCCTGTCCTTTTGTATAAATGTTCATTTTTAAATAAGATAATAACAATAATAATGACGAAAAACAGTGTACCTAACAAGATGACAAGACAATAAACTCGAAAAAACAGAAATCCAAATAGACAATCTGTAGGAAGATTATGAACACGACATACAAAACGCCACTGGTATTTCGATAATTCCAGACAGAGAGAGGGACAACATAACATAGACAACATAAAGTTGGTGGCAGGGCGGCCAATAGCAAGATTTAATCTCCATGGCAATGGCATGGTAGTTATTGCCCATTCACCTGAAGTTGATAATATCTTCAGAAAATATGTATCGGTTATCAGATAAAAATACATTAACATACTGTGTAAGGCTTTCGCGGCCATCGTCCAATGAATTTGTGGTTCTTGGGTTTTTAGGCCAGCGTCCAAAATACTTTGGAAGTGGCCGAAGTGAAATAGCTTCTGAAGATGACATCCACTCGTAGTGGCGAAACGTCAAGCTTTAACGCCGGCCTAAAAAACCAAGAACCACAAATTCAATACGTTAACAAATATATAAAACTGTCAGTGATTAAATAAAAATACATTAACAACTATATCGAAGTAGCTATAAAAATATCTTAAACTGCTGTTACCGTTAATTTTTCTTTTTTGTAAATAAACTTGGCAACATCGAACATTTTTGTCCGCATTTCTTTTGTAGCTTCAGATCCGCTGGCAAGATAGTACTGCTGCCCTACAAGGTACAGTTCCGACCATCGTTGAAGTATTGCTCCCATGTGTGGGGATGCGCTCCGAAGCACCCTCTAAAGCTTCTGGACTCTATCCAGAAGAGAGCAATTAGGCTAGTCGATACGCCTAACCTCACGATGGACCTCCACAGCCTGGATCATCGAAGAAGAGTGGCTGACCTCTAACCGGTCCCTGTTTCACAGATTCCATCACAGAAGATGTCCGAGGGAGCTCTCCCAGTTAATAGCATCGAAGGCCGTCCAAACGAGGAACACTATAGAGGCTCTGCAAGCGAGTTTTTTTACTCAAAATCATCCAGGAAATCACCCCCTTCAATATTTGTACATCAATATGAAGCACGATGTATAATGAAACTTGTTTTAAGCGGAGGCCAACAAAGAAGAGTTTCACTCGGCGCAGCGATGCTACACACTCCAGACCTGCTGATCCTGGATGAACCTACCGTAGGTGTAGATCCTATACTCAGGACTAATATATGGAACTATTTGGTGACTGAATCGAAAGAAAGGAATTGTAGTATTATCACCACGACACATTACATTGAAGAGGCGAAGTAGGCTCAGACAGTAAGAATATTTTTCTAATAATACTGGTTATGCAGTCAGCTCTAAGAAAAGTGAGACGTTTGGCTTTTAACTCAACACTAATGTACGGCAATGGTTCAGTATCGCTAAAATGGTATCCCAGAAGCTTGGAGTTTTGTTTCGGTGTAGGAAGCTATATACACCAGAGCAACTACTGCCGCTCTACAAGGTAGATCCACTGCATTCCGAAGCACTTCCTAAGGCTTCTGGTCACTATCCAGAAGAGAACAATTAACGTATCTAAAGTTAGCAGAACAAAGTCAGCAGAACAGATTATTGATAACACCACAATTAAAGTCTAATTAAAGGCTAATTAAATGCCCTAATAAGAATTTTAATGCTCCACTTTTTTTAGTAAAAATCGCATGTTCTGCTAACTTTAGATAAAGTTAGCAGAGCAACCCTGTATATAATAGTAATAATTAAAAAATGATAATGCCATGTTGAAGAACTAATTAAAGGCTAATTAAATGCCCTAATAGGAATTTTGATGCGCCTCTTTTTTTAGTAAATATCGCATGTTCTGCTAACTTTAGATAAAGTTAGCAGAGCAACCCTGTATATAATAGTCATAATTGAAAAATGATAATGCCATACTAAAGAGCTAATTAAAGGCTAATTAAATGCTCTAATAAGAATTTTAATGCTCCACTTTTTTTAGGAAATATCGCATGTTCAAATTGAGAAAAAGTTAGCAGAGCAACCCTGTACATAATGATTATAATTAAAAAATGACGATGTCATACTGAAGAGCTAATTAAAGGCTAATTAAATGCCCTAATAAGAATTTTAATGCTCCACTTTTTTTAGTAAAAATCGCATGTTCTGCCAACTTTAGATAAAGGTAGCAGGGCAACCTTGTATATAATGGTCATAATTAAAAAATGATAATGCCATGATGAGGAGCTTATTAAAGGCTAATTAAATGCCCTAATAGGAATTTTAATGCGCCTCTTTTTTTAGTAAATATCGCATGTTCTGCTAACTTTAGATAAAGTTGGCAGAGCAACCCTGTATATAATAGTCATAATTGAAAAATGATAATGCCATACTAAAGAGCTAATTAAAGGCTAATTAAATGCCCTAATAAGAATTTTAATGCTCCACTTTTTTTAGTAAATCTCGCATGTTCAACTTGAGAGAAAGCAGAGCAACCGTGTATATAATGATTATAATTAAAAAATGATGATGTCATACTGAAGAACTTTAGATAAAGTTAGCAGAACATGCGATATTTACTAAAAAAGAGGCGCTTTAAAATTCCTATTAGGGCATTTAATTATCCTTTAATTAGCTCTTCATGACGGCATTATCATTTTTTAAATATGACCATTATATACAGGGTTGCCCTGCTACCTTTATCTAAAGTTGGCAGAACATGCGATTTTTACTAAAAAAAGTGGAGCATTAAAATTCCTATTAGGGCACTTAATTAGCCTCTAATTAGCTCTTCATCATGGCATTATCATTTTTGAATTATGACCATTATATACAGGGTTGCCCTGCTACCTTTGTTTAAAGTTGGCAGAACATGCGATTTTTACTAAAAAAGTGTAGCATTAAAATTCTTATTAGGGCATTCAATTAGCCTTTAATTAGCTCTTCAGTATGACACCATCATTTTTTAATTATAATCGTTATATACAGGGTTGCTCTGTTAACTTTTCCTAAAGCTGAACATGCGAGATTTACTAAAAAAGTGGAGCATTAAAATTCTTATTAGGGCATTTAATTAGCCTTTAATTAGCTCTTTAGTATGGCATAACAATTTTTTCAATTATGGCTATGCTCTGCTAACTTTATCTAAAGTTAGCAGAACATGCGATATTTACTAAAAAAAGAGGCGCATTAAAATTCCTATTAGGGCATTTAATTATCCTTTAATTAGCTCTTCATCACGGCATTATCATTTTTTAAATATGACCATTATATAACGGGTTGCCCTGCTACCTTTATCTAAAGTTGGCAGAATATGCGATTTTTACTAAAAAAAAGTGGAGCATTAAAATTCCTATTAGGGCACTTAACTAGCCTCTAATTAGCTATTCATCATGGCATTATCATTTTTAATTATGACCATTATATACAGGGTTGCCCTGCTACCTTTGTTTAAAGTTAAGAACATGCGATTTTTACTAAAAAAGTGGAGCATTAAAATTCTTATTAGGGCATTTAATTAGCCTTTAATTAGCTCTTTAGTATGGCATTATCATTTTTCAATTATGGCTATTATATACAGGGTTCCTCTGCTAACTTTATCTAAAGTTAGCAGAACATGCTATATTTACTAAAAAAAGAGGCGCATTAAAATTCCTAGTAAGTCATTTAATTAGCCTTTAATTAGCTCTTCAGTATGACATCGTCATTTTTTAATTATAATCATTATGTTCAGGGTTGCTCTGCTAACTTATTTTCAATTTGAACATGCGATATTTCCTAAAAAAGGTGGAGCATTAAATTCTTATTAGGGCATTTAATTAGCCTTTAATTAGCTCTTTAGTATGGCATTATCATTTTTCAATTATGACTATTATATACAGGGTTGCTCTGCTAACTTTATCTAAAGTTAGCAGAACATGCGATATTTACTAAAGAAAGAGGCGCATTAAAATTCCTAATAGGGCATTTAATTAGCCTTTAATTTGCTCTTCATCATGGCATTATCGCTTTTTAATTATGACCATTATATACAGGGTTGCTCTGCTAACTTTATCTAAAGTTAGCAGAACATGCGATTTTTACTAAAAAAAGTGGAGCATTAAAATTCTTATTCGGGCATTTAATTAGCCTTTAATTAGCCTTTAATTGTGGTGTTATCAATAATTTGTTCTGCCGACTTTGTTCTGCTAACTTTAGACACGTGAACAATTAGACTAATCCTTACGCCTAACCTGACAAAGGACCTCCACAGGCTGGAACATCGAAGAAGGGTGGAAGACCTGTCCCTGTTTTACACACTCTATCACGGAAGACGTTCAAGTGAGCTCTCCCAGATAATAACACTGAAGGCCGTCCAAACGAGGAAGACTAGAGAGGGTCTGCGGGCTCATCCTTACCAGGTTGTGGTCCCTACACCCCGAACCAGTCTCCTCCAGTATTCCTTCCTTTGGAGAACCTCGACGTTTTGGAATGAGCTATCGGGGAATTTGTTTCCCGGCGGCTATAACCTGCAGCGTTTTAAATTTGACGTGCACAAACACTTATCCTCTCGCAGCGCTTGTATAGCGCCATAAACTTTCAGCCTACGCAGGAGGCTGACCATAAATAAAGTCTCAGATGTCTATATACCCTCCTGGACTGGGACTACTCATTTCACATGCCCAAGGTGATTTCGTTGCAAAGAAGTTGCGTGAGAAGGTTTCATCCATAGATAAAACTTGTAGCTAGGCCTTCCCGAAGAATGTGGACACTCATCTCTAGTGTTGAAACGTCTTTTTTTATGGTCAGCCTTCCAGAAAGGCTGTATCTCGTTCGAACGGCCTTCAGAAGCTTCAAAGAGTGCTTCGGAGAGCATCCCTGCACATGGGAGCAATACTCCAATGATGACCGGATCTGTGTGCCTTGTACAACAGAATAGTTGCTCTGGCGTATACAGCTTTCTACAGCGGAACAAAACTCCAAGCTCCTGGGATACTGACGACGTGGTCATGCTAGAACGTGTCATTGTTGAGGTTGGTCCCCAAATATTGACAGAAGGTGATTCGACTATTAGGTGACTCTGCATTTCCACAGCTGGTAAGCCAACGTGGGACATCTTTGTCAGCATTTTTGCCTGAGCTTTCTGTACGTTAAACTGTACTTTATTTACTAATCCCCACTCGAAAATTGTCTTCGATATCTACGTTGATATGTTAGACATGTTGCTGTCGCCGACGTATACCGTCTCCTGGGATGATAGTGGCTTGCCTGGTTCCATGCACGATATTAAGGTGCTGTTGTCTGCGAAGCTGTAGATTAGATTGGACGTTATTTCCAGCAGCTCGTTCTTGTATAGCAGAAACAGTGTAAGAGATAGGACAGATCTCTGAGGAACACTGGCGTTCGTTGAAAGCACGTCAGATGAACAGCCTTCGACTACAGCAAACAGATATCGGTCGTTCAAGAAGCTATTCAGCCACTGGCGCAGGCCAGCTGGTAGTCCATATGCAGCAAGCTTGACCAGAAGTACCTCATGCCACACTCTGTCGAAGGCTTTTGACAACAATACGAGAATCGCCTTGATTTTCAATTGCTTTGTTCCATAGGTGAGTGACATAGGTCAGGGGATTACCCGTAGACCTATGCTTACGGAAACTGGCACTGACGATCATTATGATGTTATTGTTGTCCAAATATTTCAGAAGCTATGTGTTAATGACAGTCTTCATAACCTTAGACATTATGCTGAGAAGATCCACAGATCTATGGTTGGTGGGCTTGGTTTTTTTGCCTTTCTTAGAAATGGGTTATACGCAGCCAATCTTCCATGCAGCGGGAAACACGCCCCGCTGATACAATACTTTGAAGAGCTTGCAAAGAATAGGGGCAAGCTCAGCTGCACAGCATTTGAGGACAATACCTGGAATTTGGTCAGGGCCACTAGCTTCTTTCGTATTTAGTTTTTGGGTGATACCTTTTACATCTCGATGTTGAAATTTGGCCTCTGCCATTCCCGGGTTCACGCACGCAGAAAAATCTGTCGTTCTGTCAAAGACTTACGCTTGGATTCAATGGGATATTACACTCAGCATTCCTCAAATACAGCGATGTTTTATCCTATGGGAAGTGTACAGTTGGTAACGAATTATATCGTGTTGTCGATTCAACTACAAGATGTCACTGGATTCCAATGAATAATTCAATAGACGCCTGTCATTGAATCGAATCTGTGTTTGGTAATCGATTCTAAGCTACTTTCTTTTCTTTGGACCAAGCGATTTTGTTGCGAGGACAGCAAATCGATTCGTTTAGATGATAAATGTGTGATTTTGTATGACGTTATAAGGAGCATGATATAAAAATTAGACATAAGCCTACACCAGTTGTTGCATTATTACCGGAAATATAACTGTCTGACTAATCTAAATACCTACATTCAAATGTGGGTGTTAGCTCTTCTGAGTCCCAATTTCTCAGTAGGTCTTCCATTCAATATATAACTGGAAACATTTAAATCACACAATGGCTGATGCAATACGCAAAACCACGAGATTACACAACACGGCTAACACCTAAACAACATAACGGAACAACCTCGTCCATGTTGGCCGGTTCGCGGCGATAGTAGCACTGAGATCATCCTTCTGTTCTTTATTCTTACGGGACATCAGTCCCGCCGAATACTGATTACAGTTCAGCGAACGACAAGGGCCATTGAAACAAAATTAATTTTTATCAGATGAATTATCGCAAACTGCTGTTGCAGTAATATTTTTTTTACATTGAATAGATTGTATGCTTTGCCTAAATGAAACATAGGGTAAATTTCGAAAACAAAAGGATGTTTTGATTGCATATACTGGTATTAGAAGGATTATACATATCGTTAGAACGAATATAAAATTATTTTGTATTTATTGGCGTACCTGTGATTACTTCTAATATAAGGATTGAATTCTTTCAATGACATGAATTTGAAACAACTGTAAATATATTTAAAGCGATGGAAAAACATCGAAATACTAACTATTAATTGGAAACGCAACAGTATTTTTTTCTGTGCGTTTATGGTAGTGGTCGAAGTACTTTCTTGGAAGTTTACGGTAGAATTGGCTACGAAAAGCCTCCTCAACATTATCGCTTTCGTGTCGTAATACTCCTAATGTCACTGAATATATGTGGTTTCTCATTAAACTTGGAACATATCAACGAAAGCCTGTCTCGCTTTGGTAAGAACGACGGTATAATAGAATTACACATGTACCTGATACATTCTGCGAACTGGATGTTCTGACACCCTTTTCTCTGCAAAACTTCCACAGCAAACTTGCTAAATAATTTAGGAAACGGCAAAGTGGAGTTGCAGAAGTTTAGCGAAATAGCAGCGAAGGCAAGCCAGGAAATTCCACTAAGCGATAAATAGATCCAGCTAACTAGATGTATAGACTTACGTCTTGGCCTGTATGAGCGATGGGTCTGGTTAAGCTGCGGACACTTTGTTGGAGCTTAGGATTCAAAATGCTACATGTCAGATTTAATAAAACAATACAGTTATCCAAATAAAGCCATGGGCTACTAGACCATATAGATAAGCAAAACCGAAAAGATTTGTCTCAAGAACACTTGCATTACTGTCATATGCATGAAAAGTCAAAAATGAAAATAAATTAGCACACAAAGTATTTTTAGCTAATATTGAGAATGGAATTGCTAGTAATATAAATATTTTTTGGAACTACGTTAATAAAAAAAATGTAATCAAGTTGATTGACTCAGTACTTTCCACAGATTCCGATGATACCAGTTTTATTATTTTCCCACAGCATGAAACTATAGTCTAGATGCCCCTGCAATCAAATCATCGCTCGCCCGACCGCAAAAAAAAGTGTTTTCTTCTACTAGGTGATTCTTTCACAGGTCAATGGACAATATATCATGAATACAACAAATTTTTGAGTTTACAAACCCCCACCCCCGAACCACCCCAACTTCACCCCCAACCAAAAAAAATTTTAAAATGATCAGGAACCCCTAAAACGTCTAAAACGAAGTTTGAGGTGCTTCTTTTATTATTGCCGCGCCGCCACTGAAGTGATTTCTAAAAACCATACGCGCCTTCCATACTCGTCGCGGTAATAAATCTGTGTCAAAATGTCATTAAAGTCACTTCAGAAGTTTCCACGTAACACTGTACAAAACGATCCAAGGTAATACTCGTATGTATTTTGTATGCACCAGAGAGTTCAAGTCCCTTTGGTTTCTGTAATCGGCAAGGCAATGTTCGGATGGATCTAAAAAAAGTGTATTATGCCGCTAGGTCTTTCTTTCTCAGGTCAGTAGACAGCCCATTATGAGTACAACAAATTATTCATATTTACAACCCCCCCCTAACACACCCTAATTTCACCCTCACCCCAAAAAAAAGTAGAAAATGATCAGGAACCCCTAAAACGCCCAAAAACGAAGTTTGAGCTGTTTTCATATTTTTAGTTTATTAACATTGCTGCGCCGCCACTGAGACGATTTCTAAAAATCAGACGCGTTTTCCATCCTCGCGAAAGTACTGTGCCGACTGGAGCACAGTGCTTTCAAGTAGCCTGGCTGTCTGGAAAGATTTTTATAGAAGTTATGATGCGGCTATGAAGATAGAAGACACCGAGTTCACATTAGTTCAAGCTACCATTGTATTTTACATTTTTATTCAGTCTTTGTCCACACTTGAAACTGTCATCACCTGTTTTTGGAAATAAAATATTTTTTAAAAAGGGACTTTACGGTTTCCGAATTATAAGTGGCGCAGCCAGTGACGGATGTTAAGGGTAGCCTACGGCTTATAGGACACCCTTTCGGTTCGATTAATAACGTCCGAAAAGAACCAAAGTCTCGCGATCGGTAATTCGGCGGTCTCGAGCGTACTACAGAAGGAATTCCAGCTTGGTGGATTGAGTAGCTAAGCGAGAAGACCAAGGACCAAGGGAACATTGGACCTGGACGAACTCTAAACCTGCGGCTTACAGGGGATGGACCTTCTAGTGGTAACAGTGCTGTAAGTACCTTATGTCTGTTAGAGGGCTAGAAAATATTCATTCAGAAAGCAGCGATAGTGACAGTGCGGATTCTGACTCACAAACTCCTAGAATAAATATTCAATTTTCGGCACCAATTTTAAGACCACCCATTTTAAATTTAGAAAGTATTATCGAAAATCAATCAGATTTCACAATGGCTACTTCTGGTAATTCAAACAATGTACCTGTACTGAAAATTGAGTACTTGAACATGATTCCCGATTTTCATGGTGGACCAGAACTACTCCCCAGATTCTTAGAAATATCAGAAAAATTGGTTACAAAATTTTATAATGTGCATAATACAGATGATTTTCAAAATGAATATTTAATGTCGAGTTTGCTTGCGAAAATCAAAGGAGAAGCTGCTCTTAGTATTTCTTCATGTCATATAAGGACATGGCAAGATCTGAAAGATGCTCTTCTCAATGCATATGCGGATAAGCGTGATCTTTTTACTCTTAATATAGAAATGGCCGAACTTAGGCAAAATCAGAACGAAAACCCATTTGAATTTTACAATAGGATTCAGAAAATATTGAATTTACAAATTTCATATTGTGTATCGCATTTGCCAGAACAGGAAGCTATTATTATAAGTAATTATTGTAGAAACTTGGCTTTAAGGGTATTATTGAGAGGTTTAAGGGAACCTATCGGATCTTTGATGCGTACAAAGAATCCAAGCGATTTAAATAAGGCTTTACATATGCTCACAAACGACTTCCAATTAGAGGGTGTACAGCACAGTCAATTTAAGCACAAATTTCCTCAGAAACAGCATACTAAGCATAATCATTTCACTAATAGCCATTTTAAGAGGAATCCACAAAATTTTCAAAATTTTCAACAAAATCAGGTTAGGCCACCTTTGCCTATAGCCAATTTTCCTCATAATCAAAATTCTTATAACCAAAATAATCCAAGACAATTTCGACAACCCAATGTATTCAAGCCAAACCCACGTCGGAACCTTCCTCAACCTACACCTATGTCGGTCTCAACACAAAATACGTTTAGGCCTCGACAGAATCAATCTTTTAACGGAAATTCGAATAATAATTATTTCAAGAATCAGAATAATTCAAGACCTAATTTTGTAGTCGAAGAATTATACAATATAGATCAGGAACCTCAAATTGAACATCCTGATGATAGCAATTATTCCAATCAACATTCAAGTAATTCTGATCAATTTTTTCGTCAAGAAGCCTCGGAAAAGTAGTGCCTCAGTATGAGCTTATGAATACCAATTCTGATAGTGAACTGCCATATATCGTATTTCCTAGAATTAATTTGAAAGTATTAATAGATACAGGTAGTACCAAATCTTTTATACGTCCCGAAATTGCGGATAAGTATTTCAAGAATGCGATTAAGAAGGACCCGTTTCAAATTTCCACGGTTCATGGAAGTTCAACGGAAAATTTCAGTACCACAATACCTTCTGTTGATATGTTTAATACTAAACGAAACGATTTATTGAAGTTCTATCTATTTAATTTCCACAAATATTTTGATTGTTTGATAGGAGTAGATAATTTAAAGCTACTTCAAGCTTTTATTGATTTGAAGGAAGAAGTGATGGTTCTTCCAGACTGTAAGGTCAAAATATGTTTTCACAAAACATTACCTACCTCAAATTTCATTATTGTGGAACCTAGAACTGAGCAAGTTATTGAAGTTCAAACAGATATTGCCAATGGTGATGTAATTATTCCTTATACTAGAATCAATAATTTAGAAATACCTGAGTGTATTGCTACGGTAAAAAATGGAAAGGCCATTTGCACCATTTTGAATCCTAATGATTCAAAAATCAAAATTAGTAACCTAGAACCATTGAAAGTAGGTCCATTCGCGGATTACGAGTTGGCTACTGCAATCAATGATAGTAATCTTCATAATTACAATACAGATATTGTGAAATTTGATTTTTCAAAAATCCGAACGGATCATATGAACGCTGAAGAGAGAAATGTCATTTTGAAGTTAATTGCAGAATACTCAGATATTTTTTATCAAGAAGGAGATAAGTTAACCTTTACTAGTAAAATAAAACATAAGATTAGGACAAAAGATGAGATACCGGTGTATACAAAATCTTATCGGTACCCTGAAGTGCATAGACAGGAAGTTCAAAACCAAATTCAAAAAATGCTAGATCAAAACATAATTCGTCCAAGTACAAGGGCGTATAGCAGCCCAATTTGGGTCATTGCAAAAAAATTGGATGCCTCTGGGCAAAGAAAATGGCGTGTTGTAATTGACTATAGAAAACTTAACGAAAAAACAATCGGAGATCGATATCCTCTTCCTAATATTACTGATTTGTTAGATAAATTAGGGAAGTGTCAATATTTCACAACTCTCGATTTAGCTTCCGGGTTTCATCAAGTTGAAATGGCTGAAGAAGACATCGAGAAAACAGCTTTTAATACGGAAAACGGTCATTGGGAATTTTTGAGAATGCCATTTGGGTTAAAAAATGCGCCCGCTACTTTTCAAAGGGTTATGGACAATATCTTAAGGGGAATCCAAAACGAGAAATGCCTAGTATATCTTGACGACGTCATTATTTACAGTGTCAGTTTACAGGAACATGAGCAAAGATTAAGGGAAGTTTTTGAACGTTTAAGGGAGTCAAATTTCAAAATCCAGTTAGACAAGTCAGAATTTTTGAGAAAAGAAGTGGCATATTTGGGACATATAGTAACCAAGGACGGTGTTAAGCCGAATCCCGACAAAATTATGGCTATTCAAAGATATCCGTTACCAAAAACTGCCAAACAAATCAAGGGATTTTTAGGACTATTGGGATATTACAGAAAATTTATTAAAGATTTCGCTAAATTGACAAAACCTTTGACCCAGTGTTTGAAAAAAGATGCTACGATTAATTATAATGATCCAGAGTACATACAATGTTTTGATATGTGTAGAAATTTACTAATGAACGAGCCTATCTTACAATACCCAAATTTTAGTGAACCATTTATTTTGACCACTGATGCTAGCAATTTTGCTATTGGGGCTGTTCTTTCACAGGGAAAAATTGGATCAGATTTGCCAATTGCATACGCGAGTAGAACCTTGACCTCATCTGAAGTAAATTACAGTACCACGGAAAAAGAGGTCCTTGCAATTGTGTACGGTTGCAAAGTTTTTCGCCCTTATCTCTATGGTCGATCTTTTACGATCGTAACTGATCATAAACCGCTTCAATGGCTTTTCAATCATAAAGAACCAAATTCGAAGTTGATTAGGTGGAGATTATCTTTAGAGCAGTACGAGTACAATATTGTCTATAAGAAAGGAAAATTGAATAAAAACGCGGATGCTCGATCTAGAATTGAATTGAATGCTAACGAAACTAAAAATATATCAGACAAACCAGCAATTTTTGATTTTATGGACCAGTTCAATGACCAATTTGCATCTACCTCCGGCATGCAAACACGTAATCAAAATTTAGATAATCAGTCAATGATTGTTGAAGCTAGTGATCGTCAAAATGATGTGAATATTGATGATTCATCTAATCATACCATTCACGCTAGTCATGAGAATCCAATTATAGGTATTCCGATAATTGATACTCCAGTCAATTATGGTAAAAATCAAATAATCATATCACAGGTAAATTTCTCACCTGCTAAGCCATCTATTATAAAATTATTCAAAGACAAGCAGAGAATACATATTCAGCTTTCGAAAGAAAATTACGAGCAAGAAATAGTTAAGTTTGTTAAGGAACATATTGCTCCTAAGGTAAAATATCATATTTATTTTGAAGACCCTATTTATGAACAGTTCTGTACAGTTCTACAAAGATATTTCAAAAATTCGGAAATCAATATGGTCAAATGTACGAAAAAGCTGATTGATATAACAGACAATGATGAAGTCGAATCTATTATTAGAAATCATCACGAAGGAAAAACCAATCACAGAGGTATTGAGGAAACTGAAAAGCGAATCAAAGCGAACTATTATTTTCCCAAACTATATAATACTATCAGGGATTTCATTAATCAATGCGAAACATGTCTCATCACAAAGTATGAGAGACATCCTCTTAAATTGCAATACAACGTAACTCCTACAGGCACAAGACCATTTCAAATTTTACACATAGACAGCATCACATTGGAAAATTGTAAATTTTTGACAATTATCGATTCATTCTCGAGATATGCTCAAGCATATAGATTGAATTCAGCGCAGGCTATAGAAATAGCAAATAAATTGATCAAATATTTTGCACACCATTGTATACCTGACCAAATAATATCAGACAATGGTTTAGAATTTAAAAATTCAGTTATCAAAGAACTTTTGGCTACACACAAAACCAATATTCATTTCATTAGTTCTCAGCACCCCGAATCTAATGGAATTATTGAAAGATTTCACTCTACATTAATAGAGCACATTAGATTGTTGAATAATCAAGATATTTTCAAAAAGGAGCCTATTGAAATTAAAGTGGACTATGCAATTTTAGCGTATAATAACACGATTCACTCTGTTACAAATTTGAAACCTTATGAGATTATTACAGGACATTTAGGCACAGAATCACCTTTTAATATCGAGATAGAAAATCAATTAGTTAATAACTATGTTCAAAATCACAAGGAAAGAATGAGAATATTATATGAAAAACTAAATTCCGATTTACAGAAAAATAAGGAAAAATTAATAAGTAAGTTGAACGAAGACCGAGAACCTTTGCCAACTATTTCAGAAAAAGTTTACGTTAAGAATAAACAAAAACAGAGCAAAACACGGAATAAGTATAAGCCAGAAAGTATTTCTAAGATTGATAGTGAACTCAAAACTGCCAAAATTAAGCCTACTCATGGAAATACCACAGAAAAAATTCATCTGTCAAATATTAAAAGGCCACGTAAGATTTCTAAGACTAAGAAATCCTTTACAGGTTCTTCAGCAGCACACAAGCCATCCAAATAAAGGATATCAGCCAAAATTTGGGAATACTTCCGATTAATTTAGGTCCAGCCAAACTTCAAATTTCGGAACATACTTTGGTACACTATTATAGGTTAAGAGAATTATATGATACGTATAATAATTTGAATAATCAATACAATAATTTTAAGTTGAAATATTATAATAATATTATATATATTAGGGAACTGAAGTATTATGATAGAATAATCAATTTTACACAGAAATCTATTTCGGAAAAAATCGAAAATATTCGTATTCATAGTGCTGCCAATGATAGATCACGTAGAGGGTTATTCAACGGTATTGGTAGCGTAGTAAAATTTCTCACAGGTAATTTAGATGCAAGTGATGGAGAACAAATTCACAAGATTATCAGTCATATGCAAAATAACGAGAAAAGCATTGAAAACCAGATGAAAATGCAATATTCAGTCAGTCATAAGCTAATTGAGAATTTTAACCTCACTATCCAAAATATTCAACATAACGAAATTTTGTTAAAGTCAAAAATATTGCAGCTGAACGAAATAACGCAGGCAGGCGCTACATCTCAAAATATTCTTTTTGCTAAAGATACATGTCATTCACTTTTACTACTTTATAATTTTATTTTCAACACTTTACAAGATATCGAGAATTCTGTGACATTTTGCAAGATGGGAGTTATGCATCCAAGTATCATTAGACCAGCTGATCTATATAATGAATTGTCCAAATTATCTTCCTATTACAAAAACATGCTTCCATATGAGGTGAAATTCGAGAATATTTTAGAATTTGAATCAATCATTAAGGTACATTGCAAGATTGATTTCCATCAGATAATTTACTTTTTATCGATTCCAATTGAATTAGGTACTATATTTGATTTTTATTATCTTCACCCTGTTCCTTCAAAACATGGGTCAGAATTTGTTTCGGTTTTTCCAAATTCTAAATATTTATTAAAATCAATTGACAATGAGTCAATAAAACCTCTAACTGGCATGTGTACGAGAGGCAATATGTACCATTGTCCACGTCAAGCCCAAGCCAACATAAATATGTCCCGCGAGTCAAGTATACTGAATAATGAAAACGCAAGAAACTGCCACTTCACAAAAGTAACAGTTAAGGAAAACCATATTGATATCATATCAGAAATTAATCAATATCTAGCTGTCTTTCCAATTCAAGAGAAGCTAGAATTCCAATGTCAAAACCACATAGAAACAAGAATCTTATCAGGAATATTTTTGCTCGCACAAGATGATTGCAAAATTTTATTCAGAGGTGAACCGCTCACATTTTTGAGCAAAAGCTTTGGCCAGCCTTTAGTCATGGAAACGCCAAATTTTACTTTGATTTCTGAGAACCAGAAACCAAAATTTGAAATTGAATTGAAGAATTTGAAAATGAAAGATATTCCTATTCAATCATTCAGCCCAATCGTAAATGACGAAGCAGATTTCACTACACCCAGTGCCTGGACTATCATTTTGTACATTTTTGGCACAATTTTGGGCATATTCGCTATTTATTGGAAATTCAAGAAGAATGCAGGGAAGAATCCTACTCCCGTTCCAAGGAAGACACCTGTTACGAATCCTGAAGAAGAACTCGAGCTATCTTCCAGAAAACCGAACCTTCCAGGGGAAGCTTCATTCTAGGGGTGGAGGAGTTATGATGCGGCTATGAAGATAGAAGACACCGAGTCAGCACCTTCAAGCGGCGCCTTGCACTTTCCAGAATTGTAATATTATATTTTTGCAGAGTTCACATTAGTTCAAGCTACCATTGTATTTTACATTTTTATTCAGTCTTTGTCCACACTTGAAACTGTCATCACCTGTTTTTGGAAATAAAATATTTTTTAAAAAGGGACTTTACGGTTTCCGAATTATAAGTTAGATCTGTTTTGTCAGGGGCCTTTTAATTAGTTCGACGACTCCCAGCTCTGTGGCAATCATTTCTGCTTGGAAGACCGTGGTATACCTCCCAAGGTTTACTGAAATTTCAGCTCTTGGATTGGTACCAACTACTCCCGCTCCTGCCCCTAGTTCAGACTTGGAGCCGTCAGTAATTAGCGCAAGATCGGAGGGTGATATGAAGCTATCCCTCCTCCATTCGTCCCTGCCAGGGAAAAGGACGCTATAGGATCGCTCTATGTGCGCTTGGGGAACCATATAGTCCGAGACCATTCCGAGTATATGATGATGGGTAATTTCACCCATGATACCCGTTGTGTCTGGTCCCAGTTCCTTTTTGTCATGTCTGCCAGTTGATAGCAGTCTGTAGGCAACCACTTTTGCAACTCAATGTGCAGAGGTGTTAAGTTTAGTAGGGTCTCCATGGCTAGCGTTGGTGTGGTAGACATGGCTCCAGGTGAGTCTTTTGTCCAATATAAGACCAAGATATTTCACCTCCTCTGCAAACTGGATTGACGCTCCCGCTATTTTGGGTAAGCAGAGCTTGTCTAGTTTCCATCTTTTGGTGAACGCAACGACAACTGTTCTATGGGGGTTTATCGACATTTGTTCCCTTCTGCACCAGCCGTCGATTATGTTCAACGCTTGTTGAAGAAGTTCAGAGATGGTCCTTTCATACTTCTCTTTGGCTACAATAACCAGATCGTCCGCATAGCATTTCATGCACGCACCACTAATGGAGAGCTTGTTCAGCAGGTCATCCACCAGAATAATCCACAGGAGGGGTGAGAGCACCCCCTCTGGGGACATCCCCTGGCAGGCCTAAACCTAATCGGCTCACCATGCAATGATGTCACGACATTCCTGTTTGCCAACATACAGCTGATCCAGTCGCAAGTGATCTTCTCCACGCCTATTTTTGCAAGGGCTACCTGGAGCGATTGAGGGAGTGCGTTGTTGAATGCTCCTTCGATGTCTAGGAAGGCACCCAACGCAATTTCTTTGTTTCCCAAAGAATGGTCGATTTTGCCCACTAGGTTGAACAAGGCAAAGTCAGTAAATATGTATAAATAAATATTTGTAACAAAATATTTGATCGTTGCATACAAGAAGATAACTTATCATTCCCATTTTCAGGATGATATTTTTGTCAAATTTTTTATCCAATATTTAGGATGGAAAATACGACCGTGGCACTCAGCCCTAAAGCAGGAGTCGCTATGATAATAGGCAGGCATAGGAGACGACACATAAAGAAGAAGAAGCATTCGGTGTAGATACTCAGTTGTAACTTTCTAACAGAAGAGCTGCCGTCAGCGAGGATCTTCTTTGTTCCCCACCAACAAAGTTACTCCTTCTCGCTTGTGCCTATCATAATTAAGTTTCGTACTCTGTAATTATGTTATTTCTCTTGTAATAAATCTTGTTGGACAGAAATCCGTCCTTAGCTAATTAGCTTAATGGACTCCTTTTCTAGTTGCCTTTACATTTAAAGTTGTTTGTCTTTCATTACCTGCTGAACAATTTTAACTTAATGTTTTCAGAGATAGTTTCTTAAGTTACTGTTGCATATATTATCGTTTTTGGCAGGGAAGGCTTTTATAGCACATATTAAGTAAATTTGGTCATGAATTTGGATTAAAAGTATGTTTGGAAGAAAGAAAAATGTATTCAAAGGCTGTATAGAACAAAACTTACACTCTACTGCTGTTCTAATATTTGGCGACATTGTCATATTTCAAATATAAATCACTTTGTTATGCCTATGCCTACGTATTTTATATTTTTCGTTATCTCTTTTTGTTTTGTGTCAGTATTTCGTGTTTTTTTTACCGGACATTTTTCCGGATGCGACAGAGACTGATATGGACTGATAACACCTTGCTCCAAAATTAACCTACAAAATCAACTTGACTGCAACTAAACGTCATGCTGACGTTTCGTTACCTAAGCGAGCCTTACGTGAGGAAAGCTAAAGTAGCCGTCGAAACATAAAACCGTACTTATTAGTATTAACACATTGTTGGACACTCTGCTGGGCGGGAGGCTTCGTAATATGGCACCTCAAAACATTCCCATTTTTTTGCGTTTGTAATGTGATTTGCGTTATCAAAATATTTTAGGGGTATTCATTTTTGACTCTTTTTTACATTTTTGAGGTTTTTGGTGACAATCAAAAAAGACGGCTATATCCGTCGTGTCATATCGCAGCAGACTTTATGTTCTAAAAAGTGTAATCGTAAAACACATCTTGTGGGAAGAAAAGGACAATTTTCGAGACAAAAGCTAAAACAAAAACAACATTTTTTTGTATCAAATTTATAAACAAAAACGCATCTCTCAGAATATAGACTGTATAAAAACAAAAAAAATCAAATTTATTAGCAAACAGGGGTATCCCCCGAACAAAACAGAATTTAGGCACAAATTTATGTTTGACGCCACTCTTCAAAGCAATCTGACACAAAGCAGGTTTATTTTCACAACCCTTGCATCTATAGCTAGTTTCTTTGCGTTTTTCAGACTTGAAGCATTGTCTGCATCTAAGAAAATATGATTTTATTTTATGATCCTCTGGTAAGGGCAGCTTTTCTGGAAAATGTCTCACACGTGCTTCGAGTTTTGTATTGATATGAAACAATATATTCTATATGTATATCTGTTTAGGATAAAAATATCTGGTTACCTACCTCCCATCAGTACTGAAAACATGAAAATCAAACAAAAACACACTTGCAATATGGCAGCTATACACGTGGTCAATGCATCACATTGTAGGTTATGGACGGTTATAGACGTCGTGCCGTTTACCCATGCACCTTAAAACATGAATAGTTGGGATAGCGTATGGTGGATTAGAATTTGGCAATTACAGAAATGACGAGCTTCACGTTACGGCACTAATATTGCTTAACAAGGCAAGTATACCGACATTCTGACGGTCGTCGCCGTTCTGCCGTAACAAGAAGATATTTTTTTGACTGATATAGCCGTCGTGGCGTATCACGATCACTCCCCGCAGACGGCTATAGCCGTTGTGTCCAACAACGTGTTAACTATGAATACGGTCAGAGGTTATTTTTAAGCCGTTTTCACTCATTCAGAGGAGAGAAATACAGGAGAATTTATTTCATGTGCCAACCTTGAAAGCTTTTGTTGCCAAACATTTAACAATTTATTCAACCTTCTTAAAGGCGATGTTGCATTAGATCGATGAGCGATAAGATGTGTCTATCTCTCGTATCCCTGTAAGCATTTTTTACAGGTAAAATAATAGGTCTTTATTCGATATGAAAAAATAGGTACGTACAACAAAAACATATTAAATTCATAATCAAATGACGAAATGTGGAGTGTCAATCAACCAGGTTGTTTTTCAGCTCAACCAAAAAACTAAATAAAATAAAGAACAAATTAAAACTGCACACACACATACCCCTGTAGATAGTGTACATTGGTATAGGTTGCGCTATAATGATATGAAGATTTGTATACACACGTGTGTTGCTGACAGCGCAGGCTCGCTAAACTGCTTTTTACGTTTTTACATTAAATGATGCAAATCAATAAAATGTTATATGATACGTGACTAGTGTACATACAGATTTCAGAGAGTGACTGAATACACAGGCTACAGTTCTTTCGTTTCAAAGGGCATTAATTTTTCAAAAGTTTCTAAATACTGATTATTTTCAAAATACCTGAAGTTAACAAGTTTTCACAGAATTCTTTGTTTCGTATCTTTCAGGATAATCAGTATTCTGAAAATCATCCAATATTTCGGAATTTTTAAAATTATCAAGCATTAAAAAATTTCTGAAAGCTTATCATTTTCCAAATTTTTTGAATATTATTATGTTTTTTAAATAAAAGATTATCGCAATTTGAAAAAAATTAACGATCTTAGAAATGATTGCCTTGTTAAACGGTATCTTAGTACAAGAATGTTGACGTCGTACTAGTTCACTTGACTGATTTTTATTTTAGCTCAGGAAGGACTATAAAATATCATCATCATAGTTACAATGTCTTAACGGGCATGTTGTGAACTCGTAAAATGCATTAAGTCGGAGCTAGAGTATTGCCGACACGAATATTATCAATAGTTTTGAGAACTGTAGCTCGCCATCGTTCGCGATTTACTGTCAGTTTAGTGGCGCTCTTGATACTCATATCCAGCAACTGTTTCGTCGTATCCACCCAGCGTGTAGGGGGACGGCCACGGCGCCACCCACTCGGGGCATGACCCTGAACTACAAGTTTCTCCATATTATCCCTTCTGTGTAAATGTCCGAAGAATGTAAGCATTCTCGTCGACACAATGGAGGATAGTCTCTTTGGATTACCGATCTCATCCAGTATGGAAACGATAGTTCGATGGGCGGTATGAGGAATTCTCAGCATTCTTCTCCATGTCCACATTTCAGAAGCATCTATGCGAGCTCGATCTGCCTTTTCAACAGCCCAAGTTTCCGAGGCATACAAAAATATGGAGAACACAAGAGACTGAACCAGCGACATTTTTGTAGCTTTAGTGATGTTATGGTCACGCCATATTTTAATAAGCTTTGTTACGGCCACACGTGCCTGTTGAATGCGCCGTCGAATCTCATTTTCACAGCTACCCGAATTGTCGATCAAAGAACCTAGGTATACAAAACTTTGACCTACTTCACAACGGCCTATTGACTTCATTTCTCGATTATTATCATGCTCTCTATCTACGATCATAACCTTGGTCTTATTGTAGTTAATACCAAGACCATACGCTGCACTATGTTGTTCTAAGATGTTTAATAGAGCTACTAGTTCTTCCTGAGAAACTGCAATAAGGGTTGTATCGTCAGCAAATCTTAAGTTGGATGTTTTGCTTCCGCCAATAGTTACACCGCCATTCCAGTTGTCTAATACCTGCCTCAACACAAATTCAGAGTAAATGTTAAACAACATCGGAGATAATACATATCCCTGACGAACGCCTTTTCTGGTTGCAGTTTGACTAGACAGGTTACCATCAATTCTTCCACGAGCCGAATTAGACTCGTAGAGTTGCTGTATGAGAAACATTAGGTGATAAGGAACTCTCATAGAGATGAGGATTTCCCACAGTTTAGGCCACTTTACGTTATCAAACGCCTTAGAATAGTCCACAAAGCAGATAAAAACTGGAAAATAATGCTCTCTGGCTTTTTCAATAATTTGTCTTAAGTTTAAGGTCTGTTCACGCGTACCGCGTCCTTTCACGAAACCTGCCTGCGCCTGAGAAATTTGCCATCCAATAAAACCCTCCAAACGAGATTGTAAAATATATAGTAGAACCTTACTTGCATCGGAGATTAACGAAAGTAGGCGATAATTATCTGGATTTGTTGAAGATTCCTTTTTATGAAGTGGAACAAAAATTGATGTGCACCATTCATCTGGCCAAACACCGGAGGACCAGACACTCTTACAAATATTATGTAAAACTATAAAATATACAAATTTCAATTTTATTCAGAAGCCCAATCATTTGACCCTCCGCATATTTTAATTACAACTAAAACCCGAGAGCATAAAACAAGCGCATTCGAATCTGCAAACCGATGAGAACGGCTAATGGAACATTCAATTGCAACTCGGCGCTCCCACAAAACTCCCCACTGCCTTTTATGCGCCCCAAAGTGCCTGAAATTGCCGTAATTAGTTACATAATCAAGCGTATCGGTTTATTAAACACCCTGCAGCTCAAAAATTAATGAACAACTTCACAAAAGGGCTGTCACCAAATGGGGCAAAAAGTTTAGCGTGGCTGCCAGTGGCAGCGTTCACAGCGCGGAAGGGCATGTCTTTTATAAAATAAAAGAATTCGAATAGGTTAGAAAAAGCAACGCCCATGCTCTAACAGGCATGTGAGTGTGCCCAATATCCCGTTGTTATTATTTACTGTGTTCACAAACACGATGTTACTTTTTACAGAAAGCTGCGGGACTTAAATTTAATGGAATTGTTTAAAATAATCTTTTTAACACTTATGCACTGTTAAAATCCAAAATTGATTCAAAACTATGACAATTAACCCGAAAAGATCGACCAAAACAAAGTAGTTATTCAGATTATGCCTCTACATGAGTACTGTTATCATTAGGATTCTTTACCTGCTATCTGTACAAAGGGTATATGGGTTTATCAGCGATTCAGCAGTCAGTGTGCCAGCTGCCGCTTCAGGATTGTGGGCACAAGCAAAAACCTTGTTTACTTCTTCTAACCTATTCGAATTCGTTGGGTAAAATTCAATTCTATTATTCAATATTTTAGCTTCAAAATAAGCCAGAGGTGAGTTTTAACATGGGGCCTCAAAATTAACTTTTTTGGTTAAACCCAAAAAATTCCGAACTCTAATCGACTGTGTCAAGCTAAACCCTCCAACTGACGAACTTCCTCCTTTTTTCTCTTCTCCTTCCTTCCTTTCCTTTTTCTTCCCTCACTTCTCCCTGACTTTGTCTGGTTTCTGGTTAACCAGACCTGACAGACAGACCGACCGACCGACACGACTACAACTCATGATACTATGACTTTAGAAGGTATGCTCACGCGCATGATATCTTCCGTCTCGCTTCCACCTGTGACGTCAGCGTGTGACAAACGGGGTTTGTTTACTCGTTTAGTTACAGGTTATAGCCGAACATTTTCAGTTTATTTTCTCGAGTTTACTCGTTTACCGAGGTAAAGTTTGATAAAACATTAATTATTTGCGATTCTGGAGTTTAACACATATTTGAACAATGGTTTATTGTGTGGTTGTGGAATGTAATAATAAAAAAGTAAAATCTATTCGTCACACTACCGCTACTTGGGATGGTTTGGAAAATTTGGCAGGTTTCATTGCATTTAAGTTGAAAAATAAGGAGACACTGGGTTATATCCCAGATTGCACAGATACTTCTCTCAGTTGGGTGAACCATTTAACAGAAGGTGGACTACAAAAACATACAGATGAGTTCTTGGCAAAATGTAATGAGCTTGGCCATATATTTTCCAACTATAATGGAAACGCTTTGAAAATTGAAAAAAACTATCTTGCGAATTTAAACAAATTATCAGAGAATGTATATGTGACTGATGAAGCAAAGATGAGCTTGTTTTCTAGATGCAAAATGTATTTCAGAATGTGAATTCTTGATAGGGGAATTAGAGAGACCTCGAATATTAGAAAACTGAAATTCACTAACATTGTAAAATAGTATAAAGCAAGTATACAGGGTCCTGCGACGGTGTATCCAGCTTCCCTAGCGCCTTTCCTATTTGGAGTAAAAAAAAAGCTACATAAAATAAAAATGCGCTAAAAGATGGTTGGAGATTTACAGGTTGCAGAACGTATTTTGATATTTCATTTTCAGTTTATATAGAGAAAGGCTATTTCTATATGCTCTTATTCACCCCTTTTTCAGTTCTTATTGTCTGTATAAAATATATTTCTCCATAGACTCATATATAGAGAATCAATACCTAACTACAACACAAGAGAGCAACAAATAATGTGCCCTATACCCAGGCCATCAGAAACCATCACTACAAGTGGATCAAACTTTTTAATTCAAACATATTAGTAAACAGATACATCGTGTGAAAACATTTTGAAAAACATTGAGGAAAAACCTGTTATTACTAGGAATCTTTAGTATACGAGAATTCACCTGTACTAGCTAAACATTTACTATTTATTTCTTGTCTACCTTTTATTGTGAGAATTATACAGTAAATACATATGCAAATTGGCTTTAAGAGCTGGTGACGCAACATCATAATCTATATATAAAAAATAAAAACGGTAATCAAAGGCTCCTGAATGGAGTATATAAAAATTCCACCCCCTACCCGAGAAATTTTCCCACAAAAAGATGGTTTCACTAGGCACTCCAATCAACCTCTAATATGAGATTTCAGAAAAATACGTCCAGACCGCTCTGGCTCTCAATGTAAATTTTTTTTGAGTACATAGATTCAAATTTTTGTATCTGAAATTCAGAACGCTCGGAACTACTGCAAACAGGTCAGGCGTCGATTAATATCAATTCTCTGTACAACTATTTCACCAATTTTTTATTCAGATACAGAGCAATATGTATGGTTTATATTATACTGTGCATGAGCTATTTTCATTTTGTATGAATATTAAATATCTAAGACAGATATAACAGGAAACGAAATAAAACTTTAAAAAATCAATGCTTGTACACTTTTGTCACACGGTGACGTCATGCGCAGACCGGTTCGAAATCTGTCCGCCAAGTGATCATATCTGTCAGTGTCGTAGTATCATGACTACAACTAAGAGCAAACGTCCACTGGACCGCTCCGACAGGGAAGGATGAATTGACAACTGCTTGTAATCCCTATGCCATAATCACATCAGCAACAGGTGCAAAAACCTATTCTTTTGCTGGATCTTTTTGAAAGTAAATATTTACCCTCATGGACGTTACAAGGGGATTATGTGATATAGATTCAATCATGGAGCAATAACGTCTTAAGGTACGCGCACATAAATCGGCATCGGACGGACGGAATGGGAAGAACGGCCGGTACTCTACGGATTTTTTATTATCTGATCGGAATCGACGGAAGAATTGGAAGTCAGTTGCGAATATGTCTTCGAGCGGTGAGGATTTGGCGATTATTCTAGAAGAAAATTTTTAGAAACGTAAAAAGCGCAGACGAGTGTGGGTTTATGAAGTAGACAGAGTAGATAGAGAAAAACAGGTTTTGGGGAGCATGTACATTTATTTCCGAACTTAATGAATGACGAAAAAAGTTCTTTAATTACTTCAGAATGACGCACTTTAAATTTTATTCTCTACTGATGGCCATAAGATAAGCCGTTACTGAAGGAAAATTTCCATCTCCGTCAGCACATATTTGCGCTGAACCAATAAATTTACCTAAAAGAAACTATTTTTCTTCGATCCGTGCCGTTCGTCCGATTTATGTGCGCGTACCTTTAGAGGATCGAGCACCGTACGTAATGGAAAAACGGGGAATGCTGAGTCAATCAACTTCCTGATGTTACGCCTATGTTTCCCGCCCGGAAGTTATCCGTAATTATGGTCCTGCAGTATTGATTTTGAAATTATGGGGAGAAAACTGCTCGCGAGCGTAAATCGGATAATCTGCCAGACCCAAAAAATGGCGGTTAACGCCAGATGTAGCTTGGAAAGAACAGCGAAAGACTACTGAGCAAATAAAACAAAAAGTATGAAATTACTCCGTCGTTTTACAGATCCTTGAGGAGTACATGACTTACGTGCAGACACTAAGTCAAATCACAGCCAAAACTATTAAATATTCACTGCCTGACAAAAGTACGTAACGTTAATAAAAAAGAAGGCTGGACTGATGGGCAAAAATCGAGATATTAGGATTCCTTTACGAGTGATTTCACTTGACCTTTCAGGCCCATATCCTTGATCAAAAACATGGAGTCAAGTTGATTGACTCAGTACATCCTACAAACTACAGGGATACCAGTTTATTATTTCCCATAGCATATGAAGCTATAGCCTGAGATCCCCTTGCAGCCAAATCATCGCCCGCCCGCCCGCAGAAAAAGGTGTGTTTTCTCCCTAGACCTTTTTTTTACAGGTTAATGGACTGCCTATTATAAACACAACCAAGTTTTCAGTTTTGAGCCCCCCCACCCGACAACCAATTTTATCCCCACCCAAAAAAAGTAGAAAGAGAAGTTTGAGCTGTTTTTATATTTTTGAGTTTCTTATTATTGCCGCACGATTTCTAAAAATCATACGCGTTTTGTTCCCGCCAAGGTTATAATACTGTGTCGAAATTTCATTAAAATCAATTTAATACTTGTCACATTACACAATACAGTACGATCTAAAGCCATACTCATATGCACATTTGCATATGCATCAGAAAACCTCTTTGCTTCATGCAATAGGCAAGACAATGGTCCTGAATAAATGATTCCACTATACTATGTTTCATGCTATTGCGCGCATGTCGGGATCTCAAATCAAGATGCTACCAGAAAATAGCGAAATAAGAACCGACTGCCAGTGTGATTTCAACCCGCACCCAAAATTCTCCTATCCCCTACACTGTTTCTGCTGTACATTAACGAGCTGCTGGAAATAACATCCAATCCAATCTACAGCTTCGCAGATGACAGTACATTAGTGTCGTGCATGGGACCAGGCAAGCCACTGTCATCCCAAGAGACGGTACGTCGGCGACAGCAGCATGCCTCACAGATCAACGCAGATATCAAAACAATTGTCGAGTGGGGATTAGCAAATAAAGTACAGTTCAACGTACAAAAAACTCAGGCAACAACACTTACAAAGAAGTCTCACTATGGCTTACCAACCGTGGAAATGGAGGGTCACCCCATAGTCGAATCACCTTCCGTCAAGCTTTTGGGAATCAACATCAACAATAACATGTCCTGGCACGACCACGTCGTCAGTATTGCTAAAACGGCATCCCAGAAGCTTGGAGTTTTGTTCCCCTGTAGGAATTTGTATACACCAGAGCAACTGCTGCTGCTGTACAAGGCACAGATCCGACCATCGCTGGAGTATTGCTCCCATGTGTGGGGATGCGCTCCGAAGCAGTCTCTAAAGCTTCTGGACACTATCCAGAAAAAAACGATTAGACTAATCGATACGCCTAACCTCACAAAGGACCTCCACAGCCTGGAACATCGAAGGAGGGTGGCTGACCTATCCCTGTTTTACAGATTCTCTCACGGAAGATGTTTGAGTGAGCTCTCTCAGATAATAACACCACAGGCCGTCCGAACCAGGAACACTAGAGAAGCTCTGCGAGCTCATCCTTACCAGGTCGAGGTCCTTACTCCCCGATCTAGTCTCCTCCAGCATTCCTTCTTTTGGAGAACTTCGACGCTGTGGAATCAGCTGCCGGGGAATTTGTTTTCCGACGGCTACAACCTGCAGCGTTTCAAATCTAACGTGAACCGATACTTATCCTCTCGCAGCGCTTCTACAGCGCCATAGGCTTTCAGCCTTTGGGAGGTCGACCATAAAAAAACTTAAATTAATATAAGTATAAACTTAATTGTGATCGTTTTAAGGAAGGAACTTTCACACCCGATTTCTCAGAATATATTTTTTTCATATACTGTGTTCCTTCCTGGGACAGCCGTATTGTCGGCACAATTGCCGTCTAGCAATATTTAATATTCTCCTTAAAGCTATTTTCTGAGTTCTGAATATAATGTGCCAATTTGTAGAGTTTCCCCAGAATAAAATGCCATATGACATTTTGCTCAGTTATTTCAACCCCCCGGCCTGATGGAAATTACCCCATTTCACCCTGTAACTGTCCAATTCTGCGTTGTCCGGCCACAATGTCGTCGAAGGGTTTTCCCCAAGGGCTGGAGGAGGAAGCACCCAGGCGCTGGTGGGCCTCTATTACTACCTGTTAATGAGCAATTAAAATCCTTTAGTCTCAGTCTGTTGGATATCAAAGCGGTGAATTATGAACAATTAACCCCGCTCAGGCGTGCGCTTTGCAAATAGCTGATTTGTACGTAGCTGCCGGTGCACCGTTTCAGCTGCGTGCAGCTACGGCAGAGGGAGAACCACGCGCTCGATTAACTTTGCATGGGGATTACTGTTGCAGCTGAAGTTCAAACGAGTTCGAACGTATAGAGATCCAGCTGAGGTTTCACCTCAGTTTTGGTAGGGGTCATTCTACGGAAATGGGACAATTTGGTTAACTTGCCAGTATTTCATACAAATTTAAAAAAAATATATTTAAAAGGCCATTATTTACAGAGAAATGCACGTGATTGATTTCAATACTACATTTTTATATAACAAATTTAACAACATTACGAGTTTTTCTCCTCAGTACGCTCAAAATATCAACTCCGAGACTGTAACTTGCTAGCGTTCCATTACTTGAACCCATGTTTTTACGAAAAATTGATTATTGTTGGTATATATTTTGGTTAGTCAGACAACGGAAAAAGTGATGTTTTCTATTATTTTAAATTTCGATAATTTATCGTTATACAAAACACGACTACCTATAGATAAAAAACTGTCACCAAATTTGGATCTCAGCACCGAGGCACACAAAATCCCGCCAATTTTTACTGCCACTCATGCGGCTTTCCTCTCCAGCGCATATTCGAGCATTGCGGCCGTCTTTACATTGTGATTTAGTTGAGAATGAACCTTCGAGGTAAGAGCACGTTCGTCGTTTAAGTGAATTATGAGATAGTTGAGCAGTGCACAAGGTAAGCGTAGGTTTTTAATACATCAACACCGAATCTTGTTTATAAATACGTACATACCTACATACATATAAATGTCATAGAAGTAGTTTAGATATGAGGTTCCTGTCTGATAATTTTTAACCAAATCATTTGAATATTTACTTGTAATTTAAACAATGTAATCTAACTTATCAACTCCGAGGCACTCAACACTGAAGCCTTTTTGTGCCTCGGTGTTGACAAAGGTGCGTTGGAATTGACTAGAATGGTTGTGAACTAGCAACTATGTATAAAATATATATAATATTTATTTTTTACAGAAGTATTCCAAAGTAAAGATGGCAAAAAGAAAATCTGATTAAGGGAAGCAAAAGAGAAAAACAGAAATTACCCTAACTGATCAAAAGCAATACTTTTCTCCTTTTTTACGTTGAATAATAAACAATTACTAAAATGATTGTATTTTTATTTAGCTTACCTTTAACTAACATTATATGCATGCAAAATTAATTATAAGTAAATATTTACTCATTACCGTTACTTAACTCAACCCCGAAGCACAGACATTTTCAATTTAGGTAGGTACTTATTTTTTTCAGGAAAAGGTGAATTATTTTCAAGGAATATATTCAGCTTTGTTTTCAAAATTTTTTGCCTATACAATTTGGAACCTTAATTTCGTAGAACAAAAGTCAACACCGAGGCAGTGCCATTTTAATTTTCTGTCAAATTTCGTAAAATAGAGCTTCTTGATCTCTGCCACATTATCGATTAACATTCTGAATGTCTACTAACAACGATTTTGAGATCATTTCTATAATAATCAGTTTTAATAAATAAAATGTCTTTTATATAATTCGTCCTGTTCCGGTAAAATTACTCGTAGGTGCTCTACTGGAAGATGTAGCAGGTGTACAAAGATGTATTATAAAGTAACGCTGCTGGTGCTGTATTATAACACTTGAATATTTAAAGTGCTACCAAAAAATGCCGGAAAAAGGACCAACCTACAACGAGATTAGAACCCACGCCTCCGAATTTCTAGTCCGGCGCTCTTACCAGCTGAGCCATGTTTCGCCTCCACAAGCGGATAGGATCTTTAGAAGCTGTCACACTTCGACAAACTCCGAAAGACTGGCAGCACAAATCATTTGCAGAAAAATCGGAAAAATGTTCGGCACCGGCTGTATTCGAACCAGCATCTCCGGCATTCTAGGCCCACGCTATACCAACTTCACCACGGAGCCCCCACAGCACTTACCCTTACGGAGTAAGCAAGCACCTTTTATTCCATGAAATCCTGACTGACTGAGGAGTCGTACTACAGTAACAAAGAGAACTGTCATGCAAATGGCGGTTGGAGGTTCACATTCACCCAACAGCCGACTAGATGTCTCTGGATGACTGAAACACATGGTTCTCAGATAGATGGGGCGGAATGCTGTGTGTCGATAGAGTCGATACATTGTCATCGGCGCTGTGTATCAATTTCACCGCGGGGCTCCGTGGTGTAGTTGGTATAGCGTCGGGCTAGAATGCCGGAGATGCTGGTTCGAATCCAGCCGGTGCCCAACTTTTTCCCGATTTTTCTGCGAACCAAGTGATTTGAATTGTCTCCCTATTGCTATGTAAGCAAGCACCTTTTATTCCATGAAATCTTGGTCAACTGAGAAGTCGTAATACAGTAACAAAGAGAACTGTCGTGCAAATGGCGGTGGGAGATTCACAGTCACCCAACAGCCGAATAGATATCTCTGGATGACTGAAACGCATGGTTCTCAGAGACATGGGGCGGAGTGGTGGGTGTTGATGGAGTCAATACCCTATCATCGGCGCTGTGTATCAATTTCACCACGGGGCTCAGTGGTGTAGTTGGTATCGCGTCGGTCGGAGATGCTCGTTCGAATCCAGCTGGTGGCCGACATTTTTCCGATTTTTCTGCGAACCAAGTAATTTGAATTGTCCCCTATCGCGGAGTAAGCAAGCACCTTTTATTCCACTGACAGCACAGCTGTCTAAATTGCGGCTGTACTTATACCTGTTAACTTGGTTCGTCGTTCCAATAGATACACTCTCAAATATTCAAGGTGAGCGATAAGCCCCTGGTGTTTTGAGTGAGTCTGTTTCATTCTTGACCATTCTCAAGAACTAATGTGGAAAGGGATTTCTAAAAACCATACGCGTATTCCATTCTCGCCAAGCCAGCAATACTGTGCCGAAATTTCATCAAAGTAATTTCAATAGTTTCCATGCTACATAATACAGAAGATCTAAAGCAATTCTCGTCGCTTAGTTTCTGTAATAGACAAGGTAATGTCCGGATGGACCTAAAAAAGTGTATTATGCCGCTAGGTCTTTCGTTCACAGGTTAGTCAACAGCCCATTATGAATTATAACAAAGTTTCCAGTTTTACAACCCCCCACTTTCCAATCACCTCAATTTCACCCTCACCAAAAAAAAAAATGAAATGATCAGGAACTCGCAAATTGTCTAAAAACAAAATTTGAGAAATATTTGAATCCGTTTTTTTGCCAATTACTCCGCTGCCCATGCACCGATTTTCAAATTATAGCAGCACTGCCTAATATGATCCCACGCCACAAAGCTGCCCAAATTTCATCACAATCCGTGCAGCAGTTATTGAGATTACGATGCTAGAAAACCGCCAACAAACCGACAGAAAGGCAGACATACCGACAGACATGGACGTGGAATTTCGTTATATGGAGAATGGAGACTAGATTGAAGTATCGTAAAGATATTTTGTCAAAAAATAGACATCCTAGTAAATAAAATTACAATGCATCACAATCATCATAGTCACAATGTCTTAACAGACATCTTGTGATCTTGTAAAATGCATTAAGTCGGAGCTAGAGTATTGCCGACACGAATATTATCAATAGTTTTGAGAACTGCAGCTCGCCATCGTTCGCGATTTACTGTCAGTTCAATGGCACTCTTGATACTCATATCTAGCAACTGTTTCGTCGTATCCACCCAGCGTGTAGGGGAACGGCCACGGCGCCGCCCACTCGGGGCTGAACTGCGAGTTTCTCCATATCATCGCTTCTGTGAATATGTCCGAAGCATGTAAGCATTCTCATCGACACAATGGAGGATAGTCTCTTTGGATTACCGAGCTCATCCGGTATGGAAACATTAGTTCGATGGGCGGTATAAGGAATTCTCATCATTCTCCTCCACGTCCACATTTCAAAAGCATCTATGCGAGCTCGATCTGCTTTTTCGACAGTCCAAGTTTCCCAGGCATACAAAAATATGGAGAACACAAGAGACTGAACCAGTGACATTTTGGTAGCTTTAGTAATGTTATGGTCACGCCATATTTTAGTAAGCTTTGTCATGGCCACCCGTGCCTGTTGAATGCGCCGTCGAATCTCATTCTCACAGCTACCTGAATTATCGATCAAAGAACCGAGACACGCAAAACTTTGAACTACCTCACAACGGCCAATTGACTTTATTTCTCGATGATTGTCATGCTCTTTATCTACAATAATAACCTTGGTCTTGTTGTAGTTAATACCAAGACCATATGCTGCACTGTGTTGTTCTAAAACGTTCAATAGAGCTACTAGTCCATCCTGAGAAGCAGCAATAAGGGTTGTATCGTCAGCAAATCTTAAGTTAGATATTTTGCTTCCGTAAATAGTTATACCACCATTCCAGTTGTCCAATACCTGTCTCATCACAAATTCAGAGTAAATGTTAAATAACATCGGAGATAATACACATCTCTGACGAACTCCTTTTCTGGTTGCTGTTTGTCCAGACAGGTTACAATCAATTCTTACACGAGCTGAGCTAGACTCATAGAGTTGCTATATGAGAAATACTAAGTGGTAGGGGACTCTCATGGAGATAAGGATTTCCCACAGTTTAGGCCACTTTACGTTATCAAACGCCTTAACAGATAAAAACGGGAAAATAATGCTCTCTGGCCTTTTCAATAATCTGTCTTAAGTTTAAGATCTGTTCATGCATCACAAAGGATGCTAAAAAAGTTTAGCAAGAAATGATCGAATCCCCTTGGAAGACTAACACACCCTGTTTATTTATCCAAACATTATCTCTCCTTCGTAAATTTTTGGCATAACAACTCCCTCGTTCCACGTGGGAGGCAAAACTTACAACGACGAAAACACGTGGTGAGTTAATGCGAGCTCATAAGCCGTTTTTTGTTTAGGAACACGATAAACTCATCCGCAACTCCCTGGCGGTACGGAACTTTCATTAGTGATAACATGCGAGTTGGTGTACGAACCCACTTAAACTTCCCGGAGTTCCTTTTTGCCGGTGGCGCTGAAATATGACCGGAGTGAAGTTTCGGCCCGGGCCACCTTCCGTGCCGGGGTAAATATTTCAACGGCATGGAACAAAGGGCTGATGTCGTTTGCTAGAGGTAAGACATTTTTCCTATTATCAACTGTATCAAAATAAGCAGCATAGATCGCTACCTATGGGCAAGCCTAAATCGTCTGCGTCTTAGGTTATACAGGGTGTACGTTAGTGTGTAATTCTTCGATATCTCGCAAGGTATACCTGATAGAAGAAAATGTCAAATACAAAAGTTATTTGGTTACGTAAAGCGCATGATACTACGACTTTAGAAGGTATGCTCACGCGCATGATATCTTACGTCTCGCTTCCACCTGTGACGTCAGCGTGTGACAAACGGAGTTTGTTTACTTGTTTAGTTACAGGTTGTAGCCGAATATTTTCTAGGATAAATATATGTTTATACTTCTGTTTCATCTAAATTTCTAGGTTCTTACTGGAGAAATATTCAGTGTGCTAAATTTGCCCATTGAGAATGAGGACGAGGAAGAAATGTCCGAAAGAGTGGACATTACAGATACTCATTTGGATGAATTACGATGGGATGATTTGAAAAGTTTGGCATGTTTCATTGCATTTAAGTTGAAAAATAAGGATAATCTGGGTTATATCCCAGATTGCCAGATTGCACAGATACTTCTTTCACTTGGGTCAACCATTTAACAGAAGGTAGACTACTTAAACCTACAGATGAGTTCTTGGCAAAATGTAATGAGCTCGACCATATATTTTCCAACTATAATGGAAACGCTTTGAAAATTTGAAAAAACTATCTTGCGAATTTAAACAAATTAGCAGAGAATGTAGATGTGACATATGATGCAAAGAGCTTGTTTTTTAGATGTAAAATATATTTCAGAATAAAAATTCTTAATGGGGAAATTAGAGAGACCTCGCATATTAGAAAACGAAAATTCACCAAGATTGTAAAATAGTATAAAGTAATATGTGTACAGGGTCCTGCGACGGCGTGTCTAGCTTTCCCAGCACCTTCCCTATTTGGAATAAAAAAATGAAGTCAAGTTGATTGACTCAGTACTTCCCACTCATTACGGTAATACCAGGTTATTATTTTCCCATAGCATGAAGCTTTAGTCTGAGATCCCCTTGCAACCAAATCATCACCCCAACTTCACCCCCACCCAAAAAAGGTAGAAAACGGCCAGGTACCCCTAAAACATCTATAAAAACGAAGTTTGAGCTGTTTTCGTATTTTCAGTTTTTTTATTATTGCTACGCTGCCACTGACACGATTTCTAACAAACATACGCGTTTTCCATCCCCGCCACAGTAGTAATAATAATGTGTCAAAATTCCATTAAAACCAATTCAATAGTTTCCACGTTACAAAATACAAAACGATCGAAAGCAATAAATACTCGTTCCTCGTACCAAAAAAGTCCCTTAGTTTCTGTAATAGGCAAGACAATGTTCAGATGGATCTAAAAAGGTGATTTGTGTCGCTAGGTCTTCCTTCACAGGTCAGTCGACAGCCTATTATGAATACAGCAAATTTTTCAGTTTTTCAACGCCCCCACCCCCCAACCACCCCAATTTCACCCCCACTAAAAAAAACTCAGAAGATGATCAGGTACCTCTAAAACACTTAAAAACGAAGTTTGAGGTGTTTTTATATTTTTAGCTTTTTTTTAATAATAATTCTGCGCCGCCACTGGCACGATTTATAAAAACCATACGCATTTTCCATCCTCGGCACGGTAGTAATACTGTGTCAAAGTTTCATTAAAATCAATTCAACAGTTTCTTCGCTACAAAATATAGAACGATCTAAAGCAATACTCGTATGTTTATACCAGTTTTCCGTAATAAACATAAAAAACAAAGTAAACTGACCCTCAGGTTGCCGTAATTTAACATTCTGCCAAAAACACCCTGTAGATACAAATGGGTGATAACATCCAAAATAATATCCACTAAATATTCAGGTAACTTGCTGTATAATATTGTTGACAAAAGTTAAAGGAATATATCAATTTGGACGTATTACTTGCGACTTTGCAAATCCAGAAATTAATAGAAAATAAATTATAACTTGGCAACGTCGCAACCGATCACAAAAATATTTTAGGGTTGAATAGAGATCAACGATGGAAACTAGGAGAATTAAAAAAAAGTTATAGTTCCATATACAAAAATCAAGTTTATCACTATCCTACTTTACCGCAACACCCTGTATATTTCAAAATATTTTTGGAATATGTGCCTTAAGTAACCAAATAACTTTTGTATTTGACATTTTCTTCTATCAGGCATACATACGAGATATCGAAGAATTACACACTAACTGGACACCCTGTAGTACGTACATGAGAGCTGTTTGCAATGGTTCAGCTGTAACCATTTTTGGACTATTAATTTTGAGATTTATGAACTGAAAAAAAATATTAGCATGAAGAAAAAGAACGGTTCTAGAGAAATGTCGACGTATTTTTTGAAATTTCCTAATAGACAATTATTAAAAAATTGCCAAAATTGACGTTTTTTAACTAAATTCAAGATCTCGTTAATCACCCTGTATAAACTTATTCTAAAATCTGGATCGACATTTCTCTAGATTGAAGTTTTAAGAAAACGCAAATCAGGTTTTTGTGCCAAAGATTGTTAATATACGGGGTCAAAAATGGTTACAACTAGAGCCTTGCATTGAACGATCGCGCGTCTATTGGGACACTGATAAAGGCGCCACCAATACAAAAATATGTAAACTGCAGTTTATGAATGAGCTGAAGTTCATTCTATCTGGAATGAGATAGATATTGTTTTGGGCATCAACTAAATTTGTTGTTGGTGGTTTTGAGTGACCTATTCATATACACTGCAGGCCAAATGTTAGAAACTACTAAAATTTAAACAAATCGCGGTAATTGGTTTTGAGCAGTTATCGTTTTCAGGATTGCTACGAAATCTTACAATTTTCAACCAGATTTGTAAGTAATTAGAATTTAAATTGCTGGCGGGCCCAGACCGAGAAGTCTAGAGTCTTGGGCTCACACTTTTTTGCGTCGCGAAGAGAAATTACATTTTTTACCTTATAACATAAACTGATAAAAACCTTATATTCTAATTAACATTTATTCATTCCAGAAGTCATGCTCCTTTGCTAAGTTCTCCACTTTTACGATTTTTTATGTTCAGACGGCAAAGTAGCAATAGTAACTTTTTGTGACATGGAACTGCCACTGAACTTGATAAAACCAATAGAAATAGAAATTGTAGTAAATAGGCCACGCCCACTGTAGCTCGACTTTTTACCTTACCCCTCAAATGTGTTGTCCGCCAGCAGTTTATATAACCTCCACTTAAGAAACAAAAGTGTAATAGCTACTATAGTACTATTTGCCGTTTCCCAGCTATAGTCATAGTCATAGTACAATTTTGATCGCTACCTATATAGCACACATTGAGCTATTGGATGTACAGCGTGGTCTACTAAGAATGGGCGCCGGCAATATCTCAGTAACTGTTAATCATATAACTTCGGGCCAAAAATACTATTAGGTAAATCGGCTAAAACAGCAATGCCGGTGCTCCGCCGGGATGAGTATTGGCCCCGCCATTGTTGCTATCCTGAGCGCCATCACTTAATCAACGACAGACAGTATGGATTCCGACATCAAAGATCAACTGGGGATCTCTTGGCTTACGTCACACATCTGTGGAGCAACCTCATCTATTTGTTTGGCAAAGCTCATGTCACTGCATTCGATATTTCGAAGGCATTCGATACTGAGAGTAGACCAGCTGTGGCATGCGACTCTCCTAAACAAGCTTCCGTCTTACGACCTCTCTGCTAAGCTTTGCGGTTGGCTTGCAGATCTCCCCTCAGGTCGGAAAATATCTGTTGTGGTAGACGGCTTTTCTTCTTCCTCTTTCACAACATAGGGCTCAGGAATATGGTAAACTTATTGCTTCCAAGACCCAGTACTGCACGCCATCAAACAAGAAGTGCCCAAGCCAACACCACTCAGTTCTTATGAACAATCAGGCTGTGTCAAGAAGTCACTCATTCAAACTCATAGGAGTCAACATGACAGATAATCTGATACGGCACAAATACGTTGCGTCAATTGTAACAGCTGCTGGTAAAGAGCTTGAGGCTTGAGTATCTATTCAGCGTCAGAAAGTAATTCTCACCATCTAATCTACTCACACTGTGTAAAGCTCAGATAAGACCTAGCTTGGAGTATTGCCTTCATGTCTGGAGAAGTGCAATTCGACCAGTTAGTGATCTGGTCTTAACGCGCCACCTCCAGCCACTTTATCACCAGCGTGTGGTTGGTGAACTCTCACTCTTCTACCGATATTCAAACGTCTGTCTGCTCTTGTGAGCTATCCTCTATAGTTACGAGTCAGACTCATACTAAGACGGTCGTTCTTCATACATCAAGAACCGAGCGGTATGACCGTACATTTATTCCTAGGATGTCCAAGGCTTGGAATGGACTGTCAGGAGGTGTATTCATTGGACGTCGGTTGTTGACCCATTCAAGTCCCACGTTAACAAACTTCCCTTAACATAACCTTTTTACAGCAGTCGCTGTACTTTGGTATTTAAGCTCTACCTACGCGGTCCGCTCAGTTATGACAAAGGGAGTCCGGCACTACCTGTAGTACCTTCCCAGGTGTCCAAGGTAGGATTTTCCTCCAACAAATAAAACAAAGTTTGGGATAGATGAGCCCACACCTCTGAGGGGTCCCTGAAGGTTGTACAAGAAGTGCAATGGGATCTAAGTGCTGTGATCTTGGCAGATCACCCTCCTTACAATATATAATACAGAATAGCTTTTGCTACATATCCACCCAACCCTTCAATTATGCAGGGTGTAACACAACGACACGTCCTGGCTGCGCTACGCTCATGTGGGGCATCTACATTTTTAACCCCTACGCCGGAAATAAAATACAATATAATCCCAAGGGTGGCACGTCTTGCATATCTTGGAAAAGCGGCGCATGACTTGTCGGTGCAAAAAAAGTGACGCACGGCGGAGTCACGGGAATACAGAGCAGGGAGGGTGACTGAGTTAAATTATTCAAAGGCTGCTTTTAGTTCCCATCCTGGAATTATAAAGTATGTAGCAAATTCAGGTGTATTGCTTTATATTTTTCTCGCACAACTGTATCTCTCTTTATATAGGGAAGAGCTATAACAGAAAAATTCTGTAACCACCATGGCTCACCTGAAGGGCAGACCAGCGCAACCGACTAACCTACAGTGATAGAGCAATGAGTTATGTAACAAAAAGGTAGTTTCACCCTATGCATGCACAAGTGAGACAGATTTAATAAACAGTTACTGAATTGTAGAGGGAGAGGTTAATGAAAAGTCTGAATAATATTAGTATAAGCATTCAATGAAAATTGTGTGTATATGTGTTTGCAGTGTTGGCAGTAGCGTTCGCTATTTGTGACATACTACAGATAAATAGATAGTTCCAACTATATGGTAAGTTTTGTTACTATTATTAACAGTCGAGTGCCTAACGTTACACAGGGCGAATTTTTAGTACCGGCTCGGTCGATAACTCCACTACTGTTGAAGATAGCGAAAAAAGTTGTATGCAAAAGTTGTAGCCACGGATATTCTCCTTGCTCAGAAAATATTTTGCTTTATACAGGGTGATCCATAACTGCGTGGTGATACAAACATGCATTTTTTTAAATATATATTATTCCATATTCAAATTCTGATAATTATTTCCGTTCCTCCAATATAGGATATTGTTACATTATACAGGGTATTTCAAAAGTTATGACCATTTTTATCTCTAAATCGCTGTCAAATGAATGTACTGTATATCAAAAAGTGATGAATCCAAAATCATATTTTTTACAGGGATGGATAAACAATATCATCTAGTTTTAAAATGGACTACAAAAAAAGCGCGCGACGCATATTCGTATACAGGGTGATGTAGATTGCAAAATACAGGTTTTCTCTTTTTTTTCAAATATAACCCCCAATATTTTATTATACCAAAGGATTGCCTTTTATATACTCTTTCATCTTTGTATAGCACTTGTTGTACCTACGTTCATCAGTTTCCGAGATATTTCGATTTTTCGGTAAATTTAAGAAATAGCATCTATTTTTGTACTGAAATTTATTTATTTTGAGCAAGTTCTATCGAATTTGTTTTTTATTTAACGAACAACTAAATCATAAGGTCATGATAGTATTTGATGAATCCATAATCCTGAATCATCGAGATAATAAAGTCAAATATGCCGAGGAAACAATTTTGTAGGCGTGACGCATAATTATCAAGCAGATTTATCAGGTATGCTTTGAAAAATTGACGGTTTCCATAACCTGCTCAATAATTCCGTACTGTGTGAAAAACGAGCTTTAAAAATAATTTTTTCTTTGAGGGTATTTAGGAGAATCTTTAAGAAATTGCCTACTTGCCTCTAGAATATATCAACTATGAACAGCAATATCCAGAACGGAGGCACTCTAAAACTAATGCGTTTGGAAGATTGAAGAATCGTTTTATTTCGACTGTGTCGTTTAATATTTCATAGCCTACCTGGTAGATCTGCTTGATAATTATTGTGCATGACGTCTATAAAATTGTTTCCTCAGCACACTTGACCTACATTATCTCGTTAATCCAGTGTTTTGACCTGATCAAGTACTATTATGGCCTTATATTTTAGTTGTTTGTTTTAAGCAAAAATAAAATTTCATAGTATTTTCTCAAAATAAATAAATTTTGGTAAACAAATAGAAGGTATATTTAAAATTTGTAGAAAAATCGAAATATCTCAGAAACTAATTAGTTCAGCTATAACAAGTGCTATATAAAGATGATAGAGCATATTAAAGGCAATTCTTTGGTATAATAAAATATTGGGGGTTAGATTTAAAAAAACAGAGAAAATCGAGATTTTGCATTCTACATCACCCTGTATACCAATATGCGCAGCGGGCTTTTTTTTATAGGCGATCTTAAAACTAGATGATATTTTTTATCCATCCGTGCAAAAAAAATTATTCTTAATTCATCACTTTTTGATATACAGTACGTTCAATTGACAGCGATTTGGATATAAAAATGGCCATAACTTTTGAAATACCCTGTATAATAACAACACCCTATATTGGAAGAACGGAAATGGTCAGTAGAATTTGAATATAGAATAATATTTAGGGTGTCTCATTAAAAAAAATGCATGTTTGCATCACCACGTATAAATCAAAATATTTTCTGAGCAAGGAGCACATCCGTGGCTACAACTTTTATATACAACTTTTTTCGATGTCCTCTACAGGGTGTCCCAAAAAATAGTGTCAAGCGGAAGTCCAGAGATAGAGCACACCTAGAAGTATCTGAATCACCCCCATATATGTCATGCAATTTTTTGTAGTTTCCGAGTTACGAATTTTTTTCTGAATTTTAGAGAATGCTCTACCTCGACAACTTAAAACTGTTCCAAAAGAAAAACTAAAAGACTTTTTCAAATTCTCTTTTTTGCTGATTAATCCCCAAGAGTTTACTGTTTATACGTGAAATAATCGGCTTCGTAACTTTGATGAAAGTTATAAAAATTTTAGTGTAAAGTAAAAAATTTACGATCTGATAATTATGACTTAAATCTTCGACTCTAAATTAAAAATCCAAAGAGGTGATTTCATGATTTCCAAGCAGGTCTAAAAACTTTGTCAGACTCTCAGCTATCACACTCATTGAAAAAAAGTAGTACCTAATGGGGCTACTTTCGCTCCAATCGACCTTCAAATACAATAGGCGAAGATTTCTTGAAATTAGCGATGTGACCTTCAATTCATCAATAGCTTATGTTAACGCGCTAATAGCAGAATGGTTGTCAGTACCGCAATAATAAACGTTAAAAACGTTCCATAAATTAAACATTTGTTGAAAAAGTTCCTATTTCTTGCTAAAAAACCACAAGGAGCGCATTCTTCAAAAGCGGTTTTTACCTGAGCGACAACAAAGGAGCTAACGCTAAGGCCGTGTCCTACGTGAGCGAATCGGATGCGAATGCGAAGCGACGTGAAGAAGCGCGAACATAACAAACGGTCAGTATCTTGTGGTAGTGGCCTACGTGACCAAAAGCATGCGATTGCGGTGTGATGCGAAGCGAAGGCGAACAGTTGGTTTGATATTTTCGCGCGAAGTGTATGCTGTATCGTTGGTGATAATGTAAAATCCAAGTGCCGAGCGAACAGCTAAATGCGCACATAGGACAAAACAGCCGCGTCGCATCGCTTCGCCTTGGTTCGCTCCCAAACCGCGTTCGCTTTGAATCGTCCACGTAGGACAAAGGGTAACGCAGTAAACGATGTTAGAAACAGATAGCTATGATATTGTTGTGATGTCTTTTCAAAATGTGTCATTACATAGGTTGCTTTCGTTGTCTTTATTCAGTCGTCTGTCTATCTTTGCGGCTTTAAAACGATACGCTCTTGTTTGGTGAATTATTTTGATAATTGGGACTATTGAGTGCACACAGATTCTAAATTTGGCTTTCCCTACGGACTATGAGTGCTATCGGTTTGGATTGGTGTTGCTTCTGTTGTCTGACTACTTTGCTATTCCTACGGACCTTGAGTGCAAGACAACTGGATTTAACGATGCTGTTTTCTGCAAGAGACTATGCAACAAATGGATAGGTCGTGGTGGACCCACTGAATGGCCGCCACGGTCACCTGACCTAAATCCGATAGTTTTTTGTTTGGGGCTACTACAAAGAACTAGTTTATGCTAAAGAGTGTCGAAACATCAGCAAATTACGCAACAAATTAACACAGGCTGAAGAAACAATAAAAAACAATCGAAGAGCTTTTGTTAATTTAAAAAACAATTTTTTCGGAAGATGTAGATTATGCATCGAACAAGAAGGTAGACATTTTGGAAATTTCTTGTGAAATTTAACAAACTTAGTGAAGAAATCTGATAATTTCGTTTCATTTTACAATTTCCCACTTACAAAGAAGAAGTCGTACATGTAAAAAAAATGTGACACAGGTGGTCATCTATCGATATTCTGATCGCACTGAATGTTTTTTATTGCGGCACTGACAATCATTCTGCTATTAGTGCCCTAAAATTAGTTATTGTTTCATTTAAAGTCCCATCGCTAATTTCAAGAAATCTCCGCCTCTTGTCGTTGAAGGTCGATTTTAGCCAAAGTAACCCCATTAAGTACTACTTTTTTTTAATGATTATGATAGCTGAGAGTCTGAAGAAGTTTTTAGGCCTGCATAGAAATCATGAAATCACCTTTTAGTTTTTTGATTGCGAGTCGAAAATTTAAGTCATAATTAACAGAACGTAAATTTTTCACTTTACACTATAATTTTCATGACTTTTATCAGATTTACTAAGCCGATTCCTTTATGTATGAATAGTGAACTCTGGAAGATTAATCAGCAAAAAAGACAATTTGGAAAAGTCTTTTGATTTTCTTTTTTGAACAGTTTTAAGTTGTCGAGGTAGATAATTTTATAAAATTCAGAAAAAAATTCATAACTCGAAAACTACAAAATATTGCATAACATATATGGGGGTGATTCAGATACTTCTAGGTGTGCTCTATCTCTGGACTTCCGCTTGACACTATTTTTTGGGACACCCTGTATAGTAGTGGTGTTATCGACCGAGCCGGTACCAAAAACTCACCCTGTATATTGACATTTATGGTTTCTAAAAATTTGATCGAACAGTCAAATATATATATATATATATATATATATATATATATTTATTTACAGCGGATCACCCAGCGTCCGGACCAAAAGCGTTTTACCCAGCGTCTGACGTATATAACTGTATATAAGTAAGTTTCAGAAACAGGTCGCCTGGCGTCATAGTTCACCGTTAGCTCCACTGGGCGTCCATATCTTTTATGCTTGTCTATTAATAGAATTTATATACAGACTTTTTGTAAATTCAGCGTTGCTGTTACTAGGCGTCCACCCTAAAATGGCTTATTTTAATGTTTGTTCCACGAGGCAAGGGTTCTGAGATAGCCGTTAGAATGAGTGGAACTTTGAGCGTGTTGATTAGAAGCGTAATGGCTAATGAGAGAAGAGTCACTGCCCAAGAACTATGATACAGCTATGCAGTTATAGTGGTACAATACTACAGGGTGTCTCAAAACGACCCGACTATTTGAGGTAGGGAAAAACCAAAACCGGCTTATTGTAAATACCATTGATTAGTGCCATTGGAGAGATGAAGGAAGAAATTTTACTTTTTCAAAGTAACATTCTTTAAATGACGCCCATTTTGTTGAAGGCGTTTTTCAAACCGTTTGTGCACATTTTATCAAAAACTGTTCCAAGGAGTTGCTGAGTTGCTATCGATCTGATGCTTTCTTCAATATTGTGGCAACTAAACATACATCCTGGCAACTAAAAGTGCAATATCTAACCAGTGTTCTTACCGAGCGAGCGGTGCGGGCTTACTCCCTCCACCACGCTTTATTTGCGTCTCGTGCACTCTAAGTAGTTGGGCTGTTTTGATAATGTGCATAAACGCTTTGAAGAATACCGTCAACAAAATGGGCGTCATTTTAAGAATGTTATTTTGAAAAAGTAAAAAAAGTAAAATTTCTTCCTTTATCTCTCCATTTGGTTTTTCCCTACCTCAAATAGTCGGGTCCTTTTGAGACACCCTGTATATGGTTACGGAGATTTGAGCACAGAATATGTATAGAACTTTTCATCGCGTACTGCAACTTAAAATAAAGTCACTATAGCCCAAAAATTGCCTTTGAGTGTATTATATTGTTGGTACACTACGCTTACACGGAAATGGAATATACTGAAGAATTGCATTAGCATATTATGGAGGAAATGTGTTCATAGGCTTTTCGGTATAGCCTAAACGCTCAACTCCTAAGTTCTTAGTATGCTATTAAGTACTGTACCCATGCAAGAAACACAAATCTGCAAGTACGTCGTGAGCAGAGAATATTTGATAGCTGGGAAAGACGCTATTATCTCAAGGAATTTCGGTACTTTGCACATTTCAAGGGCAAGATTCAGCGACAGACGCTGGGTAAACCGCTGCAAAACACAAAGAATATGATGATACTAAAAATAGATTTACTTTACAATAGGGGAGCATAGTAAACCTGTACACTGGATTTTTTATGAAATAAACAATGACCTTTAACATTTTATATTCTTCTGGACACCCCCCATTTATCTCACAAATTATTTTATGTTCACAAAAAGGCTTATGAGAGTTGAATGATTATTTATATGGATGTCGAGGGTGAACAAAACAAAATTACAGCATGTACAGGAAAGTGGGGCGCAACTAAAACAGATTGTTTAGGTGCGCTGCCCTGGATAATTTCATACCATTATATTATTTTATATTTACAGTGTAATCTTAATATGTGGCGTTATCAAATTTTTCAGAGGTGGTCGATAGTTGGGTAAACTAGAAAGGTATAGAAAAAAGTTTAACAAGGGTTTGTAGGAGCAGTCATCAGCAGTCTCATTTTTAATTATACACAGTGACTCCATAAATTCGGCAAACCAAAGTTGTATTTGTTACATGAATCAAGCTGCATATTACTGATTTTCACGTAAAACATGAAGACTGGATTTTGCCTATTTCGCTCCCAGATCATATGAAAATCTCTAAGAAAAGTTCAAACTTTTAAAATAGTTTCTTTTTGACAAAAACTGAGAACTTCTGAAAAAACGTAAAGTTTAGAAACTTTGTGAAATAATTATGAAATTTTCGAAAAAAATTTGACTTCCTAAAGAACTATTAAATTTTCAAAAAAAAAAATATAAAAATTTTGAGATATCCGACTTCAAGGTAATCACGTGAAATTTGAGTTTTTTGGAAAGAGTTGGATATTCAAAACAGAAACCTTAAGAAAATTATGATCTTAATAAACGAGATGATTCCAAAACAAGTGAAATTTTCGACCAATTTTGCAACTTTTCGAAATTTTGAAAAATAAACGTTTTAAATTACTAGGCAGAAAAAATATTATGTCATTTACGCGTTCCTTAGAGCCTAGTAAACATGACAAAATCAGTTGTTTGGTTTTTTGGTGTCGGCTGTGAGAGATATTCCAAAAATTATTTCAAATGCCGGAAAATGCCGCGCAAACAACCTCTGACGTCAGTGACATCCTATAGTGATGGGATGTAAAGTATTGATATTCGATATCGATAGCCAATGCTAACCTAACATTTTGACATTGATCATTATAACCACAAAACAGGCACACACAAAAGTACAAAAGTCAAAAGAATAAAAGTTAGGCTAGATTACTAATTCACCTTGTAGGGATGGACTTGAATTAGATTCTATCTTTGAATTCATTCATAATGGGATGCGTCGAAATAAGATGATGGCTTCGATTAGTTGCGAATCTCGGTCACAAACAGGATGAACTGTGATACCTAGCAGATATAAAAATGTATTGCAACAAAAATGCTAGTGGGTTAATTGCCTGTTTCAAATATGTTTAAGTATCAATAAATTGAGTCGCATTGTTTCATCTCTAGTCGAATGCGCAGTTGGCAAACCACAAAGAAAATATGGTTGCGTTCGAACAGCTGATATGATTTCGTTTTGCATTTTGCATCTCGCAGTATTACTCTATGAGGAACTACGGCTGTAGTAGGATAAAAGAGAAGTCTTATTTCATTTGGGAATATGTATACCCATATAACAAAACTCGCTCGTAAATTAAATTATTGATATATGGCCAACGTAAATATTTAAAAAGAAATTTGGCAACATCAGAAATAGTTTGCAGTTGAATCTCACTGACCTGCGCTGTAGCAGTATCGATTGTCGATATCGATAAGATACCTGTGACGTCAGCCCTTGTTTTAAGTCACGTGGAAAAATTTGAATATATCCTTATTTTATTTTGCAAATATCTTTTTTTGGCCGTCCGTAAAATCATGTTTTTTGTTTCCTACTGCTTCTTGATATGGTTTTCTTTACGCTATGTATACTCCCGAGGCGATTTCACGACCTCTGCAAGTACCCTAACGATATTGTCAAAAATTACTCACATTTTGATTATTTTTTGTATTTTAAAAATGTTTACTTTTTCAAACCAATGACCCTTTCGATAAAATTCAAAACTTTTTGGAAAATTCCGAGATATTTATAACAAAAACAAACAAAGAAGCAGGATTTATCCGAAAAATGAGGTTTTTAGAATGAATTAATTTTTAGACCAATTTTGGAAATATGAGAAACTTCAAGATGCAATAAATATTTTGAAATTTTACTAGTCTGCATCTTTTTACTAAGTTAGTTGCTTTCTTCCATATTAACGAGCTTTTGTTTATTTTTCATGGCCTGCTAGGTTGCTTGCACGCAGGAAAATTGAAAAACGCCGATTTGACTGAAAATTTGAAATAAAATGAAAACGAAAAAAGATTGATGTCAAGAATGCTATATCATTAGAAAGGTCATCAAATTTTAGATTTGATTATTTAAACCAAAATAGGCATTCCCATTTGAAAAAAATCAAGTTATCTGTGATTGAGGTTTCCTTAATTTATCCTCTGATTTCTCAAAGTACAAAAAGAATTCAAATTTAGCCGTCTAACCTAAGGTGACGCATTTCATGCTTAATCGTACCGCGAGGTCAGGGCCTTCTAGGTATTATAACCGCTGCGATATTCAATTTTTTTCTGATACCTACTTATACCAAAAATGGTGATTTGCGCCTAAACGGTTTAAAGTTCCATGTGTGATACATAAAGTCACATTAGAATTGACCAAGGAATCCAAATATGCAATAATATATAGGGGGTTCCATTCAAAAAAATGTAGGTTTGATATGAATCACCCTGTATAAAGGTCAAAATTCAAGTGAAAATATTTTTACGTTATAGCCCTTAAGGATCCCTACCATGATCAAGTGACAGATTTTTGAAATATTTTTTAGTAAGCCCGCAATTCTCCGTCCACGCACTATTGGCCCACCCTGTATGTATCATCTAAATCATTGTAAATCTTGATGGCATTGTAGGTGTATGATCTGCGATATAGTACAGTTTTATACATGGAATCTCTAAAATTGATGTCTAAATTACTACGTCTAAATACAAATTTTTCGTAAAGGGGGGAAGCGAGAAGAAACAATTTTATGCGTAAATGTTGCTAAGTAATATTTACACGCATTTTATATGCCTAACCAACCATGCTGATTTCTCTTCAAAGAGATATGATCGTATTTTTTCAAAGAAAATACAACACATGTTTTGCAGTTTTTGTAATATGTTCTTAGTAACCGAATCTAAACAAAAATAGTATACACTGCTACAATAAAATATGCTAGGAAATATGAGAGACTCACATAGTTTTTTCTTATTTTAAAATTCAAAATTGAACGATTCACATATAAAGACTTCAAATTAATATAACATTTTTTCAAAACATTTGACACATGTTCTTTGAAACGCAGAGTATCAGTATCAATGGTCAATCCCAAATTTTTGGCAGTATTTACCATATTCAAAGAGTCGTTGTTAATTTTGACATCAAAGTGATTGGTTATAAAATGATGTTTAGGGCCTGGGCAAAATAACATTACAGAACACTTGTCTTTATTAAGTTTCAAATTATTATTTTGAGAGTAGTTTGCAACGGCATTTAGATCATTATTAATCTGAAGGAGTGCATTATCCATGGAGTTGGTGCTGAAGCTTTTGTAAATTTGTGTATCGTCAGCATAACACATTACTGACGAGTTTTCTACGGAGTTGGACATATCAATTGTGTAAATTAAATACAAGAGTGGTCCCAGGACTGACCCTTGAGGAACACCTGAGGATATATCAATTGGGTTGGATAAACAGCTATCGATCATTACTGATTTCCACGTAAAACATGAAAACTGGAGTTTGGTCTATTTCGCTCCCATATCATATGGAAGTCTCTAAGAAAAATTCAAACTTTTAAAATAGTTTCCTTTTGACAAGAACTGAGAACTTCTGAAAAAACGTAAAGTTTTGAAACTTTGTGGAATAATTATGAAATTTTCGAAAAAGATTTGCCTTCCTAAAAAACTATAAAATTTTCAAAAAAATATAAAAATTTTGAGATATCCGACTTCAAGATAATCACGTGAAATTTTAGTTTCCTGGAAAGATTTGGATCTTCAACAGAAACCTTAAGAAAATTATGATTTTGGTAAACGAGATGATTCCAAAACAAGTGAAATTTTCGACCAATTTTGCAACTTTTCGAAATTTTGAAAAATAAACATTTTAAATTACACCAAATTATGATATTGTCGAAAATTACTCACATATTGATTATTTTTTATTTTTTAAAAATTTTTACTTTTTCAAAGCAATGACCCTTGCGATAAAATTCAAAGCTTTTTGGAAAATTCCGAGATATTTATAACGAAAACAACCAAAGAAGCAGGATTTATTCGAAAAATGAGGCTTTTTGAATGAATGAACTTTTCGACCAATTTTGGAAATTTGAGAAACTTCAAGATGCAATAAACATTTTGAAATTTTACTAGTCTGTGATACTCTCGGAAATAACCGATGTTAAGAAACATTTTGTGTAAGCAATGGGACGTTTTTTGAAAAATTATGAAATTTTTGAAAAATTCAGACTTCAAAACATTAGATTTTGGAATAAAATTTTTGGAAGATTGCGTCTCGCCCTTAGAGAATTATTTCGACTAGATGAAATATTTGAAAGCTACTGATAATCGTAGTAACCAATTTTCAAAAATCTCATATCCGAGCAGAAGAATAGCAATATTAGTTGCAGCCACTGTAGTTGCATAAATCAATGAACCGAACTACATTTCTCTTTTCAACTTCATAGAAGTAAAACATAAAACTGTTATCTATGCACATTTGTTCGTTATTATTCCGACTTTAGAGTAAACCTAGAGTTTAGCTCCAACGGTAGCTACTGAATTAAATCCAAAACAATCCTCCAATGTATTAGAAGAGACAATATTCAATGACAACAAACGACGGCAGTCGCCGAGTAAACCGCTGCAGTGTACGTAGTATAGCTTTCTAAAAATAGATTAATATAAAAAATTGGCGCCGGGTAAACCCGTGCACTGGATTCTGTATACGGCGCCGGGTAAACCCCTGCACTGGATTCTGTATACGGTAAGTATATAAATGAGGACCCCCAGCGCAGCAGGTGGTAGAAGCTTGAACTTCGATTTTGTACGCAAATCAGTATTAGGTGCCAGTGGGCGTCCAGCCGATTTTAACGGTTTTGGAATCTACACATGTTATAAGTATCGAAAACAAGGTTTTAAGGGGGTGGTTACTGGGCGTCCGTATATCCGGACGCCCAGTGACCTCGGACGCCGAGTGAACCTAAGATTTTGCATTGGAGACGCACAGTTGTACCGTGTAGATATATATATATATATATATGTAATATATATATATATATATATATATATATATATATATATATATATACCCGTCTGGGTCCGGGTTTAGAATGTTCCCAGGGTTTAATCTGCCTGTCGTAAGAGGCGACTAAAAGATTGGTAGTCCTTGCCTTAAAAGGGCCTATGGTGGTCACCGGCTGTGAAAGCAGGCGTATGAACCACCATAGTGAGGAAGCGGCTGCACCTATGTTATGGACGGCTTCCCGACAGCGTCTGACCCCAGGTTAGGGGCGGCTGATAGCAAACCTGGCAGTAGGTATAAAATGCGCCCCCAGGAAGCCGACCAACATCAAACGGCTATTCGGTGCGTGGCGACACTGCGGGGATAACCCAAGCCAGGGATGAAAGCCGGCCGGCAACCTGTACAGGTCATCCCTAGGAGGCAATGTGGTCGGCTGCCTCCGAAATGTCGGCTGGGGGCCCTAAGGCTAACCACCGGACGGGCCCTACCTTCTGGTTCGACCGCCCCAGAAGAAGAGCACCCACACCAGGCCGGTATCGGAAGCCGGCTCTGGGCAAGGTGGCGGTGCCTCGGATCGCCCTGACGACGACACACGCAATGACATGGACTGTTTTAGGTGGACGACGGAACTGAAGGATGACCTGCTGAGCTGCTACGAGAGCAGTAGCCCGCGCCGTAGGGGATACATGGCCCGCATGCATGGGAGGTGGTGTGAAATGCATCCAGAGCATAGCACAATTACCTCCCAGAGCTTGCGGAACCAGGTATTTCACCTTCGGGGGCAGGGATACGTTCGTGCTCCAGCTCAGCCTGCCCCTCCGGCGACTGAAAGGCCTGTTAACCAGGCTGAAAGGTCGCCGATGAGGCCCGCTGAGAGGGAAATCGACGAAGCCGTCTCACCTGGAGATTTCAGTGACCGAAGGGCCTTGCATAACAACAAAAGGTCCTTCAAGCTGGCAGATTTAAAGAGAGAGGATGAGGCGTTGAGTGAACGTCTATCGGAGGTCTCTGACATTTGGAGCATCAATTGCGAAATTTACGCTGCGGCTCTGAGGCTGGCTGGACAGGGGAGAGTGAGAGACTCTCCTGTCGAGAGAGCACAGAGGCGGGTGCGCCAGATGGAAGCGAAAATCCAGTTGGCTCGCCAAGAAGCATCCCGTATCCAGTGTGTGATGGAATATAGAGCGGCCGGTAGGCCTTTTACGCGCCGCGTGCGCCAGATAGCCCGAGAGCTAAGGCGCGACCATCACACGCTCAGTCAAGCGGTACTGGTTGTTGTCAAGCAGCATTGTCTTGACAGGATACGGATGCTAATCGCTGCTAAACGATCACTGGTGACGCGGGCGAGAGGTTTGGAGGAAAACAGAATGTTTTCCGAAAAGCCTGCTCGTCTCTTCCAACAGCGACCACCAGTCATAGAGCAGCCACCAACTGCTGATCGCGTGGAGACTTTCTGGAGGGGCATTTACGAACAGCCCAAACCTCTCCAAGCAGACACTCCGGCCTTGGCGCAGTTCGAGTCCGTTTGTAGGAGGACTCCAAACTTGAATGTACTGCGTCACCCGATAAACACGGAAGAAATTCTTGGTGCCTTACGAGGCGCAAAGAATTTCGCAGCTCCTGGCCCGGATGGCATAAACACCTACTGGTTGAAAAAGTTTCCCAGTTGCCATCGGCATTTAGCTAGAGTTTTTAACTCGTGGCTAAATCAGGAGCAGCCAATTCCGGCTTGGTTTGTCGAGGGTCGAACCGTGCTTCTCCCGAAGACCGGAGATTTGTCTGATCCTAAAAACTACAGGCCAATAACATGTCTGAACGCATGTTACAAGCTCTTCACCAGAATCTTGTACATGCGTATCCTTCAAGCTGTAAATCCCGTATTTCTCAGCGTATATGAACAAAGAGGGTCTAAGAAAGGAGTAGCTGGCTGCAGGGATAACCTGTTGATTGACCGCTGTGTCACACAGGACTCCGTGCAGTACCTGCGAAACCTTTCTATGGCCTGGATCGACTATCGGAAGGCATTCGACACTACGTCTCATGAACTGATTGTGCGGCTGTTGGAATGTCTTTCGGTAGATGATCAAATAGTGGGATGCATCAAACAACTGATGCCGCTCTGGAAGACTCGGTTCACTATAACATCGGGTGAAACCAGGGTTCGAACAGAGTTGGTATCATTTAAAAGAGGGGTCTTCCAAGGAGACTCTTTGAGTCCCTTGCTCTTTTGCATCTCGCTACTGCCTTTGTCCATAGCGCTGAAAAATACTAAGGGATACAGCTGTGGCAAGCCCAATTACCGGAGGCACAAGGTCACCCACTTATTTTACATGGATGACCTGAAGCTCTATGCCTCCGGACAACGCGATTTAGAGCAGTCGCTGAGGGTAGTACAGGATTACAGTCAAGCTATTGGTATGGAGTTCGGGATAGACAAATGTGCCATGGTTCATCTCAAAAGAGGACGTTGCGGAGATAGTGAAGATGAGGAGCAGCTCGTTGATGGGAGCATCTTGCGACAACTGCATGCCGGAGATACTTATACCTACCTTGGAGTGGCGCAGCGTCACATCCAAGAGGCAGAATTGGTCAAAGAGTGTCTCCGCCGCAAGTATTTGCACCGACTCCGGCAGATCTGGTCATCAGAACTGTCCGGCAAAAACAAAGTCGCTGCCACAAACATGCTTGCGGTCCCATTGTTGTTATACAGCTTTGGTGCTATCCACTGGAAAGTGGAAGAGCTGCGACAAATCGACATAAAGACCCGCAAAAGGATGAATATGGAGGGAAGTCTACATCCTAGATCCTCTGTCCCGCGAATATACCTCCCGCGACACCTGGGAGGGCGCGGACTATTGAGTTTGGAGCGTCTGCACAACAGAGTAGTACTGGCCACTGCCTGCTATGTTACGACGAGCACCGATCCCCTGATCCGCTTTGTGCGAGAGCACGAGATTGCGGGTAAAGGAGCCTTCCTTTTTAAAGCAGCAACACGGGCAGCCGAAGAACTTAGTCTCACGCTCGACTTCACGCGGAGGTGTCAGCAGTCCGTTACGGAACTTGCTCCCGCGCAATTAAAAACCCGGATTAAAACTGCTGAAGTCCAATTGCTTTTAAGACTTCACAAAGATAAACCAATGCACGGAATCTTCTACAAACATCTAGAAGAGCATGGTTTATCTGAGCAGTTGACCTTCTCCTTCCTAAGGTCTAATGGGTTGAAGTCGGAGACTGAGAGCTCTATAATGGCTTGCCAAGACGGTGTCTTCAACACCTTAGTATACCGTAGCCGGATTATGGGTATGGATGTGCCCGATATCCGCTGTAGAGCCTGCCTGCAGGCGCCAGAGACCCTTATGCACCTCTTGTCGGCGTGTAAGGTGTACGCTGGCACAGCCTACGTCTATCGGCACAACGCGGCTCTACGAGTGCTATACTATCATTTAAGGCACTCATACGGTATAGATGAGACACCGGTGCTGCCGTATGCTCCAGGGGACATTGAGTCCGTTGTGGAGAACGAGAGGTGCCGAATTTACTGGAACTACTCATTCTCCACGCTCGAGCTTATACATGCAAATAAGCCCGACATAGTCCTCCTCGACTACCAACAAAAGACGATGTTCGTTATCGAGTTCTCGGCGCCTGCCGAGGGGAACATCGTCTCTAAGGAGGAGGAAAAGCGGACCAAGTATCAGGAGCTCCTCGGACAACTTCGCAGGCTCTGGCCGGATTACACTGTGAGTCTGCTAGTAATGGTCATTGGATCCCTAGGTGGTATGAGGGACACGCTGCTCTCTGCACTGCGCAAAATGCCGGTGTGCCGTGCGGCGGCGCATATCTTAGCCGCCAGAATGCAGAAGGCAGTCATCCATGGGTCCCTTCGTCTGCTTAGGACGCACGATTCGCGGACCCAGTGATTGCTCACCTCACGGTGTGAGGAGTAGTCGCTGGGAAATGGAACAGCAGCCCGGTGTGTCGGAGCCCGGGTTGCACCTTATTTGTTTTTGTTTCGTTTATATATATATATATATATTATGGTCGGCCTCCCGTAAAGGCTGAAAGCCTATGGCGCTATAGAAGCGCTGCGAGAGGATAGGTGTCGGTTCACGTTAGATTTGAAACCATTGTTGCTATACAGCTTTGGTGCTATCCACTGGAACGTGGAAGAGCTGCGACAAATCGACATAAAGACTCGCAAAAGGATGAATATGGAGGGAAGTCTACATCCTAGATCCTCTGTCCCGCGAATATACCTCCCGCGACACCTGGGAGGGCGTGGACTATTGAGTTTGGAGCATCTGCACAACAGAGTAGTACTGGCCACTGCCTGCTATGTTACGACGAGCACCGATCCCCTGATCCGCTTTGTGCGAGAGCACGAGATTGCGGGTAAAGGAGCCTTCCTTTTTAGAGCAGCAACACGGGCAGCCGAAGAACTTAGTCTCACGCTCGACTTCACGCGGAGGTGTCAGCAGTCCGTTACGGAACTTGCTCCCGCACAATTAAAAGCCCGGATTAAAACTGCTGAAGTCCAATTGCTTTTAAGACTTCACAAAGATAAACCAATGCACGGAATCTTCTACAAACATCTAGAAGAGCATGGTTTATCTGAGCAGTTGACCTTCTCCTTCCTAAGGTCTAATGGGTTGAAGTCGGAGACTGAGAGCTCTATAATGGCTTGCCAAGACGGTGTCTTCAACACCTTAGTATACCGTAGCCGGATTATGGGTATGGATGTGCCCGATATCCGCTGTAGAGCCTGCCTGCAGGCGCCAGAGACCCTTACGCACCTCTTGTCGGCGTGTAAGGTGTACGCTGGCACAGCCTACATCTATCGGCACAATGCGGCTCTACGAGTGCTATACTACCATTTAAGGCACTCATACGGTATAGATGAGACACCGGTGCTGCCATACGCTCCAGGGGACATTGAGTCCGTTGTGGAGAACGAGAGGTGCCGAATTTACTGGAACTACTCATTCTCCACGCTCGAGCTTATACATGCAAATAAGCCCGACATAGTCCTCCTCGACTACCAACAAAAGACGATGTTCGTTATCGAGTTCTCGGCACCTGCCGAGGGGAACATCGTCTCTAAGGAGGAGGAAAAGCGGACCAAGTATCAGGAGCTCCTCGGACAACTTCGCAGGCTCTGGCCGGACTACACTGTGAGTCTGCTAGTAATGGTCATTGGATCCCTAGGTGGTATGAGGGATACGCTGCTCTCTGCACTGCGCAAAATGCCGGTGTGCCGTGCGGCGGCGCACATCTTAGCCGCCAGAATGCAGAAGGCAGTCATCCATGGGTCCCTTCGTCTGCTTAGGACGCACGATACGCGGACCCAGTGATTGCTCACCTCACGGTGTGAGGAGTAGTCGCTGGGGAATGGAACAGCAGCCCGGTGTGTCGGAGCCCGGGCTGCACCTTTTTTGTTTTTGTTTTGTCTATATATATATATATATATATATTATGGTCGGCCTCCCGTAAAGGCTGAAAGCCTATGGCGCTATAGAAGCGCTGCGAGAGGATAGGTGTCGGTTCACGTTAGATTTGAAACGCTGCAGGTTGTAGCCGTCGGGGAACAAATTCGCCGGCAGCGACTCCACAGCGTCGAAGTTCTCCAAAAGAAGGATTGCTGGAGGAGACTGGTTCGTGGAGTAGGGACCTCGACCTGGTAAGGATGAGCTCGCAGAGCTTCTCTAGTGTTCCTGGTTGGGACGGCCTGTGCTGTTATTATTTGGGAGAGCTCACTCGAACATCTTCCGTGATAGAATCTGTAAAACAGAGATAGGTCAGCCACCCTCCTTCGATGTTCCAGGCTGTGGAGGTCCTTTGTGAGGTTAGGCGTATCGATTAATCTAATGGCTCTTCTCTGGATAGTGTCCAGAGGCTTTAGAGAGTGTTTGGGAGCGCATCCCCACACATGGGAGCAATACTCCAGCGATGGTCGGATCTGTGCCTTGTAGAGCAGCAGCAGTTGCTCTGGTGCATACAACTTTCTACAGCGGAACAAAACTCCAAGCTTCTGGGATGCCGTTTTAGTAATACTGACGACGTGATCGTGCCAGGACATGTTATTGTTGATGTCGATTCCCAAGAGCTTGACGGGAGGTGATTCGACTATGGGGTGACCCTCCATTTCCACGGTTGGTAAGCCATCGTGAGACTTCTTTGTAAGTGTCGTTGCCTGAGTTTTGCTTCTCATTAGTAGCTAAGAGGCTTGTGGTATTTGTTAGGAGCTGAATATTGCTTTTGGCAAGTTCTTCTATTAATTCTTAGGAAGTGTTAATATGGTTTGTGCACTCAAAAAACAGGTGGTTTAAATCTGATACCCTATTGGTATCGCAAGTGCAGAACGGTGACATTATTATGCCAAGTTTGAGAAGGTGGGATGGGAATCGACTCAATGAAAATTGCTAAGGTAAATATAGGGGTTGAAGAATGAAATGTAAATGCACTATAAAATATGTACAAAAACTGTTATAGTGGAATGTATAAGTTTAAAAAAATCGCGTAACAGTGAAGCCATTTGGATTAAGATATACAAACCTGCTAAATGTCATCTACACTGTGTTCAAGAGCGGTGATCCACACCCAGGTCCACCAAACCCTTGATGTAAGGGCGGGCATGCAGCTCCCGCAGCCATCATGGCCGCCAGGCTGCCAGCAGTCAGCGAACCATCTGGTAGGGCCCCCAACGTTTCTTATCTGTTAATCTTTGTTGTTTTCTATTGTCTTCTATTTCAAAAAAATGGCATTATTGAAAAAAAACTATATAAGGAAGACGCACACAATTTTTGTATAATATGCAAATATTCAGATAACCTTGAAATGTTTGTGCCCTTGTAGTAGTTGAAAGAGTAAAAATTCTGAAAATGTCATTTGACAAAAAATGTTTGCCTTTATGTTCCGAAGAAGCTACAAACTTGCAAAATCTGAAATTGACAAAATTTAAAATTTAACTGTTATTGTGGCAGTACAAAACAAAAAAATATATATTTTTGTTAGACAAAAAAACATTTTTTCCGGTTTTGCAACTTTTCCAAATTGCAAATTCTTACTTTTGAAAACCCACCCTCTACTGTACTATCCACATCTTTTGACGAAGGCGATAGTCGTCTTAGGTAAAAAGTCAATAGGTTCCGGATGGGTGAATCTGAAAGTTTGAAACCTAGCTCTTTTCAGTACTAGGCAGGAGCACAATATGTGTTCCGTTGTTTTGTCCTCCACATAGCAGAAATAACAGTCCAATGTTTTTGAGCTTTTTCGGACGACAGTGTCCTGTCAACAGCCCGACCAAAGTGCGCAGATTATTCCTGCTCCATACTAGGATACTCGGGAGGAGGACTAAAAGGGTATATAGAATTAACGAGTGTAGTAGCTCTGCCAGAGCAGGGGTGCTTCCATCTCTGGCCATTCTGGTTTTCCTGGCAGCGCTTTCTGCAATTCCCGCAACTAGTTCTGGTCCTATGAACCAAATTCAGTTCCTCCTTTTGCCTTCTAGTCCACGATATGCTGGAACCCAAACCAAAGTTGCATTGTTTCTTTGAGGAGATGTATACAGCTTCAAACGAGTTTTGGGTCAACCCTTTTAGAGCTCAGCGCTTTCAGGGCAGCCTGGATATCTGAAGAGATTTTTATAGATTTCTTTGTCAGGTCTCTTTTGTTCAGATTCCTGACACCCAGCTCCATGGCTATCATTTCTGACCGACCAAGGCTCCAATTAAAGTTTGGTTCTTTGATGGTGAGGATACTCCCCTAGCTGTCAGAAAATCTCGATCGTTTTGGAGACACAGAAGACAGTTACAACTAAGTGGTGTACTGAACAGTGCCTGCATAAAGTCATTGGAATGTTAAAGCTATGAAGAACCTGCGGCTAAAGTCAAGAACCGTTACCACTGATTCTTCCATCACGATCAGGTTCCAGCTCATCACGCCAAAGCCTGAACTGAGTATTTGAAACCACTACAGGACTGAAACTCTAGTACCCTCCGTGTACAGTCCCTACAGTCCAGAGCTTGATTGGTGCAACTGAAAGGGACGTAGTTTTCTAGTGGTGAGGACCTTCTGCGAACTTGGAATCAAGAGTGTGCTTAAATTCCTAGTGGCCCTTGGCAGAACTGGTTTAAATGGTGATTTCGAAGGAAGAAGAGGTATATTAAATGGGAAGGAAGTTACTTTTAAAAAAATCAATAAAGCTGTGGAGGAATTTCACCTGAGCATTCACGGTTGGCTTCTAATTAACAGTGCTGCTCCTAGAGTGGCACCGGGAAACAGTAACAAAGCCTTCACAAAACACGAGGTTAATGTGTATATTTTCTGGGTACTATTATTAGCGATTATTTGAGTTGGGGACATAACATAGACAATATATGTATGAAAATAAATAGAAGTTTTTGTCTTATAGTACAGTTAAAGAAGTGTTTACATACAGATCAGTTGCTGAATATGTACTATTCTATAATTCACTATCATTTGAGTTATAATATTACTGATTGGCATATCTTCAGAGGGCAAGAGATCCATAAGACTGATTTTTAACCTATCATGGAGAGAATCATGTAAACCCACTTTCTTGCGGTATCGACTTATGACTCTTCCATGTATTTACATTGATAAATGCATATTATTTGTCAGAAACTACTCAGATCAGTATAACAAAAATAATGACTACCATAAATATCCAACTCGTGATAGTGACTCCCTACGCTGTAAGAAACATCACACAGCCTTTTTTGGAAAAAGTCGGCATTATACGAGTATTAAGCTTTACAATTCCCAGCCAGCTGCTTTTAGAGCCGAAGATATTTATAGAGAGTTCAAAAAAAAATCTGAACAATTTCCTTATTGACCATTGTTTTTATAGAGTGAATAATTCCTTGTCATAACTTTCAGCTTTTTGTATGATCTCCCGATAACTGTTTATCGTTTTAAGTTTTTGTTGTTTTGTAGTAATTTATACTAAATTATAGTGTTTTAGTTTTATTTGTTATTGTATATTGTGTATGTATAATATATATTTATCGTGAAATAATGTCAAATATCCAATGCTCTTGTAGTCTAAATGGATCGAATAAACTACTGCTACTAATGACCACAGCAGTCGATTTCGTTGACACCAAAGCCAAAAATAATAGTAATAATACTATATTGCAAAACTTTTCTTTTTATTTATGTTATTGGTTCTGATCTGAGATCAACTGGCCATCAGTTCCATTGCCAAACCTTCTTAGTACCCTCTGCATTTACAAAATGACCCCCGTATAAAACTCAACACTGAATAAATCTACTAAACACACTAATTCCACCAAACGAACTCCACTTCGCCCCAATTTTCTGACCTAATCTGCTTTCACTACACCCAACATCAAACCGTTCAGTGTAAACTAACCCGAAAAAGCTCTCTCCAGCGCTTTCTGTGCAATGTTGACACACTTTTTCTCCGATTTCCATAAAAGATGCAGATCTCATTTGCCCACTGACTACATATTGGAGCCGATGCAGCGAAGGCATCGAAAATTATAGAGCAAGAGCCCGTGAGGGCAAGAACTTCAGCATTTTATAAAAGCTGAAAATTCTTCTGTGTATCCCCCATACAGGTAAGAACAGTCCTCACTTATGAAACCTGGGTAGTGGTGGCTTTGGCAAATAACAGGTAGCAAAGGTGAATAAAATCTCATATTATGAGATTTGTTGAAGTATAAGGCCCACTTTTTTTATATTTTATTCGTACTATATAGAAAATAAAATAAATATAATAGAAAAGCTCGCGTTCCTCATTGCCAGACACTTAGCAGGGTTTCAATCCCCTGCCAGATACCCCTAAACGATAATAATTTGTAATTAGCTATACTTTCGTTATATTATAAAAGCTAAATTTTGTATATGATTTTTGGGATCCCATCAAACGCCGTTTTCCACCCAACAAGCCTTCTAGGTTAAAATTACCTTACATTGGCCACTATTATTCAGGTTAACATGACTTATTTTAGCAAGGATTATTTACTTCTAAATGTTCACCCTTTTCCCAAAGTAGGGAATAAAACTCGACCTAAAGTCGAGGATATCATCTAGAACTTCTACAGCTACTAAGGGCTGTATTCACAGTCGATACTTAGGGTCCCTTAATACTTGAGGGAATTTTCAAAAATTTTCAGAATATTCAGGATTTTGAAAAATGTTCTATATTTTCAAGAATTTTGGAAACTTCCAAGATTTTTAAGTTTTTCAAGAGTTTTTAAAAATTTTCGGGATTTTCAAAATTTTCAAAAATTTTCATAATTTGCAAGATTTTTAATGTTCCCGAATTTTGCCGTGCTTATCCCAACCCAACCAAGTTTTTAAAAACTTCCAATATATTTCAAAATTTTCTAAGAATTTCAGTTTCAAAAAATTTTTGGTATTGGGGCTACACATAGAACTTTCAGAATGTTTCAAAATTTTCAAAGCTTTCAAAATGTTCCAAAGTTTTAAAAAAATTTCAAAATATCAAAGGCTGAAAGTTTTCAAAACTTCCAAGAATTTCAATATTTTAAGAAATTTTCAGGACTTTCAAAAATTTTCAAAATTCTCATAAAATCCAGGATTTTTAAAATTTCCAAATTTTGTCGTGTCAATCCCAATCCCAACCTCAACCCCACAAAAATTTTCAGAACTTTCAAAATATTCCAAATTTCCAAAACATTCAAAATTTTCATGAATTTGCAAAACTTCTAGATTCTTCAATCTTTTCAAGAATGTTCAAAGTTTTCATACTTTCCAACATTTTTAAAATTTCCGAATTTTGCCATACCAATTCCAACCCCCAACCCCAACAAAAAATTTCATTGTTTACAAAACTTTCAAATTATTTCAAAATATTCAAGATTTTGACAAATCTCCAAAACTCAAGATTTTCAAAACTTTCAAAATTCTCATGAAATCAAAGATTTAAAATTTCCCAATTTTGCCATGCCAATTCCAATACCCAACCCCAACAATATTTTTTGAAGTTTTCAAAACTCGGTGTTTCAAAATTTTCAAAGACATTCAAAATATTCAAGATTTTAAAAAATTTTAAAAATTTTCAAAACTTTCAAGACTTTTCAAATATATTTCAGGATATTCCAATTTTTCAAAATTCTCATAAGATCCAAGATTTTCAAAATTTCAGAACTTTGTCGTGCCAATCGCAACCCCAACCCCACAAAAAGCGATTCAAATTTTCTATATTTGGCGCTACACATAGAAGAACTTTCAGCTTTTATAAAATTCCGAAGGTCTGACCCTCAAAGGCTCTTGGTCTATATTGGAGCCAATGCAGCTAAGGCATTGAAAATTACGTTCCTTCTTGAAGCCATCAATTATGTAAGTGTTCCAATGGAGAGGGTCGTTATACACCTTGGCGTATATGGTAATTTTTATATAATATATAATTTTTGAGATTTTCAAAATTTTTCAGAATTTTCAAAATTTTCAAAAATTTTCATAATTTCCAAGATTTTAAAAATTCCGAGTTTTGCCGTGCCAATCCCAATCACACCCCAAACTCAACAAAAAATTTTCATTAAATTTAAAAATATCCAAGATTTGGAAAAAATTTAAAAACCTTCAGGATTTTCAAGGCTTTCAAGAATTTTCAGTGTTTTCAAGATTTTCATACTTTCCAAGATCTTTAAAATTTCCGAATTTTGCCGTACCAATCCCAACCCTGACCCAACAAACAAGTATTCAAAATTTTTGTATTTGAGGCTACACATAGAAGAAATTGCAGCTTTCATAAAATTGAGGTCTGACTCACATACTCTTGGTCTATATTGGGGCCAATGCAGCTAAGGCATTGAAAATTAGGTTCCTCCTTGAAGCCATCAATTATGTAAGCCATCGACGATTGCTAGCTGTGCCGTGGGTGGCTCACCCCCTCCCCTGAACCGCATCTCACTATATTATGTAACATAACAGCGCGTTACAGAGAGAAAATTGAATCTCTATAGAACGGATTATCCTATTCTCACTCCAGACTATGTGGTAATTTATTCAGAGTGTTCCAATGGAGAAGGTCGTTATACACCATGGCGTATATGGTAATTTTTATATAATATATAATTTTTGGAGATTTTCAAAATTTTTCAGAATTTTCAAAATTTTCCAAACTTTTCATAATTTCCAATATTTTTAAAATTCCGAATTTTGCCGTGCCAATCCCAACCCCACCCCAAACTCAACAAAAAATTTTCAGTAAATTTAAAAATATCCAAGATTTCGAAAAAATTTAAAAACTTTCAGGATTTTCAAGGCTTTCAAGAATTTTCAGTGTTTTCAAAATTTTCATACTTTCCAAGATCTTTAAAATTTCCGAATTTTGCCGTGCCAATCCCAACCCTAACCCAACAAACAAGTATTCAAAATTTTTGTATTTGGGGCTACACATAGAAGAAATTTCAGCTTTTATAAAATTCAGGTCTGACTCTCACATACTCTTGGTCTATATTGGGGCCAATGCAGCTAAGGCATTGAAAATTAGGTTCCTCCTTGAAGCCATCAATTATGTAAGCCATCGACGATTGCTAGCTGTGCCGTGGGTGGCTCACCCCCTCCCCTGAACCGCACCTCACTATATTATGTAACATAACAGCGCGTTACAGAGAGAAAATTGAATCTCTATAGAACGGATTATCCTATTCTCACTCCAGACTATGTGGTAATTTATTCAGAGTGTTCCAATGGAGAAGGTCGTTATACACCATGGCGTATATGGTAATTTTTATATAATATATAATTTTTGGAGATTTTCAAAATTTTTCAGAATTTTCAAAATTTTCCAAACTTTTCATAATTTCCAATATTTTTAAAATTCCGAATTTTGCCGTGCCAATCCCAACCCCACCCCAAACTCAACAAAAAATTTTCAGTAAATTTAAAAATATCCAAGATTTCGAAAAAATTTAAAAACTTTCAGGATTTTCAAGGCTTTCAAGAATTTTCAGTGTTTTCAAAATTTTCATACTTTCCAAGATCTTTAAAATTTCCGAATTTTGCCGTGCCAATCCCAACCCTAACCCAACAAACAAGTATTCAAAATTTTTGTATTTGGGGCTACACATAGAAGAAATTTCAGCTTTTATAAAATTCAGGTCTGACTCTCATATACTCTTGGTCTATATTGGGGCCAATGCAGCTAAGGCATTGAAAATTAGGTTCCTCCTTGAAGCCATCAATTATGTAAGCCATCGACGATTGCTAGCTGTACCGTGGGTGGCTCACCCCCTCCCCTGAACCGCATCTCACTATATTATGTAACATAACAGCGCGTTACAGAGAGAAAATTGAATCTCTATAGAACGGATTATCCTATTCTCACTCCAGACTATGTGGTAATTTATTCAGAGTGTTCCAATAGAGAAGGTCGTTATACACCATGGCGTATATGGTAATTTTTATATAATATATAATTTTTGGAGATTTGCAAAATTTTTCAGAATTTTCAAAATTTTCCAAACTTTTCATAATTTCCAATATTTTTAAAATTCCGAATTTTGCCGTGCCAATCCCAACCCCACCCCAAACTCAACAAAAAATTTTCAGTAAATTTAAAAATATCCAAGATTTCGAAAAAATTTAAAAACTTTCAGGATTTTCAAGGCTTTCAAGAATTTTCAGTGTTTTCAAAATTTTCATACTTTCCAAGATCTTTAAAATTTCCGAATTTTGCCGTGCCAATCCCAACCCTAACCCAACAAACAAGTATTCAAAATTTTTGTATTTGGGGCTACACATAGAAGAAATTTCAGCTTTTATAAAATTCAGGTCTGACTCTCATATACTCTTGGTCTATATTGGGGCCAATGCAGCTAAGGCATTGAAAATTAGGTTCCTCCTTGAAGCCATCAATTATGTAAGCCATCGACGATTGCTAGCTGTGCCGTGAGTGGTTCACCCCCTGCCCTGAACCGCATCTCACTATATTATGTAACATAACAGCGCGTTACAGAGAGAAAATTGAATCTCTATAGAACGGATTATCCCATTCTCACTCCAGACTATGTGGTAATATATTCAGAGTGTTCCAATGGAGAAGATCGTTATACACCATGGCATATATGGTAATTTTTACATAATATATAATTTTTGAGATTTTCAAAATTTTTCAGAATTTTCAAAATTTTCAAAAATTTTCATAATTTGCAAGATTTTTAAAATTCCGAATTTTGCCGTGCCAATCCCAACCCCACCCCAAACTCAACAAAAAATTTTCATTAAGTTTAAAAATATCCAAGATTTTGAAAAAAATTAAAAACTCAGGATTTTCAAGGCTTTCAAGAATTTTCAGTGTTTTCAAAGTTTTCATGCTTTCCAAGATCTTTAAAATTTCCGAATTTTGCCGTGCCAATCCCAGCCCTAACCCAACAAACCAGTGTTCAAAATTTTTGTATTTAGCTAAGGCATTGAATATTAGGTTCCTCTTTGAAGCCATCAATTATGTAAGCCATCGACGATTGCTAGCTGTACCGTGGGTGGCTCACCCCCTCCCCTGAACCGCATCTCACTATATTATGTAACATAACAGCGCGTTACAGAGAGAAAATTGAATCTCTATAGAACGGATTATCCTATTCTCACTCCAGACTATGTGGTAATTTATTCAGAGTGTTCCAATGGAGAAGGTCGTTATACACCATGGCGTATATGGTAATTTTTATATAATATATAATTTTTGGAGATTTTCAAAATTTTTCAGAATTTTCAAAATTTTCCAAACTTTTCATAATTTCCAATATTTTTAAAATTCCGAATTTTGCCGTGCCAATCCCAACCCCACCCCAAACTCAACAAAAAATTTTCAGTAAATTTAAAAATATCCAAGATTTCGAAAAAATTTAAAAACTTTCAGGATTTTCAAGGCTTTCAAGAATTTTCAGTGTTTTCAAAATTTTCATACTTTCCAAGATCTTTAAAATTTCCGAATTTTGCCGTGCCAATCCCAACCCTAACCCAACAAACAAGTATTCAAAATTTTTGTATTTGGGGCTACACATAGAAGAAATTTCAGCGTTTATAAAATTCAGGTCTGACTCTCACATACTCTTGGTCTATATTGGGGCCAATGCAGCTAAGGCATTGAAAATTAGGTTCCTCCTTGGAGCCATCAATTATGTAAGCCATCGACGATTGCTAGCTGTGCCGTGGGTGGTTCACCCCCTCCCCTGAACCGCATCTCACTATATTATGTAACATAACAGCGCGTTACAGAGAGAAAATTGAATCTCTATAGAACGGATTATCCTATTCTCACTTCAGACTATGTGGTAATTTATTCAGAGTGTTCCAATAGAGGAACGTCGTTACAGTGCCGCCGGCGCCCTGGCGTATATGGTTATGGAATTAGTGGGAATTTGCGATTTAGATCTGCGGGAAACACATCGATATGAACGTCTTTTGATCGAAAATGGCAGTTGATTGAAGAGCTTCTAGAAGGACGCTTTAACAGATTATAAAATAAATGCACCAATTACTGACATAGATCCTAATAGTACCACCCCAAAGAAAGCATTATTCAGGCGTTGTATATCAGCCAGTAAACACTCATCCCAGTAAACACATATACGTTAGTTAAACGTAATTTAAACGTGTGAAAGGTTGATAAAACGTTTACGTTAGAATTTCAACGGTTTGTCTTTGGTGTAAATATATACCGTTTTATTAAAGCGTCATAATAACGTTTAATTGAATACACAATTTTGCGGTGGCTTATTTTCACGTTAGAATAACGTTCTGATTCATAGTCATTCTGCAATTCATAGAGTTTCAACGTTGAAGTAACGTTTGGCTAAATTATTTTATTAATCACATGAGCAACTGGTTTTTAAAAAGTTTTTCATTTTTAAATTACGAGCAAAACCTAGTCAAGTGTCTATATAAACAACAAAAAATTACATTATTTTGCTAACCTTCTATACACTATACAAACCCTTATCAGATCCAACATTATATTAAGGTAGTTGCTGAACGCAGCAATTTGATTGGTCCGAAAGAGCCAGCGTCACTTCCAGGCTGTGCGATGCGTGTATATCGTGACATCGGTACTGGCGGCGGCCATTTTCACCCGTCTTTTTGTACAGTCAACAAGCGTTCTCCTCTTCCTGAGTTTTCAGCTATTTATACAGGTCTTGCGTTTGGTAAGTACATCTACATGACTAACGAATTCGCCGAGATGAAAATGCGAATATTCCCAATGTCAAAATTTTACTGTGGACCTCCGATAAGCGAATAATAATGATAATAATAATAACACGTCTTTATGATGATCCTATTACAGTTTGTAAAGGATTTTGACCTACTGTGATGAACTTCAGTTACTTTTTGTAGGATAAGGTCATTCATACAAAAACTCCTTATTTTTGTCCTAATAGAAAGATAAGGAGTTTTTGTATGAATGACATTATCCCACAAAAAGTAACTGAAGATCCTATTACAACTTGTCGGCGTCGTTTGGTGGCGTTTGTTTACGCAAATCTGATTTTGCTACTCAATTAACGAAGTACCTATATCTGTTTCAAAATAGTAGCAATTTAACTATCTTGCTTCCTCATTATTATTTGGCTCTTTTAAATTTTATTCCATACCATAAAACCGTATTATTTTATTTTACGTTTTATTTTCACGTATTCATAATGATTCGGTTTAACGCAAAATTGAAATTGTGATTATAAAAAATAAGTAGGTAGGGTTTGTTCTAGATTTAACGAAAATTTCCCACTTTCAGGTAATTGTTGTGTTATGCCATATTTTAAGATTCTCTCGGAACGTCGAGTACAAAGATAAGTAAAAAACAAGCTACTTTGACGAAACAAAAATTTACGTTCCGTTGTTTATATTTCTTTTATAAGCGGTCTTCTAATTTGATGTATTCACTTATCAATGACAGTTCAATAAATACGTTGAAAAACGAAAATTTGTTGTGTTTTATTTATGAGAACCTTTAAAATTATAAGCACTATCAATAGTAATTCAAATACTACCTAAGAATAGTTTTAATTGGGGAAAAAATAATATCTTACTAACGTTGCAAATACACGACTATTAAACGTTTTCGAAAAGGGTTACAAATTGAACATTTTTAAACGTAAAATTATCCCTTTTTTAAAACCGCAATGAAACGTCGTTTTATACGTAACTTGTAACGTTAGAAACCGCGACATTTTAGAGTTGATTGTACCTAAACAAGTAACGTAAAAATGAAAAGGTGTCACGGATTAAACAACATTTAATTAACGTATGAGTGTTTACTGGGATATATTAATTAAACGTTGTTTAATCCGTGACTCCTTTTTATTTTTACGTTATTTTTTTACGTACAATCAACTTTAAAGTGTCGCAGTTTCTAACGTTACAAGTTACGTATAAATGTACGTTTCAGTGCGGTTTTGAAAAAGCGATCATTATACGTTTAAAATGTTCGATTTGTAACCCTTTTCGAAAACGTTTAATACTCGTGTATTTGCAACGTTGATAAGATATCATTTTTGCCCCAATTAGAACATGATTCTCAGGTAGTATTTAAATTGCTATTAAATAGTGCTTATAATTTTAAAAGGTGTCATAAATAAAACGCAACAAGTGTTTGTTTTTACTTCCCACACCGATAGGTGAGGGGAGTATTGTGATCGCGAAAATTTTCGATTTTCAGATAATATGCTTTTTGGGCGTTTTATGATGCCTACACAACGAAAATCCACGTCACTCATTTCCGTCGGTCTGTCTGTCTGTCGCTTTCGTCTAGCCTCGTAATCTCAGCAACCGCTGCATGGATTGTGATGAAATTTGAGCAGCGGCATGCTGTGGGATCGTAGTAGGTAATGTTCCTATAATTTTGAACATCGGTGCATAGGCGGCGGAGTAATTAGCAAAAAAAACAAAAAAAATTAAATATTGCTGAATCTTCGTTTTTAGGCGTTTTAGGGGTCCCTGATCATTTTCTACTTTTTTTGGGTGGGGGTGAAATTGGGGTGGTTGGAGGGTGGGGGGTTGTAGAATTGAAAAATTTGTTGCTTTCATAATATACAGTCCACTGACCTTTGAAGGAAGACCTAGCGACATAAATAACTTTTTTAGGTCCATCCGAGCATTGCCTTGCCTGTTACAGAAAGCAAAGGACTTGGAATTTTTTCTTTATGTAACGAGAGCTTTAGATCGTTCTATGTTGTGTAACAAGGAAACTGTTGAGTTGATTTCAATGAAATTTTGACACAGTATTACTACCGTGGCGAAGATGGAAAACGCGTATGGTTTTTTATAAATCGTGCCAGTGGCGGCGCAGAAATAATAAAAAAACTAAAAACATAAAAACAGCTCAAACTTCGTTTTTAAGCGTTTTAGAGGTTCCTGATCAATTTCTGCGTTTTTTTTTTGGGTGGTGGTGAAATTGGGGTGGTTGGGGGTTGAAAAATTAAAAAATTTCTTGTACTCATAATAGGCTATCCACTAACCTGTGAAGGAAGATCTAGCGACAAAAATCACCTTTTTAGGTCCATCCGAACATTGCCTAGCCTATTACGGAAACTAAAGCACCTAGAATTTTCTGTATACATACTCGTACGAGAATTTATTTGTATTTTGTAACGTGGATACTATTAAATTGATTCTAATGACATTTTGACACAGTATATTGTTACCGTGTTGAGAATGGAAAACGCGTATGTTTGTTAAGAATCGTGTCAGTGGCAGCGTAGCAATAATCAAAGAACGAAAAGTATGAAAACAACTCAAATTCTGTTTTTAGATGTTTTAGGGGTTCCTGATCATTTCCTGCCAGTTTTTTGGGTGAGGGAGAAAGTGAGGTGGTTGGGGGGGTGGGGGGTTGTAAAACTGAGAAGTTTGTAGTATCGAGAATAGGCTGTCCATTGACCTGTTAAGGAAAGACCTAACGGCATAAGACAATTTTAGGGGGGGGGGGGGCTGGCGATTATTTGGTTGCAAGGGATCTCAGACTAAAGCTTCATGCTATGGAAAAATAATAAGCTGGTATCAGCAAAATGTGTGGGAAGTACTGAGTCAATTAACTTGACTTCATTTTTTTATCTGGTTCAGCTATGTGTTTGTTCATTTCTTTGTTTGTAAGAGAGCTTGTAACTCTCCTTTGGATTAAGAGGTCTGACCCAACATTAAACCCTCCAACGTTAACAATCGTCGGACCAGTGGTCGTATCCACCAACTAAGGGTTGGCGCACACACCTTAAAATTTGTTAATATTATACAGAGGCGTAGCGACGAGAGCTTAAAGTTGGTATTTTTGTGAAATTTATTCAGGAAAGTCGATAGTTTCATCAGTATTATTTTTTTATTGACCAACAATCCAGTGATCAAATGTACTGCTTTTGCGGAATTTGATTGGTTCAGATTATCTAACGCTATACTGTACGTCAGACAAAAAAATGCATTTTTGCACCCATTTAGGATGGAAAATCAGACCGGAAAGAATACTAGATGGTTCATAATGGTTGACTGTATATGAAGCATGTCATTTGTCTCCTTTTTGTGATAAACTTCATGAGAAACCAATAATTATCAGAAAAAATTGACAGATGCATCTACTTAAATGGGTTGTTTTGATTGGTCACATCCTTAAGGGTCTAGGGGTCAGCAACCGAAATTGAGAATCCAAGAAAAGACGTATTCCCGTATTAGCGAGGAGGCGTGGCCACCTGTTCCCTTTCTCCAGTGTTTGTGTCTAAGATGAGGGGAGATAAGTCCAAAAGGGTAAGGGGAAAGGTCAAAAGGTCCAAAGCTTCTGACTCTTCTTCGGGTACCATACGCTCTGCAGCGTCTAGGTGTTCCAATGTTCATTACTTCTAATTAACTATCTGGAGAGAACCTTCCTCTGCACGTCGAAAAATGGTAGCCGCACTGTAAATGCCGCACCCATCTCTTAAATTCCTCAGCCAGGAATCTTATTTGTGCCCTGCGCCTCTTCGTCCTTCGATCTTTCCTGTCAGCACAAGTTTAAGTAATGAATATCTCGATCCTCGCAGAATGTGCCCCAGATAAGACAATTTACGGTGTTTAATATTAATGATCAGTTCCTTTCCATGCCTGCTCTTCTCAGTACTTCTTCATTTGTAACATGCTCCACCCACGAGATTCGCAGGAGCCTTCTCAACAGCCACAACATCTCCATCGCTTCAATTCTGTTCACAGATCTTACTATCAAGGACCACGTTTCTACACCATATAAAAGAATTGGTCATATATAGCATTTTACCACCCTCTATCTAAGGCTCAAAGGGACTTCACGACGAATTAGGAATTTACTGAATTTTGTAAAAGCTGTTTTTGCCATAGCCACCCAGATTTTTTACTTCTTCGCTTTTGACGTTACCTTTAAACGTACAGTAATGGTTCAAAAAGCAAACTGAAGAAGAAAGCTTGCGCTTTATTACCTATTTGGCCTTTTTTGATATCGTATTTGATTGTTAAATTACAGACATTTGAAGAATGCATGATTTTGCATTGGAAGTTTTTTTGCACACTAAAAAACTTTTTTGAGAAAATCGCAAATAGCTGTCATACTATCACCTTCTGAAATAATCTGTAAGTAATTTGAAAAACAAGTGAGTTCTATTAGAAATGGGCTTCCGTATTTTGACATGGCAAATACATATGTATAACTGTGTATACCCAGGCCGAGTACTCAAAATGCGCGTGTTGATAAATCGGGCCTTAACATGATTGTGCTTGGATAAGAACGGGCCGTGTGCATGATGCCTAAGCTCGAATAATATTAGGAACGTCCGGAAGACACTTTATATACCTCGCCATAAATCAAAGGCCGTTTTATGCCATCGCAAAAAGCCGAAACAAGTGTTCCCGGGATCCCTAAAAACTACGACATCCCGAAAAAATCCATAAAATCCGCCCATAAAGTCGGCCGGCGGTATTCAAAAAAGTAATCGCTGGTGCGAGAACACGACATAGAGGAGTTCGTAAAGGCACCCTCGTCACCTGTCACTTGCCATCGACGTCTTCTTGGGCCTCGACCGACGGTCGGACATCGGAGCACCGTTCTGATGGCTTACTCAACGGTTTTGGCAGCCCGAGCGGTCTGGACTAAGCAAAAAATTGTGCGGGATCGAAGATTGCGGTGGAAAAACAAACGACCGTCAAATGGCACGTCACGTCCAAATTTTAAGTTTCCAATGATGATATCGTCAATAAGATTGAAGAAAGAAAACAGAAAACTCAGGCAACAATACTGACAAAGAAGTCTCATGTTGGCTTACCAACTGTGGACATGGAGGGTCACCCAATAGTCGAGCCACCTTCCGTCAAGCTTTTGGGGATCAACATTAACAGTAACATGTCCTGCAATGACCAAATCGTCAGTATTGCTAAAACGGCATCACAGAAGTTTGGAGTTTTGTTCCGCCTTAGGAAGCTGTATACACCAGAGCAGCTATTGCTGCTCTACAAGGCGCAGATCCGACCATCGTTGGAGTATTGCTCCTATGTGTGGGGATGCGCTCTGAAGAACTTTCTAAAGCTGCTGGACACTATCTAGAAGAGAGTTATTGGGTTAATAGATAAGCCTAACCTCACAAAGGATCTCCACAGCCTGGAACATCGAAGAAGGGTGGCCGACCTATCCCTGTTTTACAGATTCTATTACAGAAGATGTTCGAGTGAGCTCTCCCAAATAATAACACCAAAGGCCGTCTGAACGAGGAACACTAGGGAGGCTCTGCGAGCGCATTCTTATCAGGTTGACGTCCCTACTCCCCAAACCGATCTCCTCCAGCATTCCTTCTTTTGGAGAACTTCGACGCTGTGAAATCAGTTGCCTGAGAACTTATTTCCCAACAGCTACAACCTGCAGCATTTCAAATCTAACGTGCAACTCCTGAAAGTCTAACCATTCAGATATGCCATGCACTCAGGTCGCACGACGACGTAGAAGTAGACGACTTTGCAGATGACGATGATTCATCATCGTGTCTTAACAGACATGTTAACTCGTAAAATGCATTAAGTCGGTTCTTTCCATTGTTATCTCCGGTTCCACTTTTGTCACTGTATCCATACTTACATTCTTAGTTGTGTCATTTGTCCTTGTTTTACCAATTTGTACTATATTGGGTACATCATCTTTTCTCTTCTTCTCGGGAGGAGTGCCCCCACTGGCCGCACTCATCCCCTTTCTCCTCAATGATCAATCACTTTACAATGATCAATCTACAACTATAAAACTAACAATAATCTATTCTTGGAATTAAATGAATATACTTAGCTTTTATTTACACTGCTTTTTTTACGAGTTCTGCGTATATAAGGAGTATTTCTCTCAGCTATAAAAATCTTAGACAGTTCAGTTGACAGCTTGCGTCAAAGTCAGCTAGAGGATTGCCGACACGAATATTATCAATAGTTTTGAGAACTGTAGCTCGCCATCGTTCGCGATTTACTGTCAGTTCAGTGGCGCTCTTGATACTCATATATAGCAACTGTTTCGTCGTATCCACCCAGCGTGTAGGGGAACGGCCACGGCGCCGCCCACTCGGGGCGTGGCCCTGAACTACAAGTTTCTCTATATTATCGCTTCTGTGAATATGTCCGAAGAATGTAAGCGTTCTCATCGACACAATGGAGGATAGTCTCTTTGGATTACCGAGTTCATCCAGTATGGAAACATTAGTTCGATGGACGGTATACGGAATTCTCAGCATTCTATTCCACGTCCACATTTCATAAGCATCTATGCGAGCTCGATCTGCCTTTTTAACAGTCCAAGTTTCCGAGGCATACAAAAATATGGAGAACCCAATAGACTGAACCAGTGACATTTTGGTAGCTTTAGTGATGTTATGGTCACGCCATATTTTAGTAAGCTTTGTCATGGCCACCCGTGCCTGTTGAATGCACCGTCGAATCTCATTCTCACAGCTACCTGAATTGTCGATCAAAGAACCGAGGTATACACAACTTTGAACTACCTCACAACGGCCTATTGACTTTATTTCTCGATGATTGTCATGCTCTCTATCTACGATAATAACCTTGGTCTTGTTGTAGTTAATTCCAAGACCATATATGCTGCACTGTGTTGTTCTAAAACGTTCAATAGAGCTACTAGTTCTTCCTGAGAAGCAGCAATAAGGGTTGTATCGTCAGCAAATCTTAAGTTAGATATTTTGCTTCCCCCAATGGTTATACCGCCATTCCAGTTGTCCAATATCTGTCTCATCACAAATTTAGAGTAAATGTTAAATAACATCGGAGATAATACGCATCCCTGACGAACTCCTTTTCTGATTGCTGTTTGACCAGACAGATTACCATCAGTTCTTACACGAGCTGAGCTAGACTCATAGAGTTGCTGTATGAGAAATACTTAGTGGTAAGGTACTCCCATGGAGATAATGACGATGATTACTCCGACGAAAAAGATGCACTTGTAACACTAATATTGTCAAAGCCTGGGAAAGTAACTGAGTCTACCAATTTAAAAAGTAAAGGAAAACGACTAATCAGAATGATTATGGAAGCAATACCGTTTCTAATAAATTTATACAGTCTGCATGCAGTCACACTTGTCATACCTTCAAATGAGATCATGCACTATGCTTTCGTTGCATATGTCACGATGATTTTCTTCGGATTCGTTAGTTTCTCTCATTATTTATAGGGCGACATGATTCTAAACCTGACTAATCCTACTGGACTACGTCCAGCTGCCTTTAGTCCCGCCCCTTTTGGCCGCCGAAGTAACTATGCGCTACAACGCCATGGAGTCAAATATGGTTCTCGCATTGGCTTCCGCAGGCGTTCCAAAGGTGACAAATTGAATGTCATATTAATTAAACATTGCCGAGGTAATATCATTTCCACTAAAGGTATGCACAAATAAGATTTTTTTGCAACAGCAGATATCAGTAGTAGGTAGCGGTGTGTTCCTAAGGGCCATTTGCACCGCTCACTCTTAAATCTGCAGTTAAGCTATGGTGTACCTTAGAGTTAATCTGAACCTTATACTAAAGCGGTTTGCTGGGGTTCCTTTTAACATAGTCTTAGCCAAGCGAGCTTAAAATTTGGCATCGCCGGAATTCTAGGGAATTTTAATTTGTACTTCTGAAATTTGAGTTGCCGCAGGTCCAGCTATGTTTTGTGATCCCGTCCACCCTACAGTCTCGCAATCTACATGTTTTGTGTTCTCAATTTGCAAGACGCAAAGTCGTTGATTGCAGGGCCCCGCTGAATAACTGTATTAACTGTCCTCCCAAAAATTATTGCATTAAGTATTTGAACAAAAAATGAAGGACAAAGATAAGAAAAGGGGGCCAGATTACACAGAAAAAGAGAAATCAACTCCAAAATGTGCATGGCAGTGAGCTTCGTCGCTCTGAATCTTTGAAAAAAAATAATTCATCCAGCATATCGAAATAATTCAGTCGTTCTTTAATTTGCCTAGGTATCCCTGAAATAATTAATTTCACTTCCACCCACTCGTCATCATCATATATTATTAAACGATTTCTGAATAAATCCATTTTTGAACTTTGCCTTGCGTATATCGAAAAGAAATAAGCTGGAAGCTGTCAGCTTTTCAGATTATATCACTAAGTATCACCTTAAGCTAAAGAAATCTTCGGCTTAGTTTGATGTCACTCTAAGTAAGGCTTAAAACAGATTTTGTGGACCGTGCAAACGAATTTGACAGTTTAAGCGCTACTTAAAGTTAATGTTCGCCTAAGCGTAACCAGTGCAAACGGGCCTAAATGTCGTAATTCTCTTTAAAACAAATGCGCGAGTTTAGGCAACTGTAAATAATAACGAAATGAGAAGCTATAATTTTTTTAGGGAAAGAAAAATGTTACACGACCTTTTGATGAAGTTCTTCGTCTTAATCCGAGATCAAATTCTGATTTTAGTGAAAATCACAAACCAACCCCTTTGGCGCACTCTAGGAAGAAAACTATTGATCGGACCAAAATTATGCAGAATTGTGTTCTCTGCATCAGACATTTGAAGCTCTATCCGACGTCACTCACCAAAATGAGATTTTTTTTGAAAATCATCGTGCTGCAGAGTTTTCACCCCTTCCCCCCCTCCACCTCTCTAGCGGCAACCCCACGAGGTCGCAAACTTAGTTGTAGGTTCAGGGGACCAATATCCACCATCCCACAAAATTTCATTTCTTTCCGACCTGTTGCTGTCAAAAAACCCCTACCGCCTGGACTAAGACATTATACATACTGTCCATCACCTACGAGGCAAGGTATTAGTTTCATTATGATTATTTTCATTTTTTGCATTAAACATAAATAAAAATGTTTTTGAATCAAATTTTATTAGATATTTTGCTTGACATATTGCAAAAGCTAAGAACCGGAGGCGGTGGAGAATTCAGTCAGTGGAAGTGAAGTTTATACGTCAATATCAATCGCCAATTGCTCTGATAGCGGTATCGAAATGAAATTATTCCAAAAAAGTAAAATTATTCGTAATTTTTGTTGTACTAGTAAAATATCTAATAACATTTGATTCAAAAAAATATAACATGAATAAAAAGCATTCCAATGAATATTTTGGATAAAAAGAATAAAAAAAAGTAGTTGCACGGGCTGGGTCTCGAACCAACACCACCAGCGATACCAAGTCATACGATGTCGACCACTATGCCACTCGGCCACCCAGCATGCTAGAGAAAAATCGAATCAGAACATATTTGTTTAGGTACTTTATTACTGGGATCTGTGATCTAATTTCAAACATTCAAAAAGATATTTATTTCGATCGTTGACTTCGTCTCGAGCTTCAAACTTCATTTATCGCCTATGTTGCAACAAATATACATTTTAGTTACAACTGTTACAAGCATTTTCACGAAGTACGTCACACGGGTTCGGGAGCCGTCGGTGTGTTTTCGGTTCTGGATTCAAAAACCCATTCTTATTTTGATATAGCTTTTGAATTATTGCGAAAACCAGAAAACAAAAATAGTTTTGTTGTAAAAGTTATATTTTATCTCTCCATTTATCACAAAAAAAATTATTTAAAACCCTAATTTTTTGTCATCATCATTTAGCAGAAGAAAAAACCAGCGATCAAGTCCACAGTTTTTGCGGATTCTGATTGGTTGAAATTAACAATTATTAAACTTTTTGTTAAACAAGAAAATGCAATTTTTCACCCATTTAGGATGGAAAATCAGACTGGAAAAGATACTAGCTGGTTCATAATGGTCGATTGTATATAAAGCATGCCATTTTCAACCTTTTTGAGGTAAACTTCAAGAGAAATCAATAGCTTTCAGAATACTTTGACGGCAGATGCATGTTCTTGAACGGGCTGCTCTGATTGGTCAAAGCCTGTGTTAAAATGCGCCTGTTGATAAAATCGGCCCTAAATATATTAAGGTCTAAACAATTTATTTAAATTGCCATAATTAACCAGAATAATGAGATTATTATTCTCTATTAAATCACTATTTAAGCAGGTGGTGTCGCTTATGAGTTAAAGCAGAGTCGCAGGGACTAAGAAAAGTCGCAGGAAACAAGGTCTGGATTGTAGGGAGGGTGCGATAGTTTCAGTACTGTTGTGGTCAAATATTCGATACGGAATTTAGTGCAATGAGCTGGAGCATTATCGGCATGGAGGAATCAGGTGACCATTCTTGACTTTGGCCGCAGATCCTTCAAACGCCAAAATAAAAGACTTTGACATACTTTTGAAACAAGCTATCACTCGATACCCCTTGTGACTTAAAATTTTCAAGGGGATGACCCTGGGGACAGGCGGTGCAAGTGAGTGATGTAGTTTTTGGTTAAAAATTTGTCCCCCTCGACAAATCTTTTGCGGTGTTTTGGCGGTTTTTCTTTTAATCGACGGTTTTCGATAAAGGAAGTAGGAGGTTTTTAAATGAACACCCTGTATAAACTAGTATACGGCATTTACATAGTGTGAGGTTTCGTTTACGCCCAAAACAAAAAAAGTAGAGTATAATATAAGACCATTATTACTTTGAATTCCTGCAGCGATAGATGGAATAAATGCGAATTTTAAGCGGAGACAGTTGGTACATTGATTCGAGTTCCAGGCATCGCTGTTTAGGCGGGAATGGAACTAATTCAATTTTCGAGGCCCTCGTTTATCAAAATTAGTCTCATTTATAACAAAGCCGTTATACCACCACAACGTTGTTGTTGTATGTTCACTGCAAGCTGCTCCTGACAGCTATTTGATCGCGGTTGTTCACCCACACATATGTAATTATGCAATTGTCTACAACTACTCGTGTACACCATTTTACTTCCAACGGCAACAAGCGGAGAGAGTACTATAGTAGTTGGAAAACTTTTATAATACGTTTTATCTATTCCAATTAACTAATTACCAAACTACCTCTTAACAGACAAAGCTGCCTGTAAACAAACAACCTGAATTATTTTTCATAACATACGTTCCAGATTTTAAGAATTGATGTATAAAATGGATTCAAGTTGATTTACTCAGTACTTCACATGCATTATGGTGATACCACTTTATTATTTTCCCATTACATGAAGCTATAACCTGAGGTGCTCTTTCAACCAAGTCATCAACAAAAGCTCTCTTAAATAGTTTCTTGCGTCTCTCTCCGTAGAAACTAGGATGGCAGAGCTTTCATTCTGCAATCTTTAACTGATATTCTAATCACATGGCATGTCGATTTTCCGATATTTCAAAATATACTATATTATTATTATCATTCTGATTTTCCAAGTTTCTCTCGCATGACTGCGGTAGCAATAAATGTTGACGGGCTATGCCAAGTCAATACCTGAACTATTACGGATCGGAATTTAGGAAGGATCGTACAATATTGCAGGTCTTCAGGATTACAGATTTTTGAAATATTTTGTGTAACTTTTCGTCTAGGCCTAACTGTTGTAGGTGTGGTGTAAAAGTGTTTGGTGTAAGGCCTGAGACAGACATAATTAGGGGGACAATAGTAACTTTGTTTTGCTTCCATAGTCGTTTTATCTCTATCGCAAGGTCAGTGTATTTAGATATCTTCCCAGCGTAGGCGTTTTGGATATTCGTGTCGTTGGGAATAGCGATATCTATCAAATAAGTAACTTTGTGTGCCTTCGACTGGAAAACTATATCTGGCCGATTTGCCGGGATAGTCTTATCTGTGTGTATTTCAACGTCCCAGTACAGTTTGTATTCATTGTTTTCGAGTACTGATGTCGGTGTGTAATTGTAATATGGATCTGTGTTTTCTATTAGCTTGTTTGTTATGGCTAGTGCTTGGTGAATGACCTTGGCTGCAGAGTTATGTCTAGCTGTGTACTCGGTTCCAGCGAGACTTTTGCATCCGCTTGTTATATGGTCTATTGTTTCCTTTTGCTGGTGGCACTTTCTGCAATTGTCGTCGGTTATGGATGTATCTTTAATTATGTATTTCATGTAGTTCCTTGTCGCAATCACTTGGTCCTGTATAGCAAGAATAAAACCCTCAGTTTCTGGAAAGAGTTGGCCATCCTGCAGCCAGGTGTATGATTGTCTTTCATTAATGTGCTTTTGTGTGACGCGGTATCTGTGCTTGCCATGGAGTGCTTTTTGTGACCAGGTATTTATTTTTTCTTGCTGTATTTCTATGTGATTGTGTCCGTCTGCTGAGTGATCTGTGCGGGATAGGTTTAGTGGAGTATAGTTTTTGTCTGCCTTTACTATCGACCTATGCAAGTTTGTCTGTTTGCTTTGGAAAAAGTCTCTGAGCGTTTTTATTTGTCTTGTGTGAAGTGACTGTATATCTATAATCCCCCTGCCTCCTTGTTTTCTGTCAATGGTGAGCCTTTCTTTGCACGCGTTTGGATGTGACATTCGATGTTTCGTAAGTTCTGTCCGTATGAGGATGTGGATGTTTTCTATATCAGTGTGTGACCACTTGATGATGCCGAAGGAGTATGTGAGGACCGGTATCGCAAATGTGTTAATTGCTTTTGTAAGATTTTTGGAATTCAATTTTGATTTTAGAAGTTTAAGGAGGCGGTTTCTGAACTCTTGTGTTAGTTGAGCCTTGACTTGTGTGTGGTCGATCTTATTATTATTATTAATCATTCAAAGGCAATGAATGATGCTCCGGAGTTTCCAAACCATCCTGTCGAGACCCCAGCTCGTTTTAAATGATCAGACATCCCTAGAGTACCCAAACACAGAGCTCTACTATATTTTTATACGTATTTATAACAATTATGATATAGTCATGTCGTTATTGTTATTATTATTATCATGATTTTCCAAGTTCCTCTCGCATGACTGCGGTAGCAACAAATTTAACGTTGACGGGCTGTGCCAAGTCAACACCTGAACTATTACTGATCTGAAATTGGGAACGATCGTAATAATAAAATAGTGTATTTATTATTGTTTTATCCAATATTAGTTGTTTGATTGCTTACTATGCTTTTTAATTGTATCTAAAAAGAAACATTATCAGTCCGCAGTTAAACATATTGTCATCCATGTGATAACTTCCCACTAAATTAAATTTTAAGACTATCCGCCAGGATCAGTCTGTGTTATACAATAAAAAATATGAATAGGAATTTTTAAATACCTAATCGAAATGGGAAAAGATGTATAAAAATATAATATAAAATCAAACTATGTGCTAACTTTACAGCAATTTTATCATTCAGTATTTAGTTACTAGTTATAAATTATATTATACATATTATATTATATCGAAATTGCATAAAGACTGTTATTTTTGGAGAAATCTGAAATACCATCATTAATGATCCCTTTACTGACCTTTTTAGACCAGCCCTTTCTCCTAGAATTTCATTATTTGCCAACTACATAATTCCAAAAGAGGAATCCCAAAAAGATATCCCTACCTTACACACTGGGGTTTTTCCGTGCTATTACCTGAACAGATTATTTCTGGATAATCTTTTCATAGTTGTTTTTTAAACGAAATGCCGACTATTTTTTCCGAGCGTGCATACAATTATCACTATGGGATTTTTACGGATATAATATTCTCGCTCAGGTCTTTTACCAATCGCTTCTCTATCGCGACTTGAACGCGGCGGTCGAAGCGAGCCCGAAAAATTCAAGACCTATCAAAACGTCCTAAAAGATTCGACTTGAGTTTCGCTGCTGGTTTACTCTATTGACGTTCTCTGGGTGTAGGTACACTAGGGAGCAAAACCAACCCTCGTACAAGGGAGGGCATTCGTAAACCGGAAAATGCCATGCCAGACCGGTCTGCGGGATAAATTAATAGGCAATGTCGCTGAAGGTCAGCAGAGAAGCGGTTATCTAAGAGCACGTTCTCGATCTCTCACCTTATAACTGCCAGATTATTACCTTGGAAGCATAAATGTGATTTATGCCGGGCGATAATATGCTACCAGCATCCGATGTCGTACAATTGAATTACCGCTTTTAGTATTTCACAGTTCGCTCGTAAAGACCATCCGCGTAATGGGGAGGTGATCAATTTGCCTTCGGATGACGGAGCTACCTCATAAGTTGCCACTCGAAGTGTGCGCTAAAATAAGGAATATTTGCTAGAACAGCGACATTCGAGTCTGACTCTGCTTTTTTCATTTGAAAACCGTTCTGTCTAAGGAGCGTCTCGAACTACACATTGTTGGACAAACTGTACGAGAGTAGTGCCAGAGGTTCTCGATCGAACAAAGAAATCACAAAAAAATTGGAGAAAACATATTTATTTTCAACATAGTGTAAGCATACTTTATTTTAACCATCATTCTGCATGACACTCACCCTGTAAGTACCCGCCTACGTCAAGTTTACGGAATACCTATCAGTTGGATCACTCTCCGTCGGCACTTTGAAGATCTCACATCAAAGCGATGCCGCGGCCGCATGCGCCAGTTAATTTTTGCGTTGGTTTTTGCCCAAGTACGAGGGACTTTTAGCGTGGAATTGCTAGCGCCTGGGTTGTACGTATATACGAGGGTCATTGGAAGACTGTGTATTGACAGCCGATTTAGCATACAAATACAAATTTAACGTTTATTTTGCTGATACACTAAGTTACATAAATGGATATCAAAAATAAAACATTCACCTATTGTAGCTATTTCGTAGATAAGTAAAAATTGGTTCAAAGGTGCTGTAGTATTTTTACCCTAATGTTTTGTATATTTGGCTTATTTTTGAGACCTCAGCTTATAAAATTTATGGTGTAGTACATACGAACTCGTATGTACAGTTTTAAAAGATAATCATGTACAAATGCTTTACATGGATGTGAATAAATTATTTTTGACATTTTTCTTTTCAGTGCCATTCCAATTGCTACTGTAGAAACTAAATTGTTAAAGTTATCAATAAAAATATTTCCGAGCTCTAAAATATAATTTAGAATGTCCCTGTTATGGTAAGACCACTGAATGAATATTTTATCTCACTATACGCTTTTTGCGTGATACAATCCTTTAAGTACCTGGAGGTCTTGAATTAATCACTTTAGACCCCAATTGTGCTAGTTTGTTGGAATTGTTTTATTGGTAGGAACACAGAAAGGCCAAAATGCACAATGTGTCGCATTAATAATTTTGAATCGAACGTCACGTGACCAAAAACAAATACCTCATTGGGTAGTACAATAACAAAAAAGGCACAACGTCTGCTCTAATTTACATCCCCAAAATTATAATTCTCTATTACTACCCAGTTCCGACATATTGCTTGTCTTAATCGTCGTGAAACAACCTGTATTTATATCCTTTACATTTCAAGGTTTACCACAAAATAAGGATGGATCTGATTGTCATTTCCATCCGTTAATAAATTTAATTGATAAAATCAAACTTCTAAAAAGATTATCCATTTTCTGCAAACAAATCCGAGATAACAAAATCCGATATTTTTGAGACACTGTATACACTTCGCGTTAAACAAGTTCAACCTCTACTTTGCACCGCCCCGTATCTCCCGGCTGACGTCGGTACACTGCTACCGGTGTACCGGGGAGACGGAGCAAGGGGCAGGCCGTTTTGATATTTTTGCGGAGTGATCCAACTTATATGACTGTATTCCGTAAACTTTGACGAGAGTGATGCCAGAAGTACTCGATCCAACAAAGAAATCACAAAAAAATTGGAGAAAACATATTTATTTTCAACATAATGTAAGCATACTTTATTTTAACCATCATTCCGCATGAAACTCACCCTGTAAGTACCCGCCTACGTTTACGAAAAGTTTGACGCAATGTGTTTTTTTTCTATGGCACTTAATAAAGATAGGACCGAGAGTTTGTGGAAGGTCTTGATTTAAGAGTCCTATGCCTTTCGCCTGTGAGAAAAATATGAAAAAGGGAAAACACAGTGTACGGCTAACTATCGTAACGCGTGGAGCTTCAGAGGATGTAGTTGCAACTAATTTGGTGAGTTTTCACACGAGTAGCTATTCATTTGCCGTAGTGTATGACTTTTAACTATTACAATTGTGTTATTGATTTTCATAAGCTAATTATAATAATTATTGATATAAGCCGCATTGGTAAGGTAACTAGCTTGGAATCTGACAGTCATTTACAGATAAAGATAAAGGGTAGCCAACTAATAATCTCTGCAGGTGGGACGCCCCTAACTAGACCTGGGGTGCTGTATTGCACAGCAAGGTAGGGACCATGGCATTAGCGTACCTGTCCTTACACCAGCCCACTTATATAGCACTTGATTCGAACTGTAGGATCTTCTGCGAGGTTCGATGGGGAGACCGGGTCGTCTATCGAACCTATCAGTATCAGTTAAGGAATACTCTTTTGGGGCTCTGGCAAAAATGCTGAAACTATATTCAAAGCACAAAAACGAATACTACGCAGCATCTTAGGTCTGCACCCACGTGAATCGTGTAGATTGTATTATAAAAAACTAAATGTCCTAACTGTTCCATCATTATATTTCATGGCACTAGTCCAATTTGTAAAAAAGACCACAATTATTTAAAACAAATTCTGAAGGATATTCATAAGACATGAAAATAATCACCAGGAATAGAGAGCAATTAGGTATTCCATCTCACAATTCCTCTTTTTTTCAAAAGGCTCTACAATATGGAGCCATACGGGCTTTCAACATGCTCCCAAGGAACACACAGCAAATCAGGAATTTCTACTCTTTTAAGCAAGCGGCCAAGGATTTTCTTGCGCAGAAAAATTTTTACAATTTTAATTTTGAAGTCTAATTTACCCATGTGAATGTAATGTATAATGTCTGTTTTAACAATATTTTACCATATTTTGTATTAGTGATATTTTATCCAAAAATGGTGATACCCCATCCGTAATATTAAAAAAATCATATATGTATTGAAAAGTATACATGTTTTTGACGTTGCTATAACACTGTTGTGAGACTGATGGCAATGAAGATATTATTATCCTAATTTTCCAAGTTTATCTCGCATGACTGCGGTAGCAACAAATGTTGACGGGCTGTGCCAAGTCAACACCTGAACTATTATTGATCGGAGTTTAGGAAGGATCTTACAATATTACAGGTCTTCAGGATTACAGACTTTTGAAATATTTTGTGCAACCTTTTGTCCAGGCCTAATTGTTGTAGGTGTGGTGTAAAATTGTTTGGTGTAAGGCCTGAGACAGACATAATGAGGGGGACAATTGTGACTTTGCTTTGTTTCCAAGGTCGTTTTATTTCCATGGCAAGGTCCGTGTATTTGGATATCCTCCCAGCGTAGGTGTTTTGGATATTCACATCGCTGGAAATGGCAATATCTATCAAATAGGTACTTTTGTCGGCCTTTGACTGGAAAACTATATCTGGTCTATTGGCTGGGATAGTCTTGTCTGTATGTATTTCAACGTCCCAGTACAGTTTGTACCGATAGTTTTCGAGTACTGATGTCGGAGTGTAATTGTAGTATGGATCTGTGTTTTCTATTAGTTTGTTTGCTATGGCTAGTGCTTGGTCGCAGAGTTATGCCTGGCTGTGTATTCGTTACCGGCAGGAACTTTGCATCCGATTGTTATGTGATCTATTGTTTCTTTTTCTTGGTGACATTTTCTGCAGTTATCTTCTGTTATGGATGGATCTTTAATTATGTATTTCTTGTAGTTTCTTGTCGCAATAACTTGGTCCTGGATAGCAAGCATAAATCCTTCAGTTTCCGGAAAGAGCTGGCCATCCTGCAGCCAGGTGTATGACTGTTTTTCGTTTATGTGGTCTTGCGTAATACGGTGTCTATTTTTTACTTCCCACACCGATAGGTGAGGGGAGTATTGTGATCGCGAAAATTTTCGATTTTGAGATAATACACTTTTTGGGCGTTTCATGATGTCTACATAACGAAAATCCATGTCACTCATTTCCGTCGGTCTGTCTGTCGGTCTGTCGGTCTGTCGGTCTGTCGGTCTGTCTGTCGGTCTGTCTGTACGCGTTTTTGTGTCCTCGTAATCTCAGTAACCGCTGCATGGATTGTGATGAAATTTGGGCAGCGATATGCTGGGGGGTCGTAGTAGGTAATGTTCTTATAATTTTGAAAATCGGTGCATTGGCGGCGGAGTAATTAGCAAAAAACGAAAAATTTCAAATATTCCCCAAACTTCGTTTTTAGGCGTTTTAGGTGTTCCGGATCATTTTCTACTTTTTTTGGATGGGGGTGGAAATTGGGGTGGTTGGGGGGGGGGGGGGGTTGTAAAATTGAAAAACGTGTTGTATTCATAATAGACTACCCACGGACTTGTGAAGGAAGACCTAGCGACATAAATAACTTTTTTAGGTCTATCCGAACATTGCCTTATGCCTATTACAGAAACTAAAGGACTTAGAATTTTTTCCGATGTATACATAATATGTAACGAAGAAACTGTTCAATTGATTTTACTGAAATTTTGACACAGTATTACTACCGTGTCGAGGATGGAAAATGCGTATGGTTTTTATAAATCGTGCCAGTAGCGGGGCTGAAATAATAAAAAAAATAAAAATATAAAAACAGCTCAAACTTCGTTTTTAAGTGTTTTAGAAGTTCCTGATCATTTTCTGAGTTTTTTTGGGTGGGGGTGAAATTGGGGTGGTTGGGGGGTAGGGGGTTGGAAAACTGAAAAATTTGCTGTATTCATAATAGGCTGTCCACTGACCTGTGAAGGCAGATCTAGCGACATAAATCACCTTTTTAGATCCATCTGAACATTGCCTTGGCTATTACAGAAACCAAAGGACTTAGAATTTTTTCTGGTGTAAACATACGAGTATTGCTTTAGATCGTTCTATATTATGTAACGAAGAAACTGTTGAATTGATTTTAATGAAATTTTGACACAGTATTACTACCGTGGCGAGGATGGAAAATGCGTATGGATTTTATAAATCGTGCCAGTGGCGGTGCAGAAACAATAAAAAAACTAAAAATATAAAAACAGCTCAAACTTCGTTTTTAAGTGTTTTAGAGGTTCCTGATCATTTACTGAGTTTTTTTGGGAGGGGGTGAAATTCGGGTGGTTGGGGGGTGGGGGGTTGTAAAATTGAAAAACTTGTTGTATTCATAATAGACTACCCACGGACTTGTGAAGGAAGACCTAGCGACATAAATAACTTTTTTAGGTCTATCCGAACATTGCCTTATGCCTATTACAGAAACTAAAGGACTTAGAATTTTTTCCGATGTATACATAATATGTAACGAAGAAACTGTTCAATTGATTTTAATGAAATTTTGTCACAGTATTACTACCGTGTCGAGGATGGAAAATGCGTATGGTTTTTATAAATCGTGCCAGTAGCGGCGCTGAAATAATAAAAAAAATAAAAATATAAAAACAGCTCAAACTTCGTTTTTAAGTGTTTTAGAAGTTCCTGATCATTTTCTGAGTTTTTTTGGGTGGGGGTGAAATTGGGGTGGTTGGGGGGTAGGGGGTTGGAAAACTGAAAAATTTGCTGTATTCATAATAGGCTGTCCACTGACCTGTGAAGGCAGATCTAGCGACATAAATCACCTTTTTAGATCCATCTGAACATTGCCTTGGCTATTACAGAAACCAAAGGACTTAGAATTTTTTCTGGTGTAAACATACGAGTATTGCTTTAGATCGTTCTATATTATGTAACGAAGAAACTGTTGAATTGATTTTAATGAAATTTTGACACAGTATTACTACCGTGGCGAGGATGGAAAATGCGTATGGATTTTATAAATCGTGCCAGTGGCGGTGCAGAAACAATAAAAAAACTGAAAATATAAAAACAGCTCAAACTTCGTTTTTAAGTGTTTTAGAGGTTCCTGATCATTTACTGAGTTTTTTTGGGAGGGGGTGAAATTCGGGTGGTTGGGGGGTGGGGTGTTGAAAAACTGAAAAATTTGCTGTATTAATAATAGGCTGTCCGCTGACCTGTGAAGGAAGACCTAGCGACATAAATCACCTTTTTAGGTCCATCTGAACATTGCCTTGCCTATTACCGAAACTAAGGGACTTAGAATTTTCTGTATACATACGAGTATTTGTTGCTTTAGATCGTTTTGTATTTTGTAACGTGGAAACTATTAAATTGATTCTAATGAAATTTTGACACATTATTATTACTGTGGTGAGGATGGAAAACGCGTATTCTTGCTAGAAATCGTGTCAGTCGCAGCGTAGCAATAACCAAAAAACTAAAAATATGAAAACAGCTCAAGCTTCGTTTTTAGATGTTTTAGGGGTTCCTGACCGTTTTGTACCTTTTTTGGGTGAGGGTGAAATTGGGGTGGTTGGGGGGGCGGGGGGTTGTAAAACTGAAAAGTTTGTATTATTGATAATAGGCTGTTCATTGACCTGTGCAGGAAAGACCTAGCGGCATATGACAATTTGGGTGGGGGGTACTGGCGATGATTTTGTTGCAAGAGGATCTCAGACTAAATCTTTATGCTATGGGAAAATAATAAACTGGTATCACCGTAATGTGTGGGAAGTACTGAGTCAATCAACTTGACTCCATTTTTGTTGTTGCGATTGTGCGGGATTGTGTGTGTCTGCGCGTGGTCTGGACATGATAGGTCGAGTGGTGTATAGTTTTTGTCTGCTATTACTAAATGTCTGAGTGTCTTTATCTGCCTTGTGCGAAGCGACTGTATATCTGTAATCCCTCTGCCTCCTTGTTTTCTGTCTACGGTGAGCCTTTCTTTGCATGCGTTTGGATGTGACATTCGGTGTTTCGTGAGTTCTGTCCGTATGAGGATGTAGATGTTTTCTATATCAGTGTGTGACCACTTGATGATGGCGAAGGAGTGTGTGAGAACTGGTATCGCAAATGTGTTAATGACTTTTGTAAGGTTTCTAGAATTCAATTTGGTTTTTAGTAGCTTAAAAAGACGATCTCTGAACTCTTATTATTATTATTATTATTATTGCACTCTGGAGGCAGGAGAACGCCCCTCCTTCTGTGGTTGACACCGTTGGAGGATAGCGGGATCCTGGGATGTAATTTTACTACTATTGCTTCCGCTCCAAACACGGCCTGGGACACACTTTATTTATTCGACGATCCATGCGTAGATCGTACATCGTCGAGTCACCTTCCATCAAGCTTTAGGGGACGAACATCAACAACAACACGACCTGACACGACCACGTCGTCAGTATTGCTAATACGTCATCCCAGAATCTTAGGGTTTTGTTCCGCTATAGGAAGCTGTATACACCAGAGCAACTACTGCTGCGCAAGAGGGAGATAATTCCAATCATTTGGTATACAGAAAAATCAGAAAAATAGAGGGTACCGGCTGGCTTCGAACCAACGTCTCCGGCATTTTTGCAGAATAGCAAGCACCTTTCGTTCCATTAAATCCTGGACGACTGAGGAGTCGTACTTCAGTAAGAAAGAGAGCTGTCGTGCAGATAGCGGTGGGAGATTCACACTCACCCAGCAGCCAACTTTATCGCTCTGGATGACTGAAATACATAGTTCGCAAAGAGATGCGAGGGAGTGGTAGGTGTCGGCGGAGTCGATACCATGTCGTCGGCGCTGTATATCGGCTGCATCACGGGGAACTGTGGCGTAGTTGGTATCGCGTCGGCCTAGAATGCCTGAGACGCTGGTTCGAATCCAGCCGGTACCCTTCATTTTTCCGATTTCTCTGTGAACCAATTGATTGGAGTTTTATTTACTTCTATCTTTTCACAGATAACGGGAATGACAAATTTTAGCTGGGACTCGCTATATATGTATCAGCCTAATAACTTGCCAGCCCTACTATGACTCTTTACCTACGAACTCTGTAATCTATCATGGTGGAACACCCCTTGCTTCCCACTTGTCCTCAAGAGCCGACACTGACATCTCTCGCCTACTCCCGTTCACCTACCAACCTCCGTCATTAATAGATGACATGTTCTTTGGAGAGAATAGATGAACTTGGTTATTCAGGAAGAGAGTGGATTAAGACGGTAGACGGCTTACTCCTGATTATTCATCAATTGCCAGAATAGCTAAATCGAGCGGCAGTAGATCATTAGCTACCTATAAGACAGCAATGCCTCTTGAAGCTACGCTGTCGAGATGCAAGTAATGAGCTTGGTTATAGCGGTTATAGCTGACTTATGCACCGAGTGCCACAACATACAGGGTGGGCCAATAGTGAGCGGACGGAAGATTGTGGGCTTACTAAAAAATATTTCATTTGATCATAGTAGTGTCAGGGTAAGGAAACTTTATAATTCGAAAAATAATATTATCCTACAGTTTAGTTAAAAAAATGCATCGTAAAGTGACGCCATAAAGGCCAGTAGATAAAGGAAAACTAAAACCAGACTCTGATAATAAATCATCACCACCCACCCAATATTGTTTTCTCAACAACCTAATCAGCTTCACAAGGACCAAAATCGCATAAAATGTTTGGGGTTGCTACCAACTTGAAAGTACGTCTTTATTGTTGAAAAGTCACTCTATACAGTATAAAGTTGTATCAGGTACAGTAAAAGGTGTTATGATTTGTTGAGTGATTCTGCATAATTGAGTTTATCTTACAAAGTACCCAATTCTACTAATTGTATCATTATTTATTGATATATTGATTTATTTTCTTAATTTATTTGAGAACTTGTTTAGACAAATTTCATACACACATTTGTATCATTAGTGGTTCGATAATCTAATTCTTTATCGTCTGCGATATAAAACAGATGCCAATCTCAAAGCACTGTGCTGAACTAGTACAAAGGAGTGGATACTTTGCGAGCTGACCCCTAGAATCTTAGTGAGTGGAGCCCTTGGAGAGGTATTATGCGAGTTGACCCTTGATAGCCAAGACCCAAGAGCTGCTCGAGTTTTGTTATATGCTTTTTGTATAATTATACAGTATATTATTTCATCTATTCTTTTGGAGGGGTATTTAGCGAGTTAACCCTTAATGCCTATGACCCGAGAGATGTTTGATTTATATTCTGTATAATTTGTATGACCACACAGGATGCAAATATGATTTTATCCGTTTGGCGTTAAAGGATGTATTTGCTGTGTAATCTATTTATGTTTGTCTGTTTAATTCTTAAAATTACTTATCTGCCTGTTTTATCAATGAGACCAGTATAAAATAATGTCATGTTATTAAATTAAACATATGGTAACTTTTCAAATTTATTATTCTTCAAGGGATTAGTTATTCAGGTATCCTTTTATTTAATTTCCAGATATGTCATCTCGATACAGGCCCAACCTTTTATTGATGTTAAATTAGGTAGTTCTAGTAAGTTATTGTTTAAATATTTCATTGTGTTCTTACTGAGCTTATTTTGGTCATTTCTATGTTGATTGAATTATTACCTTATTAAATGTTTTTAAGACACGCCCAAAATAATCATTTATTCATTTTCTTTTATGCCTTCCAGTAGAGACCCTAGAGGGCTATAACGTAGAAGTATTTTCACTTAAATTTTGACGTTTCTACAGGGTGATTCATATCGACCTCACATTTTTTTTAATAGAACACCCTATATATTATTGCACATTTTGATTCCTTGGTAAATTCTAGTGTGTTCTATCACATATAGAATTCTAGTGTGTTCTATCAGATATGGACCTTTAAACCAACCGTTTAGGCGCTAATCACAATTTTTGGTATAAGTAGGTATCAGAAAGAAATCGAATATCGCAGCGATTATGATACATAGGAGGCCGTGACTTTGCTGTACGACTAAGCATGAATTGCATCTCTTTAGGGCAGACGGCTAAATTCGAATTCTTTTTGTACTTGGAGAAATCAGTAGATTAATTAAGGAAACTTCAATCACAGATAACTTGATTTTTTCAAATAAGAATGCCTATTTTTGTTTATAAAATCAAATACAAAATTTGATTACCTTTCTAACGATATAGGATTCTCAATATCAATGTTTTCTAGTTTTCATTTCATTTCAATATTTCAGTCAAATCGGTGTTTTTCAATTTTCCTACGTGTAAGCAGCCTAGCAAGCCATGAGAAACAAACAAAAACTTTAGGTTGGAAGAAACCAACTAACTTAGTAGAAAAATGCAAACGACCTAGAGAGTAAACAGGCAAGACTATGAAAATTCCTTACAAGCTCTAGCTCTAACCAGAAACAATAGCGGTAACAAGAATGCTCATTTTTCACAGCCTACTAGCTATTAGCCAATTTCCAAAGTCAGTAAAAAAATGTTTAACCAAAGTAAACCTACCAGCGATTGTTGCTGGCAGTAGAATATCTATGTCTTCTAAATAAATTTTCACATTTAGTGCAGTAAAAATGTAGTCATTTCGTAAGTCAAAAGTAATGATACTCTGACTGGAGCTATTTAAATTCTTCAGTAGGTACTTCTACTTATTAGCAAAATCGCAGAAAATATTTGCTGTCCAATTTGATTATGACAAACGGCCTTAAAGGAGAAGTTCATTGGAATTGCGTCAATAGAAAGTTGCTATGGGAAATATCATATCATATAAGATGCATCGCAATTTCGAGGAAACTATGATTAAACCGTCAAATCGGTAACAAACGATGCTTCTGAAAAGGCCTACTTGATTGAGTAGTTACTGAACATTGCTGGTCTGCAGGGGATCCATATTTCAGGCCATCTGCTTGCAGCGATCAATATGTCTTAATTAAGATAGCAATAACGAAAAAATGTTCGATGAAAGATATGGTATACACGCAAATGCCTTTATATTATTGAGATTTCTAACAAAGCTTACTCATTCACATGTTAACAGGGTTACTTATTGTCCAGTATCGAGGCACATAACTTTTTTAAATAGTAAATAGACCTTAATGAAACCTGGCATCATTTTTGGCGAAAAAAAAAATGCTGGTGAAGCCAGGGCCGGTCTTGACATAAACATCGTGGGACTCTGGGAATGGTTAGAAGGTGTATGCTAAGTTTAAGCAACCTATACAAGAGCTTATGGGTTTATCAATAAGTAGCAGTATCTCTACTGTATTTTACAAGAGAGTTGCGAAGCAAACTGATGTGCATACGTGTCAGCATAATGTAAATCATTGCTGTTGTAAAAGTTGCAGCGAATGTATCTGCAGAATCTTCTCTGGACCAATCTAATCCAATGGATATGACATGCATAATTAGGACACCATACTAGAGTAGCATACTATAGATGTGGTTTGACATAAGAATAATACAAAGTACTAAGGACGCGATTGGTCTAGAAGCCCCTTGTGCTATGTTTGGCAAACCCAAGCATTCACAATGCCGTGTTGACTACATTGTTTATATGAGCTGAAAAATCAAGATTAGAGGCTATTAGCATCCCATGTTCTTTGATTTGATCTACGTAGCTCATTGGACTGTTGATACTGCAAAATTATTGATGATTCTAAACTTACGAAAGTTAATGACAGGCATTTAAATGCAATAAGGTCCATGCAACGAGCATGGCCTAATGGGACAATCCGTCTAAATCTTCCTAAAGTACTAAAGAACCTTCTGTGATGGTTGTTTTTAGAAACAGCTTCAAGTTGTCGGCATACAAAAAAGACTATGCTCAAACCAAGACGGAATGTCATTGATGAAGACATTGAAGGATAGGGGGCCTAGGTGAGATATGACAAGCTGTAAAGTTATTAAGGTGTACCATTTGAGTCCTACCTATGTTATAGCTCGCTATCCATTGTAAGAGAGAACTTGAAGCACCCTAAGGTATCTAATTTTTTTAATAAAACTTCGTGGTTCAGTCCGTCAAATGCCTTGGAGAATTGCATAAATTGGGCTACGAACTCCATTTCAACCCCGAAGTGGCTTTTTCTGCTGGCTGCTCTCAAAAGAATGCTCGATGGAACGAAATTTGGGACTAATGAAGACATAACCGCTAATACAAAACGCACTCTAATAATGGCATCAGACCTAGATGCAAAGTCTGCCAATCAACGAAGATGTGCCTGATCTCTCCTTGCGCCGATTACGGTCCAGAAAGCCACCAATTACAACAGCTCTCCAACTTGAGTCTGATGGTTTCAAGCCTGTTAAATGGACAAAAAGTTGGGCGATCCAAATACCAGAAGAGGTGAACAGTAATCTCACCGTTGCGTTGGTCAAGAATCCTATGGTTTTGAGTTCCACCGAAAGGAATGGTCGACCATAAAGAGAATTGGCACGTCGCATGGAGTGTGCGCTAATTCGTTGTTTAAATGGGGCAAACGCGAATCCCCACGATGCGACTGTGGAGCGGAACGTCAAACTGTCAAGAATGTGGCCTTAGAGTAGGCATGGGACATCGAAAGAAAACATCGATGTTGGACATCGATGTTGGACATCGATGTTGGACATCGATATCGACATCGACGCTCTGCCATCAATAACTACGATATATCGTATTCAAAACATCGATATTTGAACATCGCAAAAACATCGATATCCGGTTATTGGTATTCTTCAATTTTTATGTTAGAAATAAATAATGATACGTATTTTACTATTAAGCATTTCAAATTTCAAAAAACAACATAGTAAACAGAAAATAATAACTACCAGAAACTAGCGAAACTGACAAACCTATTGATTTAAAACCTTTAAAAGGTATATACTGAAATGCTCCTAGTCTGACTATAATCCCCAAGCTTCAATATTTGTCCGATCGGTGGAGCTAAGAATTGCTTTTCAACTTTAGCGAATTTGAGAAGATAAAATCAATTAATGTCAAATGTCCATCTCAAATCAATTTGAAATAGGACACGACAAAAAAACAATTCACATAGAAAACAAGGACGTTAGCCGTGGCTTTATCAATCGGCCAAATCTAGGATCTTGTGGTTATGTTACACCCTCCTATGCCATAAATTCGTATTGACGTCAATCGGTCAGCTTCGCGTCAGTGTTGTTTTCGAACAGAATAGTAGTTCGTTTATGAACTAGTTCACTAAAAGGAAGCAGAATGCACATTGCACACCTCTACATAGGAACCCAAAGCGCCTTCGATTGGTATATATTTTAAATCATGCAGAAAAACCAAAGACCAGAAAATTGCAGACCCGCTAAGCTTACTTTTCTGTATATTTTCAATTTGTAATTAAATTTTTAGCAGAACATCGCTGGAAATTTTTGTAAATCATCGATGTTTTATCGATAGTTCAAGTTAGCAACATCGATGGTAAAAACATCGATCACCGAACGTGAAATATCGATGTTTTCGAAACATCGGTAATTATCGCCCACCCCTACCTTAGAGCATATCCAGGCAAGGACAAGGACTTCCTCCTAGCCAAACCATCAGCCGTAGAATGGATTTCCAGGCTCGATATTAACTTATGGCCTAGTTACTATTTAGATCGCAAAAAATAAAAAACAAAATAAACAAAAAAAATTAAAAACGAAAAAAATGCTTTACTTTTTTTTTATGACATTTTTCGTGTGTAACATACGCTATATAAATAAATAAAATAATGGAATAAAAAAATTCAGTGACCGCAATTATATTGCTGTATAGCCCTCGAACTCTTATTTAATAATAAAATTAAATTTACTCAAAAACCACCATTTTTTATGTTAGCTTACGAAATTTTCAGCCCCACTGCTATGTTCTTACATCTCCATTTGCCCTCTATTTACAGCAATGGCGTTTTGCGTAATATTTCTCTATAATTGGACAGAATAATTCATTGGGCAGTTATTGCAGAAACATATGCAGCTAAGGAAGATATTTCTGAAATAATTCGTTGTGTAGACCGAAGAGACTCCATCCGGACATATGAATCGTCTGGAAACATCTCGTCGGGCGTAGAATGTTGTTTATCACGCCCCCAGAGCGGCTCTTAATTAGTCATGTCCGCGAACGCGATTTATCAAAGCCACTCTTAAAATAAAATCACCGACGTTCGTTCCCTGGAGATGTGTATCGAATCCTTGCGTACGACTTTCATTAGAAGCAATCTGTCCTCCTTGAGTATGTTGTTCTGATATTAAATGAGGGATCTGTACCATGGACGCCGACATATGGGGAGCGCAAGGGGTGTAGTTGCCCTCTCTTTGGATTTTTTTACTTCCCATACCGATAGATGAAGGGAGTATTGTAATCGCGAAAATTTTCGATTTTGAGGTAATACGCTTTTTGTACGTTGAATGATGTCTACATAACGAAAATCCACGTGACTCATTTCTGTCGGTCTGTCTGTCGGTCTGTCTGTCGGTCTGTCTGTCGGTCTGTCTGTCGGTCTGTCTGTCGGTCTGTCTGTCGGTCTGTCTGTCGGTCTGTCTGTCGGTCTGTCTGTCGGTCTGTCTGTCGGTCTGTCTGTCGGTCTGTCTGTCGGTCTGTCTGTCGGTCTGTCTGTCGGTCTGTCTGTCGGTCTGTCTGTCGGTCTGTCTGTTGGTCTGTCTGTCTGTCGGTCTGTCTGTCGGTCTGTCTGTCGGTCTGTCTGTCGGTCTGTCTGTCGGTCTGTCTGTCGGTCTGTCTGTCGGTCTGTCTGTCGGTCTGTCTGTCTGTCGGTCTGTCTGTCGGTCTGTCTGTCGGTCTGTCTGTCGGTCTGTCTGTCGGTCTGTCTGTCGGTCTGTCTGTCGGTCTGTCTGTCGGTCTGTCTGTCGGTCTGTCTGTCGGTTTGTCTGTCGGTCTGTCTGTCGGTCTGTCTGTCGGTCTGTCTGTCTGTCGGTCTGTCTGTCGGTCTGTCTGTCGGTCTGTCTGTCGGTCTGTCTGTCGGTCTGTCTGTCGGTCTGTCTGTCGGTCTGTCTGTCGGTCTGTCTGTCGGTCTGTCTGTCTGTCGGTCTGTCTGTCGGTCTGTCTGTCGGTCTGTCTGTCGGTCTGTCTGTCGGTCTGTCTGTCGGTCTGGTAGTTAATATTGCTATAATTTTGAAAATCTGTGTAGAGGCGGCGGAGTAATTAGCAAAAAACAAAAAAAATAAATATCCCCCAAACTCGTTTTTAGGCATTTTTGGGGTTCCTGATCATTCTTTACTTTTTTTGAATGGGGGTGAAATTCGGGTTGTCGGGTGTGGGGGGGTTGCAAAAGTAAAAAAGTTTTTCTATGCATACACCGAGAAAACCAGCCCTATTAAAGTGTTTAACTGGTACATTTTTAATAGCCTATATTAAAGTTGCGTGCTGTTTCTGAAATGTAGCTTCATAGTGAGTCATAAAAACTGAATTCTAATACTTCGATTTTGTCACAGAAAACGCATATTACTGAAACAATTAAACTGGTTTAAGTACTACTACCTTCAATTAAACATTTTAATAGTAATGATTAACGAGAGTTACTATAAAAATAAATCAGTAACTGTCGTTATGAGTATTCCTATCGTAGACACTTCAGGTGACAATTAAACTAGTTGAAGTACTGCAATTTCCAATTAAACATGCCAGAGTTAAAGGATATTACAGCTATGATAAGTCACGAAATATGCATAACGTCGTTTCCCGAGGCGGGGGATGTTTACGATGCTCCATCTCTTTTCTTCTTTGTAGAGGACAAGTGGGTAAGTGCGATAGAGATAGATGCTCTTCACTGTTGTTTTACACTTCAGTTAGTCGTTAGTGGTTACAGCACGGTGACAGGTGTGAGGTGCATTCGCTGTTCGGTTTTACTATCACATACTATTTTGTGTTCCCATAAGTTTTATGCCTGCTTGTGTCTTTGTGTGTATGGCACAGAATAGGTACCTGAATGGTCAAGTATGGCTTTGGAGTACACGAGTCGTACATTTCCGGTAACTTTGCTGTAAGATCAAAATATGTAACAGTTTTCCAATGACATTATGGTTCGGAGGTGTAATAGACGTTTTATGTGCAATAATAGCTTTTTTGTTATGATAAACTAAAGACTTTGATTTTTTTATAATGATTTTTAATTAATTATTTTACCAGGAATAAAGATTATTTTGAATCTATTTGCTTTTTTTAATCCCTATAATTGCATATAGGAATTATTTGTATTAAATTAAGAAAAACTCAGTATTGGTATTAAAGTTTTCCATTATAACAGTTTAATTCATTATTTGTAGAAAAAGAAAAGAACGTCACAAATAAATAACCATAATAAATAATCCTGTTTAATTGAGGGTACTAAACAAGTGAATAACCATGGATACGTGGTTTAATTGTAACTATTAAACTAAGCGACAGTCACAGTGACATTTTTCTAACAACCACTGATTTAATGTAGCTCCCTACCACAATTAATTCTAAACAGAATTCACTATTCAATTGCAGCAATTAAACAGTTTAATTGTCACGTATTTTGATGCAAAATTTAATTGCGGTGGTTAAAATTTTAACGTAGAGATTAAAGTTTTCTCTCAGTGTAATAGGCTGTCCATTGACCTGTGACAGAAAGACCTAGAGGCATAATACCGTTTTTTAGGTCCATCCGAACATTGCCTTGGCTATTACAGAAATCAAGGAACTTAGAATTTTCTGTACATAGAAGTATTGCATTTTTATTAAGTAACGGCAATTATTGAATTAATTTTAATGAAATTTTGACATAGTAACACTATCGTGGCGAGGATAGAAAGCGCGTTTGGTTTTTAGAAGTCGTGTCAATGGCGGCGCAGCAAGAACAAAAAAACTAAAAATATAAAGACAGCACAAACTTGAGCTCTCTATTGACCTGTAAAGGAAAGACCTAGCGACATTACACTTTTTTAGGTCCATCCGAAAATTTTCTTGTATATTAGAGAAACCAAAGGACTTCGAATTTGCTGATTTGTAAACATAGAGTATTGCTTTAGATCGTTCTGTATCTGGAAACTACTGAATTGATTTTAATGAAATGTTGACACAGTATTATTACCGTGCCGAGGATGGAAGACGCATATGGTTTCTAGAAATCGTGTCAGTGGCGTCGCAGGAATAATAAAAACTAGAAATATAAAAATAGCTCAAACCTTTTAGGCGACTTGGGGATTCCTCAACGTTACGTTTCATTTAGATAAGCTTGGAGAATAAAAACTGTATCGTTTTAGTTCCTACAGAGATGCAAATGGAATTTTAAATGTTTTTTTTTTTGAGGGCGGGTGGGCGATGATTTTCTTACAAAGGGATCTCAGACTATAGCTTCATGCAAGGGGTAAAATTAAAGTGATACCACATATGGGAAGTGCTGAGCCAATTAACTTGACTTCATTTTTTTATTGTGGGGATTAGTTTTAATTTTTTTTTAACCCAAAACTTTTGTTATTTTTGTTATTGCCGAGAACATATGGGAAGTACTGACTCACTTTACGCTACTTTTTTAATAAGCTTATTCACGTTCCTCGAGTTCTTCTATTGCACCTGATGTAATGGTACGGCCGTAGTGTGGCGTAAGTACTAAAAAAGCGGAACGACGAGACGCGACGGTAGACGGAAAAAATGCTAAAACGAGTCCAAGCACGCAGAAAAATCCACCTGCTCCACCTTCAGTCCCACCGGTGAGCCAGTATTTCTAGTTTCGTTATTATACTTACATGCCAAGTGCACCGGGAATTCTTTTATAATCACACAGGGTGGTCCACGCTTACTGTCTGTAACGATAAGTGTACTAATGAATGTAATCGCGAAAGAGATCGATTTTGACGACTTAGACAAGGAAAGGGACAGGACGGAACGCGCGACTGACATATCTGTCACCAAATGGCACCAAAAAACTACCAAAATTTATCTGTGATAAGTGATTCCTGGGTCCTTCCTGCTGCTGTGGCTTTTACAACCGTAAGCTGCACACCCTACCATTATGCACACCAGAATATTTTACAATAAACGCTAAATATCATAAAAAATATTTTAGTGGCTATTCATTTTCGGTAACAGCTAATGACAGCTAATTCATATAGCATCAAACGGGCATGCGGTATTCCCTCTCTTTCCTTATCTAACGATTTTGAGGTAATAGGTGTTTTGAACGTTTCATGACATTTGTCAGCATCACACATCACACGTGACATTTGATTTATGGCAATCCCACACTTTCGGTGAAAGAGATACTGAAAATTGGTAAACCAGCCAAAATGCGTTATTAAAAAATGGAGTCAAGTTGATTGACTCAGTACTACCCACACAAATGGTGTCGCGATTTTATTACCTTCCCACTGCTTTGTCTGAGATCCCATTGCAAACAAGCCATTACCCGCTTGCCCGCGAAAAAAATCCAACACAAAAAAATTTCTTGCAAACTATGACGACACCGTGATTATGCTGTAAGCTTCAACAGGACTAAACGACATGATCAGGAACAACCAAATCGCCTAAAAACGAAGTTTGATACGTTTTTGTATTATTGCTGCGCCACCACTGACACGATTTCTAAAAACCACACGCGTTTTCCATCCTCGACACGATAATAATACTGTGTCAAAATTTCGTTAAAATCAATTCAACAGTTTCCACTTACACATTAAATAACGATTTAACTAAAGCAATACTCGTCTTCAAACATCAGAAAATTCCCTTGGTTTCTTCGGATGGACTTAAAAAAAGTTTATTATGCCGCTAGGTCTTTCTTTCACAGGTCAATGGACAGTTTCTTATGAATACAATGAATTTTTCAGTTTTAAAACCCCCACCCCCGAACCACCCCAATTTCACCCCATCCGAGAAAAGTAAAAAATGATCAGGAACCCCTAAAATGCCTAAAAACGAAGTTCGAGGACTATTCAATTTTTTTGGTTTTTGCTTATTACTTCGCCGTCCATGCATTGATTTCCAAAATTATAGCAGCATTACCTACTAGGGCCCCACAGCATATAGCTACCCAAATTTCATAACAATCTATGTAACAGTTACTGAGAGTACGAAGCTGGAAGAACGCCAACATACAGACTGACGGAAATGAGTGACGTGTATTTTCAGATATCATAAAACGCCCAAAAAGCGTATTAGCTCAAAATCGCAGTACTCCCTTCACTTATCGGTGTGGTAAAAAGTATGGCCTTGGAAAGTCTTTCAGCATCAGGGTTTTCCCCGTAGTTTTCTGTCAAAAAATACACAAAAAAAACTACTGTTGCGATTTTAATTAGTTGTTAGTATTTGAATGTTTTTCCATCGCTTTAAATATATTTACAGTTGTTTCAAATCCATGTCATTGAAAGAATTCAATCCTTACATTCGAAGTAATCACAGGTACGCCAATAAATTCAAAACAGTTTTATATTCGTTCTAATGATATGTGTAATCCTTCTAGTACTAGTATTAATATCTAATGCAATCAAAGAATCTTTGCTTACAAAACATTGTCTATGCTGTTAGAGAGATTAGTAAATAGTATTCGTACCAACATCATATATCGAATTCAACGGCCCTTGTTGTTCGCTGAACTACAATCAGTATTCGGCGGGACTGATGTCCCGATTCAATAAACGTAAAAAGAAAGAAGAGAAGGATCATCTCAGCACTCAGTGTTATCTGCTTATCTGCGCCAACATGGACGAGGTTGACGGTAACGGGTTGTTTCGTTGTGTTGTTTGCCGTATTGTGTCATCTCGTAGTTTCGCATATTGCAGCAGCAATTGTGTAATTAAAATGTATCCAGTTATATATTAAATGGAGGACCTACTGAGAAATTGGGGCTTAGAAGAGCTAATACCCACATATGAATGCAACAACTGGTGCAGGCTTATGTCCAATTCTTATATCATGCTCCTTATAACTTCTCACAAAATCACACCATTATCAAACATCCAAACGTAACAATGACATATTGTAGTTGAATCGACAATACGATATAATTCGTTACCAACTATACATTTCCCAAACATCGCTGTGTTTGAGGAATGGTGAGTGTAACGTCCCATTGAATCAAAGCGTAAGTCTTTGACAAAACGATAGATTTTTCTGTGTATAGCGTCGTTTTCTGGCGAAACCTCAAAGAACAAATCTGACTGCGTCTCCACAGGACAGCCTTTGAAATCGATCTGAAAGCGCCATTCATTCGACCAGTTTCCACCTCTCATTTTTCATCGATACCTTTCCGGACGGGTACACCGGAAGCAACTCTATATATTTACGATCCATCAAATGAAAAAGCCGCGTCACTTCGTCTTTGATAAAAAAAACTGGGTCCGCCCCATTCCTGCGACGACTTATTCTGCTAGAAAGAGCATGAGTCCGACGTTGCAATTATTTCAGATTAGACAGCCCCACAGGAAAAACGTCTTGGCATGATATGGCTGTCTTTCTCGATGGAAACGGTATTTTGTACCGGGTGTTACCCCATACATCGCCACTGTCTTATATTACTTCCCACACCGATAGGTGAGGGGAGTATTGTGATCGCGAAAATTTTCGATTTTGAGATAATACGCTTTTTGGGCGTTTTATGATGTCTAGATAACGAAAATCCACTGCCTGTCGGTCTGTCTGTCTGTCTGTCTGTGCGCGTTTTTTTAGCCTCGTAATCTCAGTAACCGCTGCATGGATTGTGATGAAATTTGGGTAGCGATATGGTGTGGGGTCGTAATAGGTAATGCTGCTATGATTTTGAAAATCGGTGCCTGGGCGACGGAGTAATTAGCAAAAAACAAAAGATTCAAATATTCCTCAAACTTCGTTTTTAGGCGTTTTAGGGGTTTCTGATCATGTTCTACTTTTTTGGATGGAGGTGGAATTGAGGTGATTAGGGGGTAGGGGGTTGCAAAAGTGAAAAATTTGCTGTACTTATAATAAGCTGTCTAGTTACCTGTGAAGGAAGATCTAGCAGCATAGATAACCTGTTTAGTTCCATCAGAACATACATTACAGAAGCTAAAGGACTTAGAATTTTTTGATATAAATATATGAGTATTGCCTTAGATCATTCTGTATTATTTAACGCGGAAACTATTGAATGGATTTTAATGAAATTTTGAGACAATATTAATACCGTGGCAAGGATGAAAAATACGTATGTTTTTTTTGAATCGTGTCAGTGGCGGCGCAGAAATAATGAAAAAACTAAAAATCAAACAACAGCTCAAACTTCGTTTTTAGACGTTTTAGGGGTTCCTGATTATTTTCTACTTCTTTTTGGTAGGGGTGAAATTGTGCTGGTTGTGGGGTGGGGGGTTGAAAAACTGAAAAATTCTTTGTATTCATAATAGGCTGCCCATTGACCTGCGAATGAAAGACCTAGCGGCATAATATACTATTTTAGGTCCATCCGAACTCTGTCTTGCCTATTACAGAGACCAGGGTCTTAGATGTGTTTGCATACGAGTATCGCTTAAGATCTTTCGATATTGTGTAAAGTGGAAATTGTTGAATTGTTTTAGTGAAATTTTGACACAGTATTATTACCGTGGTGAGAGTGAAAAAAGTATGGTTTTTAGAAATCGTGTCAGTGGCGGCGCAGCAATAAAAAAAATTGAAAATATAAATACAAGTCAAATGTCGTTTTTAGGCGATTTAGGGGTTCCTGATCGTCTGCAACATTTTTTTAGAACAGTAAAATTGGGGTGGTGTGGGGATAAGGAGTTGTGAAACTGAAAAGTTTGTTGTATTCCTGCTCTGCCTTAGATAAAAAATAGTTTTTGAAATTATATTGATATAAATAATTCTGTAATGTATATTATTGAACTGATAGAAACGGAACTTCTAAACCATAATGTGGGCCTTTATAGAGATCGATGAAGTCCTTATTTTTTTTTGTAAATTGCGTTTGTGGCGGTGAAACTAAATTGAAAAAAAAGAAACAGTATAATATAAAGGCCGCTCGAACTATGTTTTTAGGTACTTTAGGGATCTCTGATCGTTTTCCGCCTTTTTTTTTAGTATTCAATATGAACTGAGATAGGATGGGGTCTCGGGTAGGGTAGTTGAGAAGCCCCGGAACACATTTCATTGCCCCCCACGATTGATACCGGTAATATGATGAATATCGAAAAATCGGCAGGCCATGCGATTAAGATAAGAGTTTAAGATTGCAAAACAAAAACTGTGTCGTTCTAGTTCTCACGGAGAGAGATGTGTAAGAAATTATTTACGAGAGTTTTTCTGTTAGTTGTTTTTTTGCGGGCGGGTGGTCGTGGTTGGCTTCAAGGGAATCTCTCTCTATATAACTCTATAACTTCATGCTATGGGAAAATAAACACAGTAATGTGTGGAAAGTACTGAGTCAATCAACTTGAATCCATTTTTTTTTATTTGAAGAGATAGAAAAAAGTTGGTGGAAAAGACACGAATGTATTTTTCCAAACCTTGTTTATTAAGGCTTTATTGTTTTGTATTGACATTCTGAATTTGACAAGAAAAAAAATGAAAAAATGAAGTCAGGTTGGTTGACTTAGTACTTCCCACACATTACGGTGATATCAGTTTGTTATTTTCCCATAGCATGAATACTAGTAATATTGGGCGTAAATTTAATTAAAATAAAGCCAAGAGTTTCCGCGTTAAACAATACAGAACAATCAGAAGTGTATTATGACGCTAGGTATTTCTTTCACAGGTTAGTAGTCAGCCTATTATGAATACATAGGGATTCATCAAGTCAAGCAGCTTGAGTTTTTTCTCAAATACTTGACTTGAAAGCTCAAACTTTTGAAAATTTGATATTTGACTTGACTTGATTTTCGATCTGAACTACTTGATTTGATATCAAGTAGAATCAAACTACTTGATATTACTTGATATCGATCTGTAAAATGCGAATCGAAGCGTTAAAATAGGTTACGACAGCAAGCAGGCACCCGATGACTTTAAAACTTTAAAGCCAACACTGACACAGAATGGTCTTTAATTGAACGAATTTGCCAGTACCTTAATGTTTTCAAGAGTATTTCCATTATTTTTGCATTAATATGCTGCTAGATAGACCAGATTCGTGGGCTATGAAGCTTGACAGTAAACCTGGTCGAGATGAAACCGATGAGCAGATTATCAATAGATTTCAAGCGGCAAGAGACAGTACTGAAGATATTTTAGAATGGTGGAAAAGACACGAATGTATTTTTCTAAACCTTGCCGCAATGGCCAGAAACTTTTTGGCAACGCCAGTTTCTTCAGCTCCAGTTGTAAGGCAGTTTTCTAGAGCTGCCTTAACTCTTACCCAAACAAGAATTCGATTAGGTGATAACTCCGTTAGAAGTCTTATGTGTCTCAAATCATGGATGGCAAATGAAGATATTAAATTTTTTTTACTTCTGTGCCATCGGCGTCGACTGCTCTGGTCATTAGCCTCGTGTTCTGTTCTGTTTCCCGGCGCCACTCGAGGAACAGCACTGTTAATTAGAAGCCAGCAGTGAAGGCTCAGGTGGGCATTCTTCTCTGGGCTTTTCTTTATAGATATTTATTTTTGATTGAAAAAAACAGAAATAAATTTCCGCCTCTAACGCGAATCGATCCCGGGCCCTTCCAGTCACGAGCCCTCGACTCTAACCACTGAACCAACCCACCCCCATTTTGAGTTTGTTGTTTATCTATGTATTATTGTCATTATTTCGTATTTTTATTTCATAATATTACATTAATTATTTAGCTAAGTTTGTTGGAGTTTTCGTTTTTGGATTTTTTTTAAATAGAAGACTACATCTTGATATACATAGATTTTTATTGTTATTGCGTTTTGGCAGTTAATCAGATTAATATCAAAAAAGAACAATTTTTCAAGAAAAATCAAGTAGTTAGCTTCAAAAACTTGATTTTCAAGTTGCTTGATGTGTAACTGCTTGACTTGATCTTGACTTCAAGTCAAGTCGTGAATCTCTGTGAATACAACAAATGTTTCAGTTTTGCAACCCCCAAATTTCAACGACCCCAACTTCACCTTCACCAAAAAAAAAAAATAGAAAAGGATCGGGATCCCCTAAAGCGCCTAAAAACGAAATTTGAGGAACGTTCACATTTTTTTGTTTTTTGCTCATTATTCCGCCGCCCATGCACCGGTTTTCAAAATTATAGGAACATTACCTACTACGACCCTATAGCATATCGCTGCCCAACTCTCATCACAATCCATGCAGCGGTTACTGGGATTACGAGGCACACGTGTACGGACAATTTTCCAAAATTTGGTTCAATATGAGCAACCGCAACCTACAACGCCAAAGCTGTGATGAGTAGTATATGACAAGTGGATAGTATGATAAGATAGGTATATTGAAGAGAATTGAGAATACCATGAAGCTTTTCAAATAAATATTTATCTGTTATACTTACCGCAACACCAGTCACGTTATTTTCTGTTATGTATTCGTATTATAACTAGATAAATTATGCAGAGGATAGCTCTGAGTCCAAGACAGGGATAGATACACATAAGCGTCAACTCGCGTATACATTGGTAGATTTTAAATTTGGCGCGCTTTGTCTGTCAACGAAGAAAGAGACAGAGGTTAACCGGCCAGCGTTTAGGCGTCATTTCACGATTTAATATTTGTTTACGCTGATGGCCGAGTGTGTTTTGAGCTCAGAGTAACAACTGAACATAGAGGTAGTAAACAAACCACTTCAGCATGGCGTGCTCAAAGCCATCATCTTTGACACTACAGCCCCCAAATATTGCCAACTAACCTGAAAATTCTTCCAATGCAACCCATGTTACAAACATTGCTCTGCACTGTCCCATCTCGAAAAATTGTTGAACTACACTCGAATATAGCACAGCAAGTCTGTAAAGCTTCACTACAGTTACCAACAAATAGCGAATTCGGTTTTACTAACCAAGCATAAAAGACGCAAACCAAAACAAACGTCTGACAGTCGGAGGTTACCGTATATAGGCGTTGCCAGCTCCTCAAAATTTATGTAGGACAGAATTTACGTTTGTCATGAAGAAACATGCAGTAACGCAGTAGAGGTCAACATATCTATCGAATTTGCTGTAATCATTCATGAACCCTCAAAATACCGTCTTTTTTAACGTAGAATGGAATATTTCTGGATACTATACAATTAAGACGATAGTAAACAATTATGATTGCCGCATCTGGTGGTCAATATGACAACGTAAGAAAAGATGTTGGCCTATTAGAATGTTGTTTACTACCGCTATGTTCAGTTGTTACTCTGAGGTTTTGAGTAGTATTGTGCAAATTGTGATTAAAAACAATGGTTGGAACCTGTTCTCTGTGCAAAAAGGAACATATACCGGGTGAGGGTCGATCTTGTCACACGTAAGTAATGTTTATGTCATATTTGCAGTGGCGTAACTTTACGGTATGTGCCTGCAACAGTCTCTTAGCGCCTGACGTTCCTTTATCAAGTTCCATTTGAAAAAAGCATATGGGCAGTTAACAAATGCATCTCAGTTTACTATAAATATGTAAATGTAAATCTGCGGAAAAATATCTTATAGCCCAGTTATCTTTTAAAAAACTGAGTCCTCGATTTTTAAAAGTACCGACTTTTTGTTACATCATGCAATGAGGAATCTACCTCATACAGTTTTTGACACATTTGACAATCATTTTTCTGATCACGAGCACTGTCTTGATCTAACAAAACTTGTTTTAAAAAATATTTTAGTTTAAGATTTCATCATGAAACCTCTAAGTTGAAGTCAGTTGAAAGGATCAGAAATATATTCACCAAAACCATTTTATTTAAAAATCAATGAGAAGTATAGCTTGTAGATGAATAATCTTGAAATAGGTAAGGCACGAGCTGATGTAAGTAGTTCTAACTTAGGACATACAGACCTACTTCAAAAATAATAAATTTTGCTGAAGGCAGCTTACAATGTCTAATCATTAGAAAAGAAATGTAGCTTATTATGCGATGAACTTTACACTTAGTGCTAAAATGGCTAAATACTCAATTGAAAAGGTTCAGAATAAGTTATGTGTACTCTGTACTGGTACACTGAATGTATTGAAATTCATAATCAGAAACTTTCTGTTAGGTACTGCATACTATGAATTGCAAGGATTTTTGAATGATCAACTAGTACCGTGATAATTACTCAGTTTATTTACTTTTGTTTCATATGAAGTACTGTTGAACCTTTAATGTGAATATGTATTTTTTTTACTTCTGTGTCGTCGGCATCAACTACTTTGGTCATTAGCTTCGTGTTCTGTGTAGGCTTTGTTACTGTTTCCCGGCGCCACTTAGGAACAGCGCTGTTAATTAGGAGCCAACAGTGAATGCTCAGGTGGGGATTCTCGCTGAGCTTTTTTTATGGATATTTATGTTTGGTTGAAAAAACCAGAAATAAATTTCCGCCTCTAACGAGAATCGAACCCGGTACCTTCCGGTCACGAGCCCTCCATCCTAACCACTGGGCCAACCCACCCCCTGTGAATATGTATTGTACACAATTTGACGAATATATGGATGAGTATACATTTTTGTATGTTTGTATGTTTTCATTAATTTTATTTTATGTATGTAATTTGTCTTATTCTTTTGACAAGTTCTATATCGTAATACGGATATTTGGAACCAATAAAGATTATCTATCAATCTATATCCTTTTGGTTGTAGATCCAGTGTTCTGCTGTCTTTGTTTTAACACAAATTATATCTGTTATTGTTGAGTGATATACTATGATGATTCCATTGACTTTTTTTGTCCTCAACTGTAAGCTACTTTATTACTTTTAAAGGATTAATAAAATGTTTGTTTTGTATAGTGCTTCATTCATAAGTATTTTGATGTAACAGAGCTAACGATCAACTCCCATATTCATTATATTGTTTTGTTAAAAGTGGACTGACGACACTGAACACATTTACATATCAATCTCAGATAGAAGTTCGTGACCAACTTTCAAATGTATATGCACCCGCCTATGTCCTGTCTAGGGTAAACATATTGGATATTTACAAAATCCACTAAGATGATGCAAGCAAACAATCACTGTGTTGAATAGCTACTATTACTTATCTAGTTATATACAGGGTTATTCACGTTATTCGACACGGAGCATTATGGCTAAAGTATTTGATAAAAAAGAAAATAATAATTTGGGATGGATAGAGACCCATAAAGGCTACATTTTAAAAATATTTTCATGTTATACAGGGTGTCCCAAAAACACGAAATGTATCAAAGTTATGTTTTTTTAAATGGAACACCCCGTATATTATTGCATATTCAGATTCCTTGGTGAATTCTAGTGTGACTTTATGTATCATACATGGGACCTAAAGCAAACCGTTTAGGTGTAAATCACCATTTTCGGTATAAGTAGATATCAGGAAAAAATTGAATATCGCAGAGATTATAAAATATGGAAGGCTGTGACATTGCCGTATTACTAAGCATAAAATGCGTCAGCTTTGATAAGACTGTCAAATTTAAATTACGTTTATGCTTGAAGAAATCGGTCGATTAATTAAGGAAACTTCGATCAGCGATAACTTGATTTTTTCAAATGGGAATGCCTAATTTTTTTTATACGGTTGAACGTAGAATTTGATAACCTTTACAATAATATAGGGTTGTGAATATCAATCTCTGGTAGTTTTCATTTAATTTTAAATTCTCAAACAAATCGGCGATTTTCAGTTTTCCTACCTATAAGCAACGTAGCGGGCCATGAAATATAAACAAAAACCTGTTCGGGTAGAAGAAAACAACTATATTAGCTGAAAAATACACACCAACTAGACTAAAGGAACAAGATTATAAAAATTACTCACAACAAACAAAGTCTAACCAGAAACAACGGCGGTAACATATCTTTGGTCAAAGAGAAGCTGGAATATGGCAGAAATGGGTATTTTCACGGCCTACTAGCTACTGCAATGTACTAGAGATTGGCAATTCCCAAAACCATTATAAAATTTGAAATAAAATAAAAACTTCTAGATAATGTTGTAAGCAGTTTATTATTTTCATAATAAAATTTCACATTTAATGATATAAAAAAGTTTGCAATTCTGTCAAAACTCAAGTCAAAAGTACCTCTGACTGAAGTTCTGAAAATTCTTCAGTAAGATCGCAGAAAATGAGGAATGAATTAAAATTTGTTCAAATTATAAAACATAACTTAAATGGCAGAAAATTTAAATCTGATTTGTCAGTATTCCTTTTTTGCAATATTGCTAATAGATATTGAAATATAGAAGGGCTTCAGTCAGAGGTATCGACTTCGACGCAAATTACTACTTTTTTCCACCATTACATATGATTGATAGTTGCGTGCTGGAGCAACAGTCGCTGGTTGTTTTTGTTTCATACCATGGTTTTTAATTGTCTTGGAAATTTTTAACCTCTAGTAAATTGCGGTAGCCAGTAGACTGTAAAAAATATCTATTACTATCATACTCCAGCTTCTCTTTGGCCTTAGAGATGTTATCGCAGTAGTTTCTGGGAGAGTTGATTTGTTGTAAGGAATTTTCATAATCTTGTCCCTTTAGTCTAGTTAGTGTGTATTTGTCAGCTAAGTTAGTTGTTTTCTTCTACCTGAACAGGTTTTTGTTTTTATTTCATGGCCTGCTATGTTGCTTATAGGTAGGAAAATTGAAAATCACCGATTTATTTGAAAATTAAAAATTAAATGAAAACTATCAGAGATTGATATCCACAATCTTATATCATTAGAAAGGTCATCAAATTCTACGTTTAACCGTATAAAAAAAATTAGGCATTCCTATTTGAAAAAATCAAGTTATCGCTGATCGAAGTTTCCTTAATTAATCGACCGATTTATCCAAGAATAAACGCAATTCAAATTTGACAGTCTCACCAAAGCTGACGCATTTCATGCTTAGTAATATGGCAAAGTCACAGCCTTCCATATTTTATAATCTCTGCGATATTCAATTTTTTGCTGATATCTACTTATACCAAAAATGGTAATTTACACCTAAACGGTTCGCTTTAGACCCCATGTATGATACATAAAGTCACACTAGAATTTACCAAGGAATCTGAGTATGCAATAATATACGGGGTGTTCCATTTAAAAAAACACAACTTTGATACATTTCGTGTTTTTGGGACACCCTGTATAACATGAAAATATTTTTAAAATGTAGCCTTTATGGGTCTCTATCCATCTGAAATTATTATTTTCTTTTTTATCAAATACTTTAGCTATAATGCTCCGTGTCGAATAACGTGAATAACCCTGTATGATCGAAAATTCGTATCATGACACAAATCATTTCCATCGAACCACAATTTTTAGCAGAACAAAGTCAGTTTGCTATTCAGTGAGTAGTAGAGACCACAACATCTATGAGAAAAAATACAAGATGAGGATTAGCATCTTCCAGAACTTCTATTATTAAATTCCTTAAGTTGTGGAGTCGACCGTGGAGCCGGGATGCCTTAACTGGAAGGCGCAAGACAAAGCCCGACTGTCGGTCACAAAATCAACATGATATGAAATTTTTGTTCGCTCGTCCGTGAAATACAAGACAATCTCTACCTCATGGCAACAAGCGATGGAAATACAGTGGCGGAAATAAGAAAACTATGTCGGAGGTTGGGTTTCAGCATAAAAATAGTACGTAGCCACTTAATCAACAACAGACAATATGAATTCCGACACTATTTAGGAGAATCTCTGAGAAATTGCTAAATTGTCTCTAGAATATATCAACTATCAACATCGATATCCAGAACAGAGGCACTCTGAAACTAATGCAGTCGAAAGACTGAAGAATCGTTTTGTTCTGACTGGGTCAGTTAATATTTTTCATAGTCTACCTGATAAATGTGCTTAGTAATATTATGCATCACGTCTCTAAATTGTTTCCTCAGCATACTTGACTTATATTATCTCGATATTTCAGGGTTTTGACTTCATCAAATACCATTCTGATTTAAAATTTGCAGAAAAATCTAAATATCTCAGAAACTAATGAATGTGAGTATATAAAGTGCTATACAAATATGTAAGAGCATATAGGAAGCAGTTTTTTACTATACTAAAATTTGGGAGGTTACATTTAAAAAAAGAGAAAACCTAGTTTTTGCATTCTACTTTACCCTGTATATGGATAATATGCTTCTTCGTTTTTTTTTACAGCCTGTGTTAAAACTGAAGAACATTTTTTAACTTTCCATGTAAAAAAAATAATATTTGACTGATTAGTTCTCAATACGTTCATTTGGCAGCGATTTGGATATAGAAATGGTCATAACTTTTGAAATACCCTGAATAATGTTACAATACCTTATATTCAAAGCTACCTATTCAATTTTTTCCATTACAAAGTTCACTACTACTGGGCTCAGTCAGACGGCTTCCCATGGCTACACCTTCAACCTGTTCATACACAGAAAAAAATACTGTTGCGTTTCCAATTAATTGTTAGTATTTGGATGTTTTTCCATCACTTTAAATATATTTACAGTTGTTTCAAATCCATGTCATTGAAAGAATTCAATCCTTATATTCGAAGTAATCACAGGTACACCAATAAATTCAAAATAATTTTATATTCGTTATAACGTTATGTATAATCCTTCTAATACCAGTATTGACATATAATGCAATCAATACATCCTTTTGTATTCGAAATTTACCCTATGTTTCATTTAAGCAAAGCATACAATCTATTCAATGTACAAAAATTATGACTGCAACAGCAGTTCGTGATAATTCATCTGATAAAAATTAATTTTGTTTCAATGGCCCTTGTCGTTCGCTGAACTATAATCAGTATTCGGCGGGACTGATGTCCCGATTCAATGAAGGTAGGAATAAATAACAGGGGGATTATCTTAGTGTTACTATCGCCGCGAACCCGCCAACATGGACGGTTGTTCCGTTGTGTTGTTTCGGTGTTAGGCCGTGTTGTGTCATCTCATGGTTTTGCGTACTGCATCAGCAATTGTGTGATTTAAATGTGTCCAGTTATATATTAAATGGATGATCTACTGAGAAATTGGGACTTAGAAGAGCTAACACCCACATTTGAATGTATGTAGGTATTTAGATTAGTCAGACAGTTATGTTTCAGGTAATAATGCAACAACTGGTGCAGGCTTATGTCTAATTCTTATATCATGCTCCTTATAACTTCACACAAAATCACACCATTAAACATCCAAACAATCAGCTGTCCTCGCAATAAAATCTGGTGGTCCAAGGAAAAGAAAGTTGTTTAAAATCAATTACCAAACACAGATTCGATTCAACGACAGGCTGCGATTGAATCATTCATTGGAATCCAACGACGTCTTGTAGTTGAATCGACAATACGATATAATTCGCTACCAACTATACACTTCCCATTGGAGAAAACGTCGCTGTATTTGAGGAATGATGAGTGTAACGTCCCATTGAATCCAAGCGTAAGTCTTTGACAAAACGACAGATTTTTCTGTGTGTACATGTTTTTGTTCCAGACGAAGTAGGTTGTTGTTAGAACGTACCTGACAAGGTTCTTTTTGGCATCCGGAAATATATGTTCTTGATGTGTTCAATTGCATCGTTTAATGGTACGTAAATAATGACACAGCATCGAAGTTGACCAGGGTATCGGATTCTTCCAGCTGTATTTGGTTTGGTGTGGAATCGGCGTAAAGCTAAAATTACATGTACGAGTGAATCGTATACGGGTACTCGTACAGAGTACGAGTACCATTTACGTTAATGTTCAGAATCGTATGCGATTAAAGTGTAGTTAATATGGCGCCCAGTAAAAGGAAGCGTGCTGCAATGGCAGGAATTTTAATGTTAATGGTGAAAAAGAAAGTAGAATGTGAAGAGATCGTTAGAAAAAAAGGCAAATTTGGGTTAAAACGTCCTTACAATCAAGGAACATTGTGGGAATTGAAGAAAAGTTACTAACACAGTTATTAACTGAGCAGGGATTCGCGATCACAATACTCCTCTCACCTATCGGTGTGGGGAATAAAAGTAGATAATTTTATTTACAAAAATATATCGATCCACCTATTTTCTGGGAAACAACAACTGGTCGAACGTAGATTATTAATTCTTTTCTTCTCTGTTTCCACCGATTGCAGAATATGCTTTGTTTCTTGCATTGATATCTTTATATTCCCTACTTCTGTACTTCTCACGTCCCGTAAACATTTCATATTGTAATATAAGTAGATAAATTAGTCGATCTCCTCAGGCGGTACCTTGTTTTCAGCCATCTTGGATTAATAAGAAACTATTTCACTCGTAGCCGTACTCGGATCTCTCGCAACTTTGAAACCGACACGTATACGACCTACGAGTTGCCATTTACACATGCGAAATCGTATACGACCAACTCGTGAATGTAACTCCAGCTTAAAGAGTTTCTTACCCGCCACTGCTTTGGCTTTGTCCGGCTAGATTGGACAGTCGGCTATACTGCAGCAACCGTTCCGTTTCAAATATATGGTCCCTCACGAATCTTAAGTACATTTTGGAGATTTGGGATATCCTTGTTCTTACGGAGATCGAGAGTATCGAGTGGGCCCCTGTTACTGGAACTGGCTTATATATTTTATAGAGGGATTGTATATTTACGTTTTTTGCTGACTCTGCAATAAGAAAGGATATAATTTTTTAATAGCGGTTTCTTGTTATTGTTTTTACTTCTTATGCTGTTAGAAGGTGTTTCCAAATAAAGGATTTTACCATATCTTGAATCATGTACTTTGCAGACATATACAATCATTGCTTTTGAGGATAGATACGGTGGTTCAGTGGGGTTGGCAAAAAGGGCCAAAGGTGGCCTACTTGCCTGGCTTCGCCTCCCCATCACTACTACTACTACTACTAGATAGGGCAGTTCATTTAACCCAAAGTTACGTACAGATTAGAGCATTTCCAGCTTGAATGAGCATGTCTAGGTATAGAAAATGTCATTAAAACAGGTGTTTTTGAGAGAAAGATGTTAGCAAAGTTTATTTTAATCATCATTCTGCATGATACTCACCCTTTAAGTACCCGCATTCTACGCCAAAGTTCGGAGAATACCATGTGGTTTATTTCTATGGCAAGTACTTGATGCGCTTTTTGTAAAGATAGGCCAGAAAGTTTTATAGACTGTTACATTTTAAGGCGTTGATGGGTCTTAATGGACATATGTCTCTTGCCTGTGCGAAAAGTACAACAGTTGTTGGTGAGAACTGAGTATGTTTCTCTGTTTTTCCATACTTCATTTCATGAGTATGTTTCTAACCAGTACGATTTTGATACTGATCTTTCGGGTTTTCAGGTTCGCCTAAAAAATTGAAAATCTTTATCTGGCCTTCTATTGAGATAAAACCTCGTGTTTTGGACAATTCGAAGATGCTGGTTACAAATCCCATTGCAGTTTCTAGTTTCAGTCTTGTTTAAAAGAAATAAAAAATTTCAAATCCTCAGCTTTGCCTAAAAAATCGAAAATCCCTATTTTCCTTTGTATTAAAGTGAAACCTCGTGTTTTATATAATTTGAGCATTCTGATTACAGATCTGACCTCAGTTTTGAGTTTCAGTCTCGTTTGACGGAAATCAGACATTTCAGACCTTTGGGATCTTCAGATTTACCTAAAAAATTGAAAATCTTCATTTGGCTTTCTATTCGGATTACACCTAATGTTTTGGATAATTTGAGGGTGGTGCTCACAGATTCGGCCGCAAATTTAAGTTTCATTTTAGTTTGACAGAAATAAAAATTTCAGGACTTTCAGATCTTCAGGTTTGCCTAACAAATCAAAAATTCTCATTTCGTTTTCTATTAAGATGAAACCTCGTGTTTTGGATAATTTAAAGGTACTTATTACAAATCCGGCCGCAGTTTTAAGGTTCAGTCTCATTTGATGGAACTCAAACATTTCAGATCTTTCAGATCAGCTCAGATATCTTCATAAAGATTACTTAAAAATTTTAAAAACTCCTTTATTTGGCTTTCTATTAAGATGAACCTTCGTGTTTTGGATAACTTGAGGGTGCTGATTACAAATCTGTTTGTAGTTTTGAGTTTCAGTGTCGTTTGACAAAAGTTAAAGATTTCAGATATTTCAGATCGTCAGGTTTGTCAAAAAATCGAAAAAAATGTTTTTGCTTTCTATTCTGATAAAATCTCGTGTTTAGAAGATTCGGGCATGCTGATCACAAATCCCGTTGCAGTTTAGAGTTTTAGTCTCGTTTGACAAGAATCAAAAATTTCAGATCTTCAGGCTTGCCTAAAACTTCGAAAATCTTTATTTGGCTTTCTATTAAGATGAAACCTCGTGTTTTGGATCATTTGAGGGTGCTCATTATAAATCCGGTCGCAGTTTTGAGTTTCACTCTCGAAAGTTAAATAATTTTCTACTTTTTTCCTTTGAAGTGGCTAAAATAAGCCAAATTAGGGTGGGGTCTCGGATAGGGTGGTTGGAAAACCCTGGAACACTTTTCATTACTCTTTAAAGGCTGATACTGGTAATATGTATATATTTTTAAATATCGGAAAATTGGAATGACATGTAAATAGGATATCAGCCAAATATTGCAGAATAAAAACAGAGTTTTCCTATCTCCTACAACACAATTTATATTGGATGTTTTTTTGCGTGATTTAGTTGCAAGAGGATCTCGGACTCATGCAATAAGAAAATAATAAAATAGTATCATCGTAGTTTGTAGGAAGAACTGAGTCAATCACATAATAATAATAAAACGTCTTTATTTAATTAATTTACAGTAGCGGGCGAAGTTTAGCTCAAAGCTATTCTTCCACTTAACCCTAAATTTATTTTACAATAAGGTATTCCAAATTAATATATGTCTTCAACATATTCAACATATACAGGTTGCTTACCTATTACTGGGATGTAGCAAGAGCAATGGTACGGAAAAGAAATATATAAATACATTGAGCAATTGAAGCTTTTTTTTATCTTAGTGATGGAGACTAAATACTAGAATCTAGATGATAGCAAAAGTTGTTTTACAGAATTTTTAAACTTATTCAGGGTCATGTCTTTATATAAATCTGGCATATAACTTGACAGTATTGTATGTGAAGCAACGAGTAAAAAGAGCTGTTCGATGGTAAGGCATGTCGAGTAGTTTATTATACTGGACTCCATTTTCTTGTATCTCTTTTTTCAAGATTTTGCCACAATTGGCGCATAATACATTCTATCAAAATAGTTCTTTGTCAAGACTGTGTGTGGCCCGTAACGCAACGAGGCAAAGACAGCAAGATGGAATTAGGTTCGCAGAATGGGACAACAACGAGAGCAAATTGACCACCGCTGCAACTGGAGCGTGAAAATGATGCAACTGCACGTTACGGCTCCGTAGTAATGGGGAAATGTTGATATTGCGTGACAATTGCTCGCCGATGCTCATTGGCCTTCCTCCGTTCCGTGCGAAATTCGGACAAAGCGGCACTTTTGTGACGCTCAACAGCGGACACACATGCATGGACAGCGGTAGAGCCTCAATAAGTGCAACATGTGCACACGCGCTGCCGAACTGAACTTGAAAAACTGGGGCCAAACAGCTTTTTTTAACACGCTTTTGTTAGCTTCACCTGTATGTGGGTTTGTGAGGTTGTAACACTCCTTTGCTTACTATTAAAAAAATGACTATCGTTGTAATCTTTTTTGCTTAAAAACTTTATCTCAAACTGCAGAAACTGAAGGTGCATGCACAGAAAAAGCTTAACAATACTATAAAAAATAAATAAACATCCACAAATCGTACGAGGAGCTAAATAAAGCGCTGCTTCATCAAAAAGTTTACTTATTGCTACTTACTGAACTACGTTACGTTTTTTGAGAGAAAATGTATCATGAATGAGTACCAAGTGATTGATAGTATATATATAGTATATTGAGTCACTAAGCTTGGAGGAAGCATTTTGACTACTTTTATAGCGTTTCAGTATTTACTCAACATCAAACTGTCAACAAAAATCTGTGTTCCGTTATTGCATTTCCGAGGGCATGGATGTCATCCTTTTGCTCGGAAATCAAATTGAGATTTCAACGACCTTTGTACCAAGACTGTCAAGAGATATTTTTCACTTGACAGCTAACAACTTAACATAACCTATCCTGCTTTATTTGTATGCATTGACATTCTAACGGACGGCTACTCTGACACTCTGACTCTGAGAAAACAGCACAGGTTATGTGATATGTCAAAATTGTCAAAAAAAGATCTTTCCCGTTTCATAAATATTCCAACATCACTAACATCTGGAATCACGTGACTATCCTCGAAAATTCATCTGCTCACTGGATAGATGGGATTTTGGAACGTAGTATTTGTGTTATTTTGTTTTGGTAGTAGAGATGTGCGATATGTGTCGATACTTAAGTGTATCGATACTCTTTGCCTTCGATACCTAATATATTGTATCGATACTTTTCTTTTGTATTGACACAGGTATCGACACAAACCTGCTCAGTATCGGAAATATTTATCGAATGCTTCTTGATTTAAAGCAGACAAGTTTTTTCTGTACTGTTTTATGTTTATGTGTACCAGCGCTTAGAGGACGTTTACAATCGTCCCATATTGTGATTTTTGACGCATTGATTGATCGATGTTTTATGCTACATCTATTCTGTGACTCAATTGCTGTTTTGTAGTTCGTAGTTCTGTAGGTTAGTGTTTATTACTGTTTATGCAAACTGCACCTGTCACTAGTGTTAACTTGATAAGTAAAGCAGTAAAGCACACATTTGCTCAACTCGTTACACTCTGTATAGAGAGAGGAAAGAGCACCTTCATTCGATCTGATACTGAACTTTGAAACTGAAATATCAAACGTATCGATACTGTAGCAACCGATACTAAATCTCGATGTGTATCGATACCTTTTGGTGTATCGAAACATCCCTATTTGGTAGCTTAGTAATTCATGGGAGGAATACTCAATTACTCATGGGGGGTTCGAACCCCATAACACCCCCCCCCTTATATATTGCCCTGACTGTTTCTTTTCACCAACAACTCTGCCAACACCAGATAAGCGTGCTTTCCTGTGCTCCTGGAAAGATGGTTGTTGAATTTTATCAGGTGTGTGATAGTAAATGAAACACAGCGCCATCTGATGTCTTACACTGTGTGTAGCTATCCAGCTGTATTTTTATTGTAGCCACCTATAACTGACGGTGCGGAACTTTGTCGCCACCTTTCGCTTGAGTTGGGATTTCCATTAACAATTCACAATGTCTTGTAAATCACATAAAAGGCTGCTTTGTGTTCTAGACAGTGGTGATAGAATTAAGAGTACAAAAATGAACAATCTTGCAGAATGTGTATCTTAAGTTCAATTATAAATACACAAAGTATAGTTAAAATCAAGTTGGCAGCTCTATGGTTCACAGTTAGGTATGGTGACAAATGAATTATGAATTACAGAAATTAACGACTTGGTACAAAATTATCGACGAATTGACATGCACAGTAGACTTAAATACCAGGCACAGTCAACGATTTTATTAGGTAACGGTCATACCACGCCGAAAACGCCGGCTTTCGTCGATCGCCGAAGCTAAGTAGCGTTAGGCCTGGTTAGCACTTGTTTGGGCGACCGCTTGTAAACTCGGCACCTTCATTGACACCCTCTCATTACCACCCACTCCTATGTTACTAGATAATGTTACCTTGTCGGTCTTCGGCAGTGTCTTTAGTGTATTATGGCAGTCCCACACTATTTCGGTATACTTTATCTACATAACGAAAATCCACGTTACTCATTTCCGTCGGTCTGTATGTCTGTCTGTTGGCGTTCTTCTATGCTCGTAATCTCAGCAACCGCTGCGTGGATTGTGATGAAATTTGGATAGAGATATGCAGTGTGGTCGTAGTAGGTAATGCGGCTATAAATTTTTAAATAGGTGCATGGAGGGCGGAGTAATTAGCAGAGAAACCAAAAATTTCAATTTTTTCTTAAACTTCGTTTCTGGACGTTATAGGGTTTTCCTGGTGTTTTTTTTTTTTTGGTGGGGGTGGAATTGGGGGTGGCTGATATATACATACGAGTATTGCTCTTAATTATTCTATCTTGTGTAACATGAATAGTTCTTAGAAATCGCGTTAATGGCAGTGCAGCAATATTAAACAAACATATATAAAATCAGTTTAAACTTCATTTTTAGGTGGTTTGAGGGTTTGATCAGCTTCTTTTTTGGGTGGGGGTTCACTTGGAAGTGGTTGGGAGGTGGTGGTTGTAAAACGGGGAATCTTGACTGTGGCTTCATGCCACGGGAAAATAAACTGGTATCACTGTTAATGTATATGTATGGTATACTGAGTATACTAAGTCAGTCAACTTAACCTATCTTTTTGTTGTGGACTTCTTATCTATAGGTTCTTCTAGCAGTACTCACTATTGTATATGAAATCGTATATCCTGCGTATCGTAAAAGGCGACTAAAAGGAAGCGAACTACTGTCGGTATAAGCAGTAACCTCTTCTCAACCAACAGCTTTGGGTGGACGAGTTGAGAAGAGTCGGGACACCTTCTTGTCCTTAGGGTGAGAAATTGCTCCTAAAGGCGGATGAACCAGTAGATACTATCTGGTCAACGGCATGAGGATGCAGAAAGCAAATGGGAAACTACTGCATTGAAGATCTTAAATATATCCCAAGAGAAATTCGTAGAATGAGTAAATGCATTTTACGAGTTCACAAGACATGTCTGTTAAGACATTGTGACTATGATGATGACTTCTAGCAGTAAATGATTCCTCGTGTTATAGGTTTCATTTCTACCGAGCAAGTTAAATTCATCGATTCAAATATGGTTTTATATAAATATTATTACTTACACCGTTTCATTTTTTGATTTTCAAAAATAATGTCGACGACTCACTGCTCCTGTCTTATTTTTTTAAATGGAGAGCTAGTACGAACGCAACTTCGAATACGAAAAGAAGCAGGCAGCATTAGTCGAAACAAATGACTGCCTTTCAAGATGTCGGCGACGTCGCCTGCTGTGAGGTTTCGCCGTAATATGCGTCCCGCTCCAGCATGGCCTTCTGTACACTCGCAAGTGCATGTTGCATCCTGTTGCCGCCATTTCTCTCTACGTGAGAGGAAATAAATGCTTGCCGTGACCTGCTCGTTGCTTTTTTGGCATGCACCGCCTACTAACTCGGGATACGACATGGATGTAATACGTAATTCAACACACCATTAACTGTGTTAGCTGGTGGGGTGAGGTGAGGTAAAGAGGCGGGATACTGTATTTAAAAAATGTGGAGTTGAACGAGGTAGACTTCATTCTAGGAACTCAAGTGGTTGTTAGCATGATTCGTGCGTTTGGTCATGAACGTCTTTATTAATTTATTTATTTATTTGGAAATTTGGGACGCGACTGAACAAATGTTCCACAAAGCATCCACTATATAAAAACTGATTAGACCATTTATTCGTACATAGAATACAGGCTGTTTCAGAACTATGGGATCAAACTTCTAGGGGTTATTCAGTGCAACAGTAGAAAACTTTTGAGTATAGGGACCCATGTCCGGAAAAGTGTCGGTACGGTACTACGGCCCTAAGAAGTGTTAAGATGTAGAAAGACGATGAATTGCCTAAATAGCCTTTAATCATGGCACTAAGCCGGAGCCTTAGATGTGGCAACGTGGCTTAGCTGTCAAATAGCGGGCCTATAGTTTCAGAATAATTATTACATTTTATATGTATTAGAGTTCTTCTGGTTTAATAAATTAAGAAAAAAATGCTTTTTAGAACTACTACTACTAATACCACTTACATCTGATGTCTGGTTCATCATAGTTAGACACTACTAAATAAAAATAAAGCAACCTGTTTCCTGCTGCCACTTCACTTCCACTTGAATGAACACTCAATTTACTTTGTAAATTGTCACTTGAGCTAGAAAAATTCACTATTAGTTCACTGTGAAGCCATTCTTGCTGGTCTTGATTCCCTTTCACTATCAAATCTTTTCATAGGTATGCCCAGATGCATGCCCTCGTTGGCTTGCCCAGATGAGTTCTATTAACTGTATTTTTCTGTGATATTTGGAAGGTCCAGAAAACATTGTAGGTACCACATTGTGCAAAATACCTTTTAGAACTACTACTACTAATACCACTTACATCTGATGTCTGGTTCATCGTAGTCAGACACTACAAAATAAAAATAAACGGAACCTGTTTCCTGCTGCCACTTCCACTTAAATGAACACTCAATTTACTTTGTAAATTGTCACTTGAGCTAGAAAAATTCACTATTAGGTCACTGTGAAGCCATTCTTGCTGGTCTTGATTCCTTTTCACTATAAAATCTTTTCATAGGTTTGCCCAGATGCATGCCCTCGTTGGCTTGCCCATATGAGTTCTATTAACTGTATTTTTCTGTGACATTTTGGAGGTCCAGAAAACATTGTGCAAAATACCTTTTAGAACTACTACTACTAATACCACTTACATCTGATGTCTGGTTCATCGTAGTCAGACACTACAAAATAAAAATAAACTGAACCTGTTTCCTGCTGCCACTTCCACTTCCACTTAAATGAACACTCAATTTACTTTGTAAATTGTCACTTGAGCTAGAAAAATTCACTATTAGGTCACTGTGAAGCCATTCTTGCTGGTCTTGATTCCCTTCCAATATCAAGGTATGCCCAGATGCATGCCCTCTTTCTGCTCTGTTTCTACTGGAACTTCGAACTGTGGGGACATGTAAAATCTTTGGTCTACGTAACTCCAGTAGAAAGACCGCAAGACTTAATCGGACGAATTACAGCAGCATTTGAAATAATTGAAAACGAGTATCAAATTTTTATTCAAGTCCGCCGAAATAATGTGCGATGTTTAAGTCGGTGTAATCAGATTGGGGGAAGACATTTTGAACAATTGTTGTGATGATATCATGTACAAAAGGCAAAAAGTGAATGCATTAAAGGCTATTTAGGCAATTCATCGTCTTTCTACATCTTAACACTTCTTAGGGCCGTAGTACCGTACGGACACTTTTCCGGACATGGGTCCCTATACTCAAAAGTTTTCTACTGTTGCACTGAATAACCCCTAGAAGTTTGATCCCATAGTTCTGAAACACCCTGATTATTACTATTAATACTACTACTATATTACCGGTATCAAAAATTACTGAAAATGTATTTCCGAAAGATGCCTCCTCAATTCATATTTGAACGCCATCAAATTGATGTTGAATATATCGGGGTTGATCAGTGAGTTTTGAATTCTATTTGCATTCTTATCAAAGGCGAGTTTTGTCTGAGATTTGTTTTACAGAACGGAATGTTAAAAGCTTCAGCAGATCTAAGTTCTCTACTAGAAACTTTGAAACAAATATTTGATAGCAGACACGGGGCACAGCAGCCGCGGTACTCTGGTATTTAGGCTCTACCTGCGCGGTCTGCTCCGTTATCAAAAAAAACTTATTAAAGAAATAGCAATTTTGAAAATACAACACGAATTGTAAATAAATCTTTTATAGTGCAAAGGTAAGATCTTGAAGTGTTCGGCGGTAACATCAACCGGGTGTTTGAATTTAGCAGTTAGCATTTTTAAGAACCTGTTTTGAACTTCCTCAATTCTTTTTATATTGTTACAAGTCTTTAATTCGATTGGGCAAGAAAACACTTGGTACAGATCTAACTATTTATTTTCACTAATTATATACACTACGCCTAACCTAATACTTAAGAGTCTAATTTATTTACAGTCACTGAGTCACTACACTAATTTCTTTCTGTCCTTCACTTCACTAATTTATGTCACAGTACATTTATTTCGCGCGCGCTACTGGAACGTCGCGTCTTACTTTTTACTGCACTGCACTCTATTGACTGGCGGTGTGAACTCCGATGCGCATTATATAGTTGCCTGCCGAGCGCCGAGAACCTTCGCGCGGCGCTACCGTCGTTTCTAGAAAGCTTCTGGATGACTCAATTCCAGAAGTAATACATGTCTACGCCAGAGACCAGGGCCAGACTGGCACAATATGAACATTGTATTGAGGGCACCATACGACCGAAGCGAAAGACAATTTGCTATTTATGAACGAGTATTATAATGTTAGAATGCTTCGGGGATCCTTAGAATCTCTACAAGTTCTGTATATGAATCCATGCATCTTACTTGATTCTTTAATTATTTTTTCATAGTGACCTTTAAATGACCAATGACTATCTAAAATAACTCCTAAATATTTAATTTCTGTTACCTTTGTTAAAATTTCATTATTTATTTTATAATTAAATGCTATCAAAAGTAAACAGTTTCTTGCGTCTCCCTAGTTAGAAACTAGGACGCCACAGTTTTCATTTTTCATGCTTCAACTACACGATGCAAAACGATCAAGAGCCTCTAAACCACCTAAAAGCGAAGTGTGAGCTGTTTTTATATTTTCAGTTTTTTAATTATGTTGCGCAACGACTGACACGATTTTTCAGACACTGGCGCGTTTTCCACTCTCGTTGCGATAGTCACTTCTGTGTCGAAATTTCATTAAAATCATTTTAATAATTTTTGCTACACACATAGAACGAAATTAAGCAATACTCGTATATGTATACATCATAAAACTCTAAGTCCCTTGGTTTCTGTAATACGCAAGGAAATGTTCACATGGACTTAAAAAAAATACGCCGGTACGTATTTCTTCCATAGGTCAATGGACAATGAATGAATAAGAACCAGAGGCTATCCAGCACGGAATTTGGCTGGTGCATAGGCCACACGATGGGCCCTTTTGCGCCTGGTCAATGGACAAACTATTATGAATACAACAAATCTTTCAGTTTTAGAACCCCCCTTCCCCAACCACACCAATTTCACCTCCACCCAAAAACACGTAGAAAATGATCAGGAACCCCTAAAACGCCTAAAGACAAGGTTTGAGCTGTTTTTGTATTTGACTGACCATCCTCGTCGCGGTAGTAATACTGTGTCAAAATTTCGTTAAAATCAATTGAATAATAATTGCACTACGCAATATAGAACGATCTAAAACAATACTCGTATGTCTGTATACATCACAAATTCTAAGTCCCTTGGTTTATACTGAGCAAGGCAATGTTCAAATGGACCTAAAAAAGTGTATTATGCCGCTAGGTTTTTCATTCATAGGTCAATGGACAGCCCATTATGAATACAACAAATTTTTCAGTTTTCCAACCCCCACCCCCCAACCACCCCAAATTCACCCCTACCGAAAAGAAGTAGAAAATGATCAGGAACCCCTAAAACGCCTAAAAACAAAGATTGAGGCGCTTTATTTTTTTTTATTTTTTATTATTGCTGCGCCGCCACTGACACGATTTTTCCAGAACATACGCGTTTTCCATCCTCGCCGCGGTAGTAATACTGTGATAAAGTTTCATTAAAATCTATTCCATAACTTACGTTACTCAATACAGAACGATCTGAAGCAATATTCTTATGTATTTATCAGAAAACTTTAAGTCCCTTGGTTTCTGGGGTAGACAAGGCAATGTTCGGCTGGGCCTAAAAAGGGGTATTATGCTGCTAGGTCTTTCTTTTACAGGTCAATGGATAGCCTATTATGAGTACAACACTTTTTTGAGATTTAAAACCCCCCACCCCCCAATGACCCCAATTTCACCCCCACCCAAAAAAAAAATAGAAAATGATCAGCAACCCCTAAAACACCTAAAAACGAAGTTTGAGGAATACTTAATTTTTTTGTTTTTTGCTAATTACTCCGCCGCCCCTGTACCGATTTTCAAAATTATAAGAACATTACCTACTACGACCCCCCAGCATATAGCTGCCCAAATTTCATCACATTCCATGCAGCGGTTACTGAGATTACGAGGCTAGAAAGACGCGCACAAACCGACAGAGAGACAGTCAGACAGACACACAGACAGACAGACCGACGGAAATGATTGACATAGATTTCCGTTATGTCGACATCATAAAACGCCCAAAAAGCATGTTGTCTCAAAATCGAAAATTTTCGCGATCACAATACTCCCCTCACCTATCGGTGTGGGAAGTAGAATTTTTTGGGGTAATAACACAAATCATGATGAATTTTGTGGAATTGCCTTTTGAGCACCCGGGTCTCAACTGGATGCACCCAATACTTTTTACGTCGTTGTTTTCTAGCCTTTGCACGTGATAATAAGGCTGTCACACAAGCTGTTCTGATGGAATCCATTATACTACTGCGGTCAGTTAGACGCTAATTTTACTGGCGATTACGATTTTTCAGTCGCTGCGACAGCAAATCGCAAGTGTGCGCCTAGCCTTACAGATATATCTATATGCCAAAAATCTGTCGATTTACTTTTCTAGAGTTTCTAGATTTAGTATTCATATCCTACTAACTCGGAATTAAATACTAAATAGTGAATAAGCAAAGATGGTCAAATAATGCAACATCCCTAAAGCAGAATAAGTTCTGCGTCGCGTGGTTGATTTATTTAAGCGAACCGCGCTGGGCGAACGCCGCGCGCCGTATTGTAATAAAAGTGGGTCGCCTTGCTCCAACAAAGGAGGTACTGACAACAGGGGAAAATTTAAAATGTCGGCATTATGGAAGTAATTGCAGTTTTAGTTTGTTTATCTTCGTGGCTTTGTCCCGACGAATGGAAAATGTGCCGTACTGTTGAGCGTGTAGCAATTTCAAAATTGAAAGTTCTGGTGCATTTTATTTGCGTTAGACTGTCGAAGACAATTGTGGGGTATGGGGTGGGGAAGATTGTTGCCCGTTAAACAACTACGGCTAAAACTGGGGTCATCATTTCGTCTAGGAATATGATAAATGTACCTAAACTAGGGTTAATCAACATAAATTACGGCTGTTATAAACGAATGCAAGAATTGGTTGGGCGAAGTCAGCATGAAAGACTCTCTATTGACTAAAATTTTTTCTATACCATTAAAAATTAAAATCTTTACATTTTAGAAATTCTCAAACCTTTTATAGTTTTAGAAATAATCGGAGTTCTCGATATATAATCAAAAAAATTTAAATCAGTAAATTTTAGTGTTCTTCAGAGCTTTAGAAGCTTTTCTTTCTTGTATCTAATTTTTGTCCAGCTTTATTTCTATTTGTGTGCTTGAATAATCACGCAAAAACTGAGAAATGTTACTCATTTCCAGAAATATTTCTCTGAGAAATGTTATAAATATTATATTCCTCAGAGAAATATTTCTGTTTTTGCATGATGAGTAACGATTATAATAATAAATAATATATAATAGTATACACCTTTGGTGCTATACACTGGAAAGTGAACGAGCTGAAGGAAATCGATACGAAGACCCGCAAAAGGATGAATATGGAGAGAAGTCTGCATCCTAAGTCCTCTGTCCCGCGAATATACCTCCCGCGACACCTGGGAAGGCGTGGACTATTAAGTTTGGAGCGTCTGCACAACAAGGTAGTATTGGCCACTGCCTGCTATGTAACGAACAGCACCGATCCTCTGATCCGCTTTGTGCGAGAGCACGAGAATGCGGGTAAAGGGGCCTTTCTTTTTAGTGCAGCGAAACGAGCAGCCGAGGAGCTCAGCCTCACACTCGACTTCAAGCGGAAGTGTCAGCAGTCCATTACGGAACTTGCTCGCGCAGAATTAAAATCCCACATTAAAACTGCCGAAGTCGACTTCCTTTTAAGGCTTCATAAAGATAAGCCACAGCATGGAATCTTCTACAAACATCTGGAAGAGCATGGCTTGTCTGAACAGTTGACCTTCTCTTTCCTAAGGTCTAGTGGGTTGAAGTCGGAGACTGAGGGCTTTATAATGGCTTGCCAATATGGTGTCTTAAGCACCTTGGTGTACCGTAAAAGGGCTATGGGTGTAGATGTACCCGACACCCTTTGTAGAGCTTGCCGACAGACGCCAGAGACGCTTATGCATCTCTTGTCGGCGTGTAAGACATACGCTGGGACGGCTTACGTCCATCGGCACAACGCGGCTCTACGAGTGCTTTACTATCATTTGAGGCACTCATACGGTATCGAGGAGACACCGATGCTGCCATACGCTCCAGGGGATATAGAGTCCGTTGTGGAGAACGAGAGATGCCGGATTTACTGGAACTACTCGTTCCCCACGCTCGAGCTTGTACAGGCAAACAAACTTGACGCTTGACATAGTCCTTCTCGACCACCAACAGAAGGCGATGTTCGTTATTGAGTTTTCGGCGCCTGCCGAGGTGAACGTCGTCTCTAAGGAGGAGGAAAAGCGGACCAAATATCAGGAGTTGCTCGGTCAACTTCGCAGGCTCTGGCCAAACTACACTGTAAGTCTGCTGGTTATGGTCATTGGATCCCTAGGTGGAATGAGGAATACGCTGCTCTCTGCACTGCGCAAAATACCGGTGTGCCGTGCGGCGGCGCACATCTTAGCCGCCAGAATGCAGAAGGCAGTCATCCTTGGGTACCTTCGTCTACTTAGGGCGCACCATTCGCGGACCCAGTGATTGCTCACCTCACGGTGTGAGGAGTAGTCATTGGGTAATAGAACAGCAGCTCGGTGTGTCGGAGCCCGGGCTGCACTTTTTTTTTAATATAATATTATACACTTGACAAGCGATAAACTTCACATGTTTACGAAAATTGAGGTATGATCGTGAGGCCTTAAAATGCTTAATTTCCTAGCTACAAGTTGTCAAAGTTTTACCTTATTTATGGTTTTCTAAATTATTCAGCAACGTAATGGCACAGCGATCTAAAATTAAGCATAGGAGGTATTTTTAAGGCGATAGATCCAATTTAAATCACGGTTCTGTTATCACGAAACCAAAACCTTTTTTTCAAATTGGTGTAGCAATCTGGGTATCAAAAAAATATTTTTTTCAATATGTTTTACGTGAAAAAGGTATACTCTGTTTAAGTCTCTAGAGGTAACCGATTTAGAGGTAACTTTCATTGAATTTTCCCGAACAAATTATCGGTATTTCCGCAATAATGAATATTAGGCTCATACTTTTTCATAACATATACGAAGTATTTTTAAACTTCAACACCACCTATTTTAAAATTTGATATGTTTGACAGATGTTCTTGATCTAATATCAATTCGTGCGAGAATACCAATAATTCTTTTGATCATATTTTACAACTGATTGGAGTGTCTTGGAAATTTCAATGAAGATTATCTCGAAAACGGTTACCTCTAGGGGCTTAAGCAAAGACCTTTTTCACGTAAAACATATTGAAAAAAATATGTTTTTGATACCCAATTCGATACACCAATTTGACAAAAGGTTTTGATTTCATGATAACAAAACCATTATTTAAATTGGATTACTTTTATTTTGTGTTATTTTAATAGCTTATTACATGCATGGGAATACTCGTGAGAGGGTTTGAACCCCCTAAACCCCCTCTGACTATTTCTATTTAGGATTTAGGAAATTAGGGTTATATCATTTATTTTCATCTGCAAAATATTCATCTCAATTGTAATAAACCTTTACAATAAGAATATTTTTTATGCATTTTTTAAAGTACCGTAGTTGCATGGCTTTTATGGATTGAGGCAGTACATCATAAATGGTAATAGCAGCTAGTTTTTGGGTTATTTTTCTGCTGTGAACTTTTTATGTATAGGATATCTAGCAGCAAATAATTCCTTATGCTATAGGTTTCGTTTCTACCGAGCAAGTTAGATTCACCGATATTAAACTCAAATATGGTTTCATATAAATATGACATAAAACTTTCCATTTTACTTCCCACACCGATAGGTGAGGGGAGTATAGCGATCGCGTAAGTTTTCGATTTTGAGATTATAGACTTTTTTGCCGCTTTATGATATCTACATAATTAAAATCCACGTCACTCATTTCCGTCGGTTTGTCTGTCAGTCTGTCTGTCTGTTGGAGTTTTTCCAGCCTCGTAATCTCAGTAACCGCTGCATGGATTGTGGTGAAATTTCATATATCCGTTTTAGGGTTTTCTGGTCGTTTTTTACTTTTTCTTGGGTGGTGGTGAAATTGGGGTGGTTGGGAGGTGGGGGATTGTAAGACTGTAAAATTTTTTGTATTCATGATAGGCTATCCATTGCCCTATAAAACAAAGACCGAGCGGCATAATACACTTTTTTAGGTCCATACGAACATTGTCTTGCCTATTACAGAAACAAAGTGAAGATCTGATGTATACATACGAGTATTGTTTTTTATCATTCTTTGCTGTGCAATTTATATCATATAATAATATCAATTCGTGCGAGAATACCAATGATTCTTTTGATCATATTTTACAACTGATTGGGGTGTCTTGGAAATTTCAATAAAGATTATGTCGAAAATGGTTACCTCTAGGGGCTTAAACAAAGTATACCTTTTCACGTAGATCATAATGAGGAAACGAAATTATAATACTCACATTAATGCATCAAATCGAAAAAAAGTTTTGTTAATTTAAACCTTATATGTAATTTCAAATCGCTATGTTATTTTATGCAAATGATGAATAAAAGGGCACCTAGCACCAACCCTTGCGGAACATCGTAGCCAAGTTCAGCAATAACCGTTTTTTTTTTGACTTGCCACAATTACAGTGCAAAATATAGTCAATAAAATCTTGAAACTTAACACCTTTATACTAAGATAGCCCATAAACCTTTCTATCCTATCTTATGAAGTACTTGCCATAGAAAATAAACATATAGTATTCTCCGAATTTGGGCAAACAGAGGCGGGTACTTACAGGGTGAGTATCATACAGAATGATGGTTACAATAAAGTATGCTTACAAATGGCTGATGCGGACTAAGTGTATTGAATAGAAAGTAGAGCATCCTTAAGAACAGTCAGTTGTTTAAGATTTTTAAATAGATAGTTCAGTGTCATACTATATCATCAGGCTCGTTGCCTTATATCCTCGCGTATGTCAAGCGGCCTAGAGACGTTGATGCATGCTGCGATACAGGCATCGACTTCTACGTTTCATGATTCAAGTAACAGCGTATGTAGTAGTAAATCACGTACTTGGCATTAGTTGCGGCTTGCAGCGGTGCAGAGCCTGGAATCCCATTTCGGTCGGTGAGCCATGACGCCGAGTCGGTGACGCTGATGCAGGTTTCAAGTTTTTCAACATATATATAGTGTTGCGTCGATGCAAAGAAATAACTCTACCCTACTATTCTTGTGTTGCATGAAATGTTCATAAAATATCAAGTCGATGCAGGCATCGCAACAGGTTTCGATTTCAGTAGAAACTTATGCAACTGATACAAGTTTCATGAAACCTTGAGTCGATTCAGGAATCGCAGCATGCATCAACGTGTGTAGGCCGCTTTACAGAAGTTGAAGTGTTTACACAAACAATTTATTTTTAGCTTGCCCGTCTTTCAGCAATGCGAAACACTTCATACATCCCCACACATCTCGTTTGCGAGCCTCTATGCTAAACAAGTAGAGTCAATGGAAATTTCTCTCCCATTTCCCTTTCGTCCGTATTTCTTTGCCGCAGAATTCCTGAATAGGCCGCCCATCCTTCAAGGCCTACTTCCTAATCAACGAATTGCCGCCTTGATCCGCAAAAACCGAGCCGAAATCTCGACTCGGCCGCCTACACGGGTGATTATTCTTAGTGACAATTAGCGACCTTTTCATTTTAAAGTTCGCCAGACCGCGAGATATAAATCAACGTGACGGTGTAAGCCAGGTTCTCTTCCTGTTTCCACCCTCCTTTTATTTAGGTTGAGCCGACGAAAAGAAGCTTAGAAGCTAATGAAAAGCGGAATATTTTGGGAGGTCGCCCTGTCTTGATTTCATCCACTACGGTTGGGTGTCCCAAAAAACTGATGCTGGAATAATAATCTCCTTTTTTTTGCTATTACCGATAGGTGAGAGGAGTCATATGATAGCGGGGTAATACGCTTTTTGGATGTTTTATAGTGTTTACATAACGAAAATCCACGTCACTCATTTCCGTCGGTCTGTCTGTCTGTCGGACTGTTGGCGTTCTTCTACCCTCGTAATCTCTGTAACAGTGCACAGATTATGAATGAAATTTGAGTAGCGACATGCTCTGGGGTCGTAGTAGGTAATGCTGCTATAATTTTGAAAATCAATATGAGCAACGGAGTAATTAGCAAAAAAAACAGAAAATTTCAAATATTCCTCAAACTTTTTTTAGGCGTTTTAGGGGTTCCTGATTATCTTCTACTCTTTTTTTTTTTGAGGGGGAGGTAAAATCGTGATGGTTATGATGGACGTTGACAGTGACAGTACTGACAGTTCTGTGTGCCGTTTGCAGGATTCAAAAATGTGTATTGTTTTGGAAGACTTTCTCTGTTTTCGTGGTATTTACATTACTTGTATCCACCATCCAGATCCAGCAATGAATAATAAAGTGTTTTGAAAAATGTTTTCTACTTTTATGCTATGTGTAGAAAAGTCTAGAAGGTCTTTATCCAAAATTTCCTTCTTATTGGCATTACTAGATCAGTATTAAACCCAGAAAATTTAGCTAGTGAGTGTTGAAATTCATTTTGGGTAACTATCATACTTTCTGTCGCATATGTTTATTTAAATTGAGGATTTTGAGGTATTTCATTTTTTACACAAGTATATCTAATATAAGGATAAGTTGGTGCAAAAGGTAACGCGAAGAGTTGCTTCTTCAGAACTGGGTCCACCTTTCTTATATATTATATATTCGGTTAGTATTATTAGAGACAGTTTGTAACTTGACTAATAATCCTTTACAACTAATCTAAAACACAGTGATAGATATAATATGTGCCGCATTTGCTCTTTATATATTAATTGAAAAGGACCAAAGATTTTTTTTACTTTTAAGGTTAAAGACGTATTATTTTTTTTATTTTTCTATAATTTTCTAAGCGTGATAAATTTTACCATTTATTTTTCTTATGAAATTTATTCACGAAGTATATTATTTTTTAGCTACAAATAATCTTGCACATCTATCTCCAATGTTGCACAAAGATAGACAACTTTTGCATTATTTATTAAAGTATCCTACTTTGGTTTTACTTACTTAGATATTTAAATTTGGCGCCGTTGCGGCATCATCGGTTAATGAGGTTTTAAGACTGAAAAATTTGTTGTATTCATAATAGGCTGCCCACTGACCTGTAAAAGGAAGACCTAGCGGCATATTACACTTTTTTCGGTCCATCTGAACATTACAGAAGTTTCAAATCAAGATATTCCGAAAACGGTGCACAGTATCGAGTTTTAGCAAAAGTACCTTTTTGGTGTAGAATTGAATGATGTTCAAGTTCACCTGAAATTTTAATTTATAAATCTAAACTCAAAAAAGTTATGTTCAACACTACCTGGTATGAACCGTGTAACTAGCGCCCTCTATAATCTTATAGAGGGTATAAGAACAAATTCATAGGATGCACTAGCTTCCAAAACATTCGTGTGAGTTTTCATTACAATGTTGCCAGTAGTTTCGGCAAAATTGTAAAAAATGTGTATAATTGTTTTTACTTCAACGCCCTGTATCTTGAATACGGATCGCGTTACGAAATTGTTTTACGAAGCAAACCCCAACTATTTTTCAGTTTTATACCTATCCTAGAGACAAGGTCACCTTTTTTGGAGCACCCTGTATATACTGATATAACCTCGTAACCTTACATAAAAATTACAGCTTTTTATAGCTACAATTTGTAAATTGTCATAAAATAAGTAAAAAATAGATTCCATACATCAATCGGCACGCTAGGAAGTATCTAGTAATTTCTTGCCTCTTCTTGAGCCTTGTAGCTTCTTCATAACTGAAATTACTTCATCTTCATTACCGCTGGTACAGTTACACCGCCGATGAAGACCTGTCAACTGCGCAGTTCTTTATTGGCTCATGATGAGGAAATGACCAGAAGCAACTCAGTCGGCAACGTGAAGATCTTCTCTTCTCTTTTTTTTAAGGAAATAATCCGTGATCAAGCATACGCGGTAGATGAGAGTTTTGTGTTAGCGGATAGCAGATGGGTTTTATAATTAATTTTTGTTGGGAAAAGGATAATGAGGGGAGATAAGGAGCAAATTGAGTTTGCATCGGCCGTATTACGAAGACAGCTTCATGCGCGAGTATGCTCTTGGTTATTAAAATATGATAGAAACGAGTTTTCAGTTGGATAAGCGAGATGGTATTGTACATCCCAGAGATATAACAAACAGGGTGTTCATTCGAAAACTTTCCACCATGGTTTTATTGAAAACCGCTGATTAAAAAAATATAAGTAGGAAAGAATTCACTTGAATAAATTCAAAAGGCGCTCTAACTGTGGAGTTTGTTGATATAAAAATTTAATTTTTTTTTATTATATTGACAACACCGAATTTTTCCAGACTAGTAATTAACAAATTTAACATTTAATCTTAAAAAAAGGAAAAAAAAGTTGTGGACCGCGGTGAGATTCGATCCCACGCCCTTTCTGACTGGTGCCTAGCGTCTTAACCGCCCAGCCATGCTGCTTGTGCTTCAGGAATATGTATACACCGTACATAATACGTCGTCAGTTACCCGTCGTAATTTAGTTCAATTTTTTTAAAACCGGAAGCGATATTGGCAAAACCGGATTTTTCCCGGACTGGATTTTTTATGTTGATTCCGAGTCTGTATTCAGTTTTTCTCTACTTTCTAGTACCTGTAGTTTTTGCTATCTTTCGTATACGGACAGACGGACGGACGGATAGACAGAGGCTCTGCATAAGCTCCCTTCAGTAACTTCAGTTAGTCTGTGCGAACTAGAATCGCTGAGACACGTCAAAACATCTGTCAAGGGAGTCACGTTTTTAAAAGAAATACTTCGCCTCTTGCACTATCTGTCCCCCAGAATCATCCCCTTGAAAATTTTAAAAGATAAGGGGTATCAAGTAATACCTTGCTTTAGAGGTATATCAAGGTCCTTTATTTTGACGTTTGATTTTTTTAAATTGGTGGATAAAATCAGAAAAATCTCCATGTACATGTCTTAATTTGTTCAAATAGAAAACAAAAATACAAAAATATCACTTTTTATTGCAATAAGTGTCCAAAATGTTGTCCGCTATTGGCCAAAATATGATAGAACCCCAAAAAAAATAAGTAAAGGCAAGCATTTCAGGAAACAAAGTGGGCCATTATTATTGTTTATTTACTAATGTAAATTTAAATGAAAACAATTATTTTGTTACGTTGGAAAATAGCATCAATACTTGATGAGACTGAACTTTTCTCCAGCATGACGGCGCCCATGGTTAGACCACGCGTTTCCAGATAAATGGAGAGGGTGGAGAGGGCCTATAGAATGGCCTGCTAGAACTCCTGATTTGACGTCATTGGACTTTTTTCTAAGGAGCCATTGAAAATCTATTGTACTTACTTCCCAACCTGAAAGTTTAAATGACATTCGCTCAGCCTCATCGAAAGCTGCCAATATCTTGACCTTATAACATGCATGACTGCTTGATTATCTAGCGATTTTTTGAGACGAATCCACATTAAATTAAAACATGAATTTTTCCTTTAAGAAATATGGTTAACCGATAACTTTTTGTGACTAATCGTGATGTATTCAGGTTTCCATAACAAAAATTAGAAATCCGATGCCAAATTTTTGCCGAATGCCCTGTTGAAACTCTTTACTCTCGGAGATCTATTATGCTTTTGGAGCTTAAATGCAATCTTATTGCTTGTGTTTCCCACACTTACAACACGTTTATGGTACCAATGTATAAGTAGGAGGATGGGCATGGTTTTATCGCAAAGTGCGCGGTTGATTACTTGGTGACTTTTTAAGATAAATTCATTTTTTTGTAACGTTTCTTGAATTTACTATTCACCATGTACTGATTTTGACAGTAACTATCTCGCAAAGTGTTTGATACATAACATGATCACTTTCTTTTAGTCGACAATAACGTAATTGTATATTTTTCAAGGACCAATACCAAAAATTCCAAAATCTGACAATAAAATTTTGTTTTATTAGAAGTTTCCGTTTGGAGGTCTGCATCTTAATGGAAATTAGGGGAGCTAGAGCATTGCCGACACGAATATCATCAATACCTTTGATAACTGTAGCTCGCCATCGTTCGCGATTTACTTTCAGTTCAGTGGCACCCTTGATACTCATATCTAGCAACTGTTTCGTCGTATCCACCCAGCGTGTAGGGGAACGGCCACGGCGCCGCCTACTCGGGGCGTGACCCTGAACTACAAGTTTCTCCATATTATCGCTTCTGTGAATATATCCGAAGAATGTAAGCATTCTCGTCGACACAATGGAGGATAGTCTCTTTGGATTACCGAGCTCGTCCAGTATGGAAATATTAGTTCGATGGGCGGTATAAGGAATTCTCAGCATTCTTCTCCACGTTCACATTTCAGAAGCATCTATGCGAGCTCGATCTGCCTTTTCAACAGTCCAAGTTTTCGAGGCATGTAAAAATATAGAGAACACAAGAGACTGAACCAGCGACATTTTGGTAGCTTTATAGAATAGAATAGAATAGAATAGAATAATTTATTGATGCTTCTACACAAAATGTGCTTACACAGGTCAAGAAGAAATTGTTGACTAGTTACAAAAAAAATATAAAGAATACATAAAAATTAGCATACACTCACAGATAAAAGTATATAATAATAATAATTTATAATGATTTATTGGTGCTCGTACACATAAATTTAGTGATATTATGGCCACGCCATATTTTAGTAAGCTTTGTCATGGCCACCCGTGCCTGTTGAATGCACCGTCGAATCTCATTCTCACAGCTACCCAGATTGTCGATCAAAAAATTGAGGTACACAAAACCTTGAACTACCTCACAACGGCCTATTGACTTTATTTCTTGATTATTGTCATGCTCTCTATCTACGATCATACCCTTGGTCTTGTTGTAGTTAATACCAAGGCCATATGCTGCACTGTGTTGTTCTAAAATGTTTAATATATCTACTAGTTCTTCCTGAGAAGCAACAATAAGGGTTGTATCGTCAGCAAATCTTAAGTTAGATATTTTGCGTCCGCCAATAGTTATACGGCCATTCCGGTGTTGTCCAATACCTATCTCACCACAAATTCAGAGTAAATGTTAAATAACATCGAGTACACATCCCTGACGAACTCCTTTTCTGGTTGCTGTTTGACCAGACAGGTTACCATCAATTCTACACGAGCTAGACTCATAGAGTTGCTGTATGAGAAATACTAAGTGGTAAGGCACTCCCATAGAGATAAGGATTTCCCACAGTTCAGGTTACTTTTCGTTATCAAACGCCTTAGAATAGTCCTTTTGAGGAGATAAAAACTGGAAAATAATGCTCTCTGGCTTTTTCAATAATCTGTCTTAAGTTGAAGATCTGTTCACGCGTACCGCGTCCTTTTACGAAACCTGCCTGAGCCTGAGGGGTTTGCCATTCAATAAAACCCTCCAAACGAGACTGTAAAATATACGGGGTTGGGATAAAGTATGGAACCAGGCAAATGTCTTTGAAACGGAAAGGGTGATGTTGCTGAAAAATTGTAGGCAAATGTAGTGACGCATAATGCATCTGAGGACATTATGTTAGCTATTAATGTACTTCCGGTCTAACTAACTTTTTTAATTTAAATGGGACACCGTGTATATTTTTGCAGATTTTAATACATCTTTTTTTTCGAATACGTCCATAGTGGGCTTAGTATTTGTTTCTGAAAAAAAAATTTATTTGTCTCACAAATCTGTCCGTGGCTGTCTGCGGCCTTCCCGTTTGAGCTAATTTTTTTGTATTTTTTTTTTTGTATTTTAGTCACCGTCAAACGTGTTTTAGGACCCCTGTCGGGACGTAAATCATAAAGAGTTGACACACTTCTTTGTGAGTTCTCACGCGATCACCAAAACCGACTTTGAATGGCCGGCATTTTAAACACCTGAAATGATAAAGAAGCTTCATCTTTCCTGTTTTTACAGAAACTAATACTAAACCCACTATGGACGTATTCGGAAAAAAAATGTATTAAAATCTGCAAAAATATACAGGGTGTCCCATTTAAATTGAAAAAGTTGACAGTGCTTCCGGTCAAACCGGAAGTACATCAATAGCTAACATAATGTCTTCGGATGCACTAGACCTCACCACACTTGCCTGCAAATTTTCAGCAATATCGTTCTTTCCGTTCCGAAGTTATTTGCTTGGTTCCATACTTTATCCCAACCCTGTATAGTAGAACCTTGCTTGCATGAGAGATTAACGAAAGTAGGCGATGATTGTCTGGATTTGTTGGAGATCCTTTTTTATGAAGTGGAACAAAAATGGATGTGCACCATTCATCTGGCCAAACACCGGAGGACCAGACCCTCTTACAAATAGTATTTAAAAGTGAGATGCTGTCTTCACCCAAGCATTTAAATGTTTCGGCAGAAATAGCATCAATGCCTGTAGCTCTATTAGTTTTTAACTTGTTGAGGACATGTTCCACTTTAGACAAAAGAACATCCGATTCATATTCAAAATCCAATGAGAGGGCCTGAGGGCCATCCTCATGGTACAGATTTTCGCAATAATTTCGCCATACCTCAATAACTTCATGCAAGTTGGTAATTAGCTGTCCCTCGGGATTTTTAACAGCCCAAGATTTGGGCTTAAAATCCCGACTGAGGCATTTGACCTTAAAAAACATCTCTTTCGGATGGTTAGTATTGGCATGCATCTCTATTTCCTGGCACAATTGCTGTATGTTAGAGTTCTTATCTCTTCGGCATAGTCTCTGAATCTTGCCTAGGTAAAGGCTGCGCGTCGCCTATGTGTATTTGGTACAAGATAGAAATCATTCCGTCGCTTCTCATCAGTTTTGTTATCATCGGCTTCTGGTTTTGTTGGCACAGATAGCCTTTTTTCAAATACTACTTTAGAAGGAGTAGTTTTCAATAAAGGTAATGAACCTACTCTAATCGAATATAATGATTGCTTGCTCAAACTCATTACGGATATTGGCTACTTCTCGGAAAGTAATAAGTAGTCCAATATCCGTTCCTATTAAATAATTTCAGTTCTCATTAATAAGATAACCATTGGTAATATATCGTTACCATAAAATCCTTGTAGTGAGATACCCCCTTTATTGAATTTCATACCATAAAAGGCTTACGGTACCCGGTACACCGAATTCAATAAGGCAAATACATTGTTTATGGTTCAATACAATATTACAAGTTGATACACTGTTGCCATTTGGACGCAAATGTGCTCTCAAAACCGCATTTACATGCATTTTGTTCCATATTTTTCAGATTTTCAAAGTTTTAAATATATCTAAAATTTTAAAGAACTTCACGTAAAAAATTGAACATTTTTATTTGGCTTGGCCCTCTATTAAGATGAAGCCTCATGTTTCGGATAATTTGGGAGTGCTGATTACAAACCCGGTCCCAGTTTTGAGGTTTAGTCTCGTTTGACGAAAATCGAAAATTTTTGACCTTTCAGATCTTCATGTTAGCATAAAAAATTGAAAATCTTTATTTCACTGTGTATTAAGATGAAACCTAGTGTGTTGGATAATCTGACGCTGGTGATTACAAATCCGCCCGCAGTTTTGAGTTTCGGTCTTGTGTGATGAAAATAAAAAGTTTCAGATATTCGGGTTCGCCTAAAAAATCTAACATCTTTGTTTGGCTCTCCTTTGAGATGAAGCCTCGTATTTTGGATAATTTGGAGGTGCTAGTTACAAATCCGGTCGCAGTTTTGAGTTTCAGTCTCTTGTGACGAAAATCAAAAATTTCAGACCTTTCAGATAGTCTTCAGATTTTCCTAAAAAATAAAAAATATTTATTTGGCTTTCTATTAAGATAAAAAGTAGTATTTTGAATAATTTGAGGGTGCTGATTACAAATCAGATCACAGTTTTGAGTTTCAGTCTTGTATGGCAAAAATTAAAAATTTCAGATATTCGTGCCTAAAAACTTGAAAATCTTTATTTTCTTTTCTATTAAGATGAAGCCTCGTATTTTGGATAATTTGAGGGTGCTGATTACAAATCCAGTCGCAGTTTTGAGTTTCAGTCTTCTGTGACAAAAATCAAAAATTTCAGATCTTTCACTATTAAGATGGAACCTTGTATTTTGGATACTTTGAGGTTTAGTATGCTTGCTAATACCCCTGCTATGAATCTCAAAGGCATGATTTGTAAATATAGGACGCGTATTACATGAGGCGGTACAACTCAAAAAAGTAGAAAAGAATTTACTTGAGTAAATCCAAACGGCGCTCTTACATTGGAATTTAATGGTATAAAAATTTGATTTTTTATTATAGTGACAAAACCGGATTTTTCCCGGACTAGTCTTTTCATGCTGATTCCGAATTTGTATTTCGTTTTCCTCTAGCTCCTGTACTTTTGGCTATCTTTTGTATACGGACAGACGGACGGACGGATAGACAGAGGCTCAGCATAAGCTCTTTCCAGTGAGTTAGTGAGAGCTAAAAATGATGCCATATCTCACCCTTGAAACAAACTGATATGCATAGTAAAAAGAATATGTAAACTGCTTTGTGACTAGGTACCTTTGGTAGTCTTCAGATAGCAAAGCAGATAAATAATGAGCTCTCACAAAGTTTGTCAATATGATACTTCCACTGAAGGCTACATTCTAGATGGAGACCTAATAATTTTGTAGAAACAACTTAAACGCAGTTCTTGGTGCATTTGTACATGGTTTAGCTATTATAATTGTATCGCTAGACTAATATGAATAGATTAGTATACAAGTCGGCTTTTAAAAGAAGTTAAGATGTTATCCTAACTTTTTTAAACTCATTTTAAACATTGTACTTAATTTGGATGTTTTTTCTTAATGTCATGTGTATATTCTATATTTATTTTGTAATTTAACACATTCAATGTCATTATTTAGATGATCACCTGGGTATAGACAGTTATACATATGTATGCATTTGCCATGTTAAAACACGGATTCCCATTTCCAACAGAACTCACTTGTTCTTCAAACTACATACCATATTTCAGAAGGTGATAATTAAGACCTTAATGAATGACAACTATTTTAGATTTTCTCAAAAAAGTTTTTTAGGGTGCAAGAAAACTCCCAATGCAAAATCATATATTCTTCAAATGTCTGTAATTTAACAACCAAACACGATATCAAACAAAGGCCAAATAGGTGACAAAGCGCAAGCTTTTTTCTTCAATTTGCTTTTTGAATCATTACTGTGAGGTAATCAAGAGCTTGGAAATGCGAAATTCATGTTTATGGTGACCTTTGGACCTTCTGACCTTACCTTTGAATTTTTGGACTTATCTCCACTCATCTTAGGCACTCACACACTGAAGAAAGGAAACAGGCGGCCACGCCTCCTCGCTAACACGGGAATACGTCTTTTCTTGGATTCTCAATTTTGCGCGCGATACCCTAAACCCTCAATAAAGACCTTTGACTTCGAGTTTTCGTGGAATTTTAATAATTAACCTTTATCTGCGACTTTAATGTGAGAAATGAAATTCATAAGTACTGTTTTATTATTGTTAAAGCTATCCTGCAACCAGAAAAATAAAGAGTAAATTGATCGTTCATGCTTTGCATCCTTTTGAGATGTTGATGTCTATCACTTTCGCAGTAAAGGTGTTATCGTCGGTATACATGATTAATCCTTCTGGTATTTTACCTATGCTAGGCAAGTCGTTGTACCAATATACTAACACATTGTTGGCCACTCTGCTGGCCGGGAGGCTTCGTAATATGGCACCTCAAAACATTTCCATTTTTTCTGCGTTTGTAACATGATTTGCGTTATCAAGATGTTTTAGGGGTATATATTTTTGACTCTTTTTTCCATTTTTGAGGTTTTTGGCGACAATAAAAAGGACGGCTATATCCGTCGTGCCATATCACAGCTGACTTAATGTTCTAGAATGGCAACCACGCGGCTATAGCCGTCTGATAAGTATAACCGTAAAATACATCTTGTGTGAAGAAGAGGATAACTTTCTAGACAAAAACTAAAACAAAATCAAAATTTTATTGTATCAAATTTATAATCAAAGATGCATCTCTCAGAATATAGACGATATCAAAACAAAAAATCAAAATTATTAGCAAACTGAGGTATCCCCGAACAAAATGGAGTTCAGACACAAATTTATGTTTGATGCCATCCTTCAAAGCAGTCTGGATACAAAGTACCTACTAAACACATGAAAACATGAAAACCAAACAAAAACACACTCGCAATATGGCAGCTATACAGGTGTTCAATGCGTCACATTGGAAGTTATGGACGGCTATAGCCGTCGTGCTGTTTTAGCCATGCTCCTTGAAACATGAATAGTTGGGATAGCGTATAGTGGGTTAGAATTTGGCAATTTCAAAAATTAAAAGCTTCACGTTATGGCACAAACATTGCTTAAGAAAGGCAAGTGTACCGACATTCTGACGGTCGTCGCCGTTCTGCCGTAACAAGTAGATAACTTTTTGACTGATATAGCCGTCGTGGCATATCACGATCACTCCCCGCAGACGGCTATAGCCGTCGTGTCCAACAGCGTGCTAATATTGAATATCTGGAAAGTTTTAAAATGTGACACGTTTATAATGCAATTGCATTAGACAGGCATAGCGGCAACATTGAAAGAGCCCTTGGGGTGTGTCTGACTCAGTATATCCGAGGAATAAAACGGGGTTATTATTGATTGCTAAATGCTGCTTTGATATAGTGCATCAATTAATGAACCGTATAATTACAAGACACTCTTGGTATGGCTGCGGTATTAATTGTTGATGTACATGCATATATACATGCGTACTGTGCAATAAGAAGATAAATTATGCATTCGGTAGAGCCATCCCAGCTAAATCACTCTAGTAGCCATGGGAAAGCTACTTCTTGCAGATTTTTTTCCAAACGTTACATGCACAATTTATTTTCTGGACGACTGTCGGAAGGAATCAGCTAGGTGCTAGAGTAAAACTCCTTGGGCCTGATCTATTATCTGGCCAACGGTTTTTTAGCTACGGGGTATCGGTAAGAGGGGTATAGTTGTAAAAAAAAACATGGCCGAATTCATTCATAAAGCAGCCATGGTGTGTAGATTTTACGTGAATACTTCAGGGCTATGAAGCGTCTTTCCTTTTTTATAAATGTTCATTTTTAAATAAGATAATAACAATAATAACGACGAAAAACAGTCTACCATACAAGCTGACAATACAATAAACTTGACAAAACAGAAATTCAGATAGCTTGGGACAATCTGTAGAAAGATTATAAACACGAAATACAAAACGCCACTGGCATTTGGATATTTCCAGACAGAGGGAAAGACAGGAACATAAAGTTGGTGGCAGAGCGGCCAATAGCAAGATTTAATCTCGATGGCAACGGCATGGTAGCAGATCCTCAACCAATAAGGCTCCCTGACAAGACGTTGGATGACGGGATTCGTAAGTTGTTGCCGATTCACCTGAAGTTGATGATATCTTCAGAAAATATAAACATTTTATAACAGGCAGATTGAGAAATATCGGTTATTTAATAGAAATACAGTAACAAGTATATAAAAATATCAGTTACTAAGTAAATATACATTAACAACTATATTAAAGTAGATATAAAAATATCTTAAGTTGCTGTTACCGTTAATTTTGCTTTTTTTATAAATAAACTTGGCGACATCGAACATTTTTGTCCACACTCCTTTTGTAGCTTCAGTTCCGCTGGTCAGATAATACTTAGCCTGCAGCCTAGTTAAGAATATGCTAATAACTAGTCAAGTGGTGAGAAATTTACTGTGTGACCAACGTAAATTGACTAGCGAAAAGGATTCGGTTAAAGAAGTAAGACGTTGTAATTACTCTTAATTTATTTTGGATGTCAAAAATTAACAATTTTATCCTGTCTAGAATTAAAATGCTCCAATGATGTACTCAATTTTACTACTAATCAGTCCTATTTCCTTCTATTCGTCTTGTTTTATTTTATTTATAAAGTAAGCTGCAAATAAACTACAACGAGCTACAACAGATTTTCTTTTTTTACCTTATAGACGATGCAACATCGTGATTGGATAATAACTGCAGACAATAATGTCCATGTCTTACTTATTTCGTCTATCCCTTTTTGACTTCACCAACAAACGAGGGGTAAGTTATTAGAATCGGCCCGATTTCGCAAATTTTACCGAAATCAACGTGCGAGGTGTCATTTCCAAGTTAAAATCACCTCCTGACTCATTTCCCAAAACGGAAATGCTATCTTATATTATAATTTCCCCAAGTACCCTCACCATAGATTTGCTCCAAAAGTGAACCAGAAGATAAAAAACACAAACCTCTGGCGGTGAAGTTTGAAATTATTTGGATCACTTCTGTTACAGTTAGTGCCATTTCAAAGTTAGAAAATTTGCTATTTTTTATGAATTTTTATTCCGCAATTTTAGAATTTCACGTTATGACATTATTTTTTGAGTTTCCCCCACCCCCACCACTTTTTTATCATTGCAGCGGTATCAAAAACTAGATTTTTGTTTCTAATGATAACCTTTGTATAGTGACCAAATTTTAAAGAAATCGGAAGACTTTCATTTTTTAATGTCCATCCGTACGTCCGCGATTTCGTTCTCAAACGATTACTCAAAAACGCCTCAAGCGATTGCTCCCAAATTTGCTCAACTTGAATTAATACAGGCCCTTCCGAGTTGAAAAAGTTTTGGTGCCGATCGGACAATGGGGGTGGAAAAGGTGGGGGGCGCACAAAGAAAACGCGATACAACATCCCAGACAGCACAATATATTCCTGGAATATTCTTATTTCATCCAAAATAGATTGAGAATATATAGAACGTTCTATGGATGTTTGGACTGGTTTCATTCCCATGAGGATGTACGAGGAATATTACGCCATGATTATTCCATGAACGTGTCGATCAAAATATTCTGATTATATTCATAAATTAATATTATCTAAAGAATAATCTATGAATGTGCCTTTTGGTTATTTTGGTATGATTCTTAATGTAGGCGTGGCCGCGTCGCCGCGTGGCGCTTGGCACCGTTACAGATTAGGTTAGGCCACGTTAGGCTTGAGATCTTTGAGGTTAGCTTCATTCGTCACGGTGACGGTGGTCGGTGGTGACTGCTTGATGTGCTTGTGCATTTTTCTCCTGTGATAATTTGATAGTTATCTGTGTTCTGGAACGTGATTTTCACTTGTTATTTAGTTTACAACTTCATCTAGGAGCGACTAGGGTGAGTGTAACTATTTTGTCTCTGTAAATTATCGACTTTGTGGTAGCAGCTATCTTGTTCAGAGTCTAATCTCTATGTTCTAGTCTTACTTGTCGTAGTTACCCTAATTAGTATATAATAACAACCACTAACAACACATTTGCTATATTTGTGACTATGAATTTCCAGTGTTTATTCTACTAAAATTGGTTAAAATACAACGACATTTTAGTGAAAATCTAGCGTTGTAGTAAATGAAGTGTATTTGAATGTACATCGTATGCTTTAAAATAAAACGGTTTTTTTATTTTGCAGGATAATACAGGAGGACGATTCCGTGCAATGAAATGTTTTTTAATGTGTACATTAAACTTATGCAATTATAAATACCTACAGGTTCCGTGTTCCGTTTTATATATATTTTCTTCATCAATCCCTATAATTAGTGTGTGCCTAAATCAATGCTGCCCAAAACACTGTTTGAAAGTTGGATACTAGGTTATATATGTATACTACTCGCGTTAAGTACCTAGGCAGACAACAAGACTTACACAAATAAATGAAATTAAGTGATAAAAGGTATTAGTTTCTTTCAACATATATTCTTCAAAGATAAACCAGGAATCTTCCTACAATATTTGATACATCTTAATAACAATCGTAGAATATTCTGAGGGAATAACCTATGTATGTTTCTTCAAAGATATACCAGAAGTCTTCCTACAATATTCCGTACATCTTAATAATAATCGTAGAATATTCTGAGGGAATAACCTATGCACATTTTTTGGATTCCCATTTTCACATTCTTGGAATGTTCATCAGATAATCTATATATTCATGGACTTTACATGGAATGATACAATGTTCCAAAATGGTGATTCTTAGAATCTTCCTAGAATGTATTGTGCTGTCTGGGATATAAACTTGACAGCACCAGTTGAAAGGTAATGTGTCTTTATGTCTAAAACGATATATCACATGTTATTTTTTTTAAATGGAAGCTGAAGAAATTAAAAAATTGAAGTACTGTAATGTCATTATTATAGAGCGAAGTCTAGTTTTTATTTAGCATATTGTTTTGGGTCATCACCAGCAAAAAATCTATGAGAGCCCGATCTGGAGAATAAGTTGGATGGGGTGGGGTGGATTAATTTATTAAGTCACAGCATTGGTGCGAAATTTTGAATGTTTGAACTTTGAAAGGGATTTCGCGTTGACAAAAAAAAGTGAAAATGCAAGTTGGTTTTTGGAGACCTATCATAATTGTTCCGTCTTATTTTTTTAGCAAATACTCCACTGCCCGACAGCTGTGACATTTCTACACCCATCTTTTGAAAGTTAGAACTAACTAAGAATCATATGGATTTGATTCTAGTAACGACATCTATGTGTTAGCTACAAACTTTTCATTACAACTAGTAATTCATGTTTTCGTATAAACAATATGTCATTTGGGAATGGATTGGCTCAGTGGTTAGAGCCGAGGGTTCGTGACTGAAAGGTTCATTAAGTTTACATAAAAAATGCTCAGCAAGAATCCCCACCTGAGCCGTCGCTGTTGGTTTCTAATTAACAGTGCTCTTCCTAGAGTGGCGCCAGGAAACAGTAACAAAACCTACACAGAACACGAGGCTAATGACCAGAGCAGTCCATACCGTTGACACACAAGTAAAAAAATATGTCATTTAAAAAAAACACCCCTATATGGTATGTGTAAACGAAAAATAGGCAAGCATAGCGTACTTGTCCCCGACTCGTTTCATTTCCCACTGATGTATACCTCGAGTTGGTAAAAATACAATTTTGCACTCAATTTCATTTGCATTTCGCCAAGAAACGGCAATATTTTCTGATTAAAGGGTGGAAAAAGACGACGCTCGACTTCATTGTTGGCGTTGCTGCGAACCACTTTTCTACTCTATCAGGTTGTTATACTTTTGCATAGCGCAAAGCCGCTGAAATCTAATAAAAATTATTCAGGATATGAAAATGTACCCCCGCGTCAGTTCGAGAAAAGAACCCACTTCTTCAAATATTTCTAATCGTTAAATTTGATATACAAACTAACGTATACTGAGTGAAATCTTAAGAGAAGTGGTTTATAATAAATATAAAAGATGAAAGCACCAAGTACATTTACTTGACACAATATTTACCTCTACCAAACTATAATCTTCGATGGTAGACAATAAATCAAAACTAACTATGCACAAATAAAATTTGAATATGAAATTGAATTAATTAAACCGTGAAGTTCATCAACTTGACATCATTTCTAGTCAGTCAGACTATAGTATTTCAAACCACAGTTATCGATGCATTGGGGTCGGTTGTATGAATGCCTGTTTGACTCAAGCTCTATTAATGCCCAGTTGCTCCAACTTTCACTTAAGGAACGATTAACAAAGGAAACCTCAACATTTAAGATGACCTTAAAGTTTCAATCGTTTGCACGGACGTCAATCGAACCTTACTTAGTTAAGTACTTGTTATATGTGGCAACGCTGGTTCTGTCACGCCTATTTTGTGTTTTGTCACTCCTATTTTGTGTATTGTGTTCGTGTTCACCATTTTTTCTTGTTCCTTGGGTTGGATTGGGGTTTGAACTTTGAAGTTTGTGCTTTGAAGTATTGAAGTTAACCTTAAAACTTACCGTTTTTGTACAATGGAATATATATTAGCAAAAAAGAAAAATGAGTGAATGTAAACAAGATATAGATGCCACAGTATTTTTGTGAAGCCTAAACGTTCTGGAAAAGCTCAATTCATCTAGCTCCTCAAAGCAATTTGGCCTGTAGTAAATACCCCTAGGAATTCCATACTCCAGAAGCCACGACATTGGCAACTTCCACATCATCATCCAAAAAATCGAAATCTTCCATAGTCACGATAAAAAGACAGCACCAGATGACAATGATGTGATAATTAAATGCAAAAGGCAGTTAAGTCGTGTTTAAGTCGCTAAAATCGAGCACTTTATAAGGGGAGGTTTAAGGAGACTTTGAGTATTTCTTAAATGTTGGTGCAATGAAATATTCTACATAAGCATGATTTAAGGATGCTTAACATTTAAAGCCTCCTTAGCAGAGTTGGTGCAAATGGGCATAAGGGTCGCATTCATAGTTGATACTTAAGGGTCCCTTAATACTTGAGGGGAGCATTAAGTAAGGTTATGTGTTTCGGCAGCTGCTTGAGGGTCCTTTACGTAAGGCTCGCTTGAGTGATGCTTAAGTAACGAAATGTCAACATAACATATCGACATGACATGTCGTTGCAGTCAGGGCGATTTTGTAGGTTAATTTTGGAGTACGGTGTTGTCAATTTCTGTCACATCCGGAAAAATGTCTGGCACAAGACACGAAATACTGACACAAAACAAAAAAATGGCGTCAAATTGATTGACTCGATACTTTCCACGCATAACGATGAAATCATTTTATTATCTGTCCATTGCATGAAGCTATTGTCTGAAAATCCCTTGCAACCAAATCAGCGCCCGCCTGCCCTCAAAAAACATCCAACACAAAAACTCTAGTAAATAGTTTCTTGTATCTCCCTCCGTAGAAACTAGAGCGACACAGTTTTTATTCTGCGAGCTTCAATAAATGAAACAACAAATATTATTTTTTCTACAAACAACAGCGTAGCAAATGGTAATTCAACAAAGCTTCTACATTTTCATCTTGATGACAGGCTCAATTGGAAAAATCATGTGGAAGTACTGTGTAGCATACTATCAAAATATTTGTTTGTCCTTCGAAGCTTAAAAAAGTTGCTTGATTTAGATACATTGCGTTCTACCTATTTTGCATCATTTCACTCTCATTTGATGTAACTATTTTATGGAGCAATTCGTCCAATGCGCACAAAATTTTTGTTTTACAGAGAAAAGCAATCCGCTTGATAATGGGTAAACGGTTTAGAGCCAATTGTCAGCCACTATTCAAACGTTTACGGATCATGCCTTTGCCTAGCATTTTTATTTATTCTACACTCATTGAGGTGCATAACAGTTTGCACCTTTTCACAACTGTTGCTGAGATTCATCATCAGAATACTAGATCTATGAACGTACTCAGACAGCCCGGATATAAACTTACTAAGTCAGTCAAAAGTTCGTCGCGAGTGGATTTATATAATTCTCCACCTGTTGCTGTTAAGAGCCTTGACAAAAACCGCTTTAAAATGACTGAAAAAAATTATTTTAGATCACTGTTTCTATAATTTGGAGGAATTTATGTTGTACCTGCAAATGCTATGTGAGCACTTGTGTACTATTTTTCTATGTATTAATTTTTAAATTACGTATTGTTTTTACTTTTTGTTCGCATGACTGACGTATCACTTGTACTTATTTATACTGTTGTGATGAATAAATTCTATTCTATTCTATTCTATTCTTCAACTGGATGAAGCGAAACGATGAGGGAGCCCCAAGTTGCCTAAATACGAAGTTTGAGCTGTTTTATATTTATAGTCTTTTATTATTGCTGTGACGCTACTGACACTATTTCTAAAATCCATACGCGTTTTCCATCCTTGGCACGGTATAATAAAGTTTCATCAAAATCAATTTGATAATTTCCACGTTACTCAATACAGAACGATCTAAAGCAATATTCGTATGAATATCTAAAAAAGGATTTTATGCCGCTAGGACTCTCATTCGGAGGTCAATGAACACCCTATAATGAATACAACAAATTTTTGAAGTTTAAGCTTGCATTGTAGAACCGGACGTTTTTTTAGAAATATAATCATTTCATCCTTTGTAAGCTACTGCTGGAAAGGTGTAACCTGCTATGCAAATTGTCAAACACGAGCGAAGAGAGTTAAATCAGAAAAATGTACTCGCTAATATTGAAACCACTTTACGTTTAAGTTTAGAACTTTAGAAGCACTTGCCAGATTTCCATATCAAAATCTGGAAGTCCTCCTTTTGCTCTCATAAGTTCTGAAAACTAATTTCAAAGTTTTATTTATTCTAAATTAGTTTTAGTAGATTTATCTCGGTATTCGTCGCCGAAGTTGATAGTTTGTATGACAGATATAACGCCTAAAAATGGTGTCAAGTAGACCGATTCGCCGCTTTTTTCATTTTTGAGATTTATTTTTACCAGTGTTAGTCGATTTTCTCAGTAACCGCTCCACTAGGATCGTCTGACCATAACACCGTTCCAACGTTATGCAGGATGCCTTCAAGTTACGAGACCCATTAGCTTGCGTCCAAAAAATAACGGAGGTATTAATGTCCGGCAGGGTAGCCTATATTCCACATGTCGTCAAGCGTCCCTCCAGCGTTGTAGAGACGCAGTTACTTCTAAAAACCAACATTTTGAAGAATGGAGGAAAAATCCAAGTGCCGAGAACCAAAGCAGTTTGATCGACGCCAGAGATCACTGTAAACGCGTGACTGACAGCAGCAAGGAGAAACACAGCCAGAAGTTTAAGAACAAGCTCCTCTCATGTCCTAGTTCGTCCACAACATTTTGGTCTGTAGTTAAGTCTATTAGAAGTTTTCTTATTCGTCAATACCACTCTTGACCAGAGAATACAAGCCAATTACTTCTTCTCCTAAAGAAAAAGCAAACATCTTAGATAGGCTTTTTGCAGAAAATTCTACTGTAGACTTCCAAGGAAGTACCCCGACCACCACAATAAACGTGTACTCTAGAATCACAGAAGTCAAATTTCAACATCGGAACGTAAAAATCGTCCTCCAACAACAAAACACGAAGAAAGTTACTGGTCCTGACGAAATTTCAACCATTGTCCTTAAGCGCTTTGCCGCTGAGCTTGCACCTGTTCTTTGCAAGCTCTTCAAACTATCGTGTCAACGAGGCGTGTTTCCTGCTGCATGTAAGGTTGGCTGCGTACAATGCATTCCTAGGAAGGGCAAAAAACCGATCCCATCAACTATAGACCTGTGGCTCTCCTCAGAATCATGTCTAAGGTTATGGAGAGTTAGCACACAGCTCCCGAAATGCTTGGACAACAATAACATCATAAATAATCCCCAGTATGGTTTCCGAAAACACAGGTATACGGGTGACCTCCTGACCCACGTCAGTCACTTGTGGAACAGATCAATTGAAAATCATGGTGAATCCCATGCTGTTGCACTTGACATATCAAAAGCCTTCGACAGAGTGTAGCATGAGAGACTTCTGGTCAAGCTTGCTGCTTATGAACTACCACCTGACCTGCACCCGCGGCTGAATAGCTTTTTGAATGACCGATCTCTGTTCGTTGTAGTTGAACGTCGTTCTTTATACATGTTTCCAATGAACGCCGGTGTTCTTCAGGGATCTGTCCTACCTCCTACACTGTTTCTGGTGTACATCAACGAGCTGCTGGGAATGTCATCCAGTCCTATCTACAGCCTCGCAGACGACAATACATTAATATCGTGCATGGAACCAGGCAAGCTGCTATCAACCCAGGAGACGGTAAGTTGGCGACAGTAACACGCCACACAGATCAACGTAGATACCAAAACAATTGTCGAGTGGAGATTAGTAAATAAAGTGCAGTTCAACGTTCCAAAAACTCAGGCAACAACACCTACAAAAACGTCTCACATTGGTTTACCAATTGTGAAGATAAAGGGCTACCCAATAGTCGAGTCACTTTCGTCAAGCTTCTGAAGATCAACATCAATAATGTCCTGGCATGACCACGTCAACAGTATTGCTAAAACGGCATCCCAGAAGCTTGGAGTTTTGTTCCGCTGTAGAAAGCTGTATACAACGGAGCAACCACTGCTGCTCTACAAGGCACAGATCCGACCATCACTGAAGTGTTGCTCCCTTGTGTGGGGATGTGCTCTGAAGTACTATCTGAAGCTCCTGGACACTATCCAGAAGAAAGCAATTAGACTAATTGATACGCCTAACCTCGCAAAGGACCTCCACAGCCTGGAACATCCGAGAGGGGTAGCTGACATGTCCCTGTCTTACAGATTCTATCACGGATGATGTTCGAGTGAGCTCTCCTAGATAAAAACAGCGAGATTATCCTTACCAGGTCGAGGTCCCAACTCCACCAATGCGGTCTCCTTCTTTTGCAGAACTTCGACACTGTGGAATGAGCTTGTTACATAGAAGGGGTTTTTGCTGGAAGAGTATACAGAGTTACTGGTAACTCCACCACTTTTCTGCAGGAAGTGATAGAGTGACTCAAATGCAATAGATTTAACCCCCCATACGTAATTCCGAAAACCGATAGTTTTCGAGATAATTAACATCTAACATTTTTCAACGATATATCCAAATTTCCACACTACATCCCAAATTTAGAAAAAACTCTGCTGTCGATTTTAGTAATTTCCAACTCAGTTTTTTACTGACAAAAACGCAAATCTAATTTAGTATTTAAACATGTAAAAATACTAAACAGTTTCAAACTACATACAATTATTTAAAAAACAAAGAGCAAAATTTTACATTCACCGTGAAAGAAAATTGTCTAGCTCAAAAAAAGATACACAACCAGTGAAACAAATTATTTTAAAAACTTCCTTATCTTATGGCCTATTCCAAGGACAAGAATGACAGTATATCTACAAGTAACTGTTTAACAAAATTTATCAACATAATACAGAATTATCAACAATATGATATTCTAGCATGATGGTTGTCCAGCACATTACCGTATCACAATTCGGCATTGTTGGACAACACATACATAGATAGGAGGGGTGAACCCATCCCATGGCCTGCGCGGAGCCCAGATCTGATACCTCTTGATTTTTACGTCTGGAGTCACATGAAGGCATTGGTTTACGAGACTCCATTTAATACTGCTGACCAACTAAGGCAAAAAATTATCAATGCGGCAGAGGGGATGAAACGAACTTTTTCAACACGAGTTACAAGAACCGAAGTGAGGAAGCGGATCCGTACTTGTATCCGAAATCAAGGGCAACACATTGAGCAAGATCGCTAGAGACTTTGAGTGGATTTAATTTGATTTACTTGGATAAAATCATCGACCGCATTTGCAAACATTCTAGTATGTAACTGAGTTATCAGTAATGATTGTACTGTCATTCGTTCTTTTTGAATAGGTGATTTTTATTCATTGCTGTTTATAATCTTTCTGAAAAGGTTATTAGGTAGGAATGTTTTTTTAGCGATTTGTTCAACCGTTTGTATAATTGTTTTGGAACTGGATAATGTTCTTTCACGGTGAATGTAAAAATTTTGTTGAGTATTTTTAAATTTGTATTTAGTTTGGAACTGTTTAGTATTTTGAAACATTTTAATACTAAGTTAACTTTGTGTATGTGTTAGTTAAATACTGAAATAAAAATTATCAGAATCAACAACAGGTTTTTTCATAGTTCAGGATCTAGTCTGAAAATTTGGACATTTGGTTGAAAAAAATTAGATGTTAATTATCTCAGAAACTATCGGTTTTTGGAATTACGTAGGGGGGGGTTAAATCTATTACATTTAGTCCCTCTATCACCTCTTGCAGGAAAGTGGTCGAGTTACCAGTAACCCTGTATAGGAAGGTGGAGATGGTTTCATGAACCCCCAAATAAAACAACTCAGGGTGTGTACCCTAACCTCAACATAGCCCTTTCTAATGCTTACCTGCTTTTCTACTTCTTATGCTTAACTTTGTTAGCAGGCCTTCTTCCCTTTAGTCCTATTACCAAGTGCTTCTCTTTTTCTGCTATAACGCTTCACATTGCTGGATTGTTGCTATATTGCTATCGCTTTTAACCTGCTTGGTAACCAACTAGATGCATAACTAGGTCTCAGGACGACCTGTTTGCTTACATGCCTGCTTGAGTTATGCCTTTAGATCATTTGAACTTCCTTGCCTTTAGTCCTGGACGCAACAGATAAAGGTGGGATAGTTAGCGTTAAGTTTCGGCTAAAAGTACTAGGTCATTGGCATATAAAATAGAGTTTAGGGTGGTATTTTTGGTCAAGATGTATACCTTTAGGGTATTTCGTTTTCAATATTATAACTACAGTAGTTATTCCGCTCGCAGCGACTTAATGCATGAATAAATAAATAATACAACGATGCCGAAGAGTTGGCAAACAAGCAGGTTGTGTTATCCCCAGCAATTATTTCTTTCGAAGTTAAACCTTAAATACTGTCGAAGTTTGTGCCCCATCGCTCGGAATTATTATGCTCGCATAACTTCGCAAGCTAATTTCAAAGTTTTATTCAGTTCAAATTAGTTTTGCCTTGGCAATTTCGCGTGGTTCATTTGCCCCGTGTGCCTGCCTGTGTATATGATGTAAATAGAAAATGTTATAACTGCTTGTACACGGTGTCCTGTCAACACGATAATGAACTTTATGAGGTCAAATAAGAAAAAAATATAGGGTGAGCCAATATCCCACATAACAAAAGTATACAGGGTGGGTCAATAGTGCGTGGACGGAGGATTGTGGGCTTACTAAAAACTATTTCAAAAATCTGTCACTTGATCATGGTAGGGACCCTTGAGGGCTATAACGTAAAAATATTTTCACTCAAATTTTGATGTTTATACAGGGTGATTCATATCAAACCTACATTTTTTTAAATGGAATACCCTATATATTATTGCATATTTGAATTCCTTGATCAATTCTAGTGTGACTTTATGTATCACACATGGAACTTTAAACGAACCGTTTAGGCGTAAATCACCATTTTTGGTATAAGTAGGTATCGAAAAAAAATTGAATATCGCAGCTATTATAAAACTTAGAAGGCCGTGACTTTGCGGTACGACTAAGCATGAAATGCGCCACCTTGGGTCAGACGGCTAAATTTGAATTCTTTTTGCACTTGGAGAAATCAGTATATTAATTTAGGAAACTTGAATCACAGATAACTTGATTTTTTCAAATGGGAATGCCTATTTTGGTTTAAAGAGTAAAGTGTAAATTTTGATTACCTTTCTAACGACATAGCATTCTCGATATCAATCTTTTTTTGTTTTCATTTTATTTCAAATTTTCAGTCAAACCGGTGTTTTTCAATTTTCCTACATGCACGCCACGTAGCAGGCCATGAAAAATGAACAAAAGCTCGTTAGTATGGAAGAAACCAACTGACTTAGTAGAAAGATGCAAACTACCTAGAGCAACGAGGCAAGATAATGAAAATTCCTTACAACATATTAGCTCTAACCGGATACAACAGCCGCAAGGTATCTAATGTCAATGAGTAGCTGGGCTATGACAGAAGTGTTTGTTTTTCACAGCCTACTAGCTATTGAGGTCTACCAGAGTTTGACAACCTTCCAAAACGATTAAAAATTTTGAAACAAAAGGAAAACTACCAGCGATTTTTGCTTACAGTCTAACATGTTTAGAATAAAATTTCACATTTAATGGGATAATAAAATAGTAATTTCCATTTAGTTAAGTCAAAAGTGAAGATGTCTCCAACTGGAGCATTCTAAACATCTATCGAAATAATTGCTAGAATTTTTTAAATACGCTATGTTGTAATTGTCTTTATTTCACGTAGTTTTCTGCAAACTAAATTATGTTTTACAACTCAAACACACTGCAATTCAAGTTTCATTTTCCGCGGTTTTGCTAATAAGTAGAAGTAGCTACTGAAGAATTTGAAGGGTTGCAGTCAGAGGTATCATTACTTTTGACTTACGGAAATGTCTACTCCTTTATAGCATTAAATGTGGAAATTTATTCAGAAGACATAGATGTTATACTGCCAGCAACAATCACTAGTTGTTTTCCTTTGATTAAATATTTTCTTACTGACTTTGGAAATTGGCTAATAGCTAGTAGGCTGTGGAAAATGAGCGTTCTTGTTACCGCTATTGTTTCTGGTTAGAGCTAATATGTTGTAAGGAATTTTCATAATCTGGCCTCGTTGCTCTAGTTATTTTGCATCTTTCTGCTAAGTTAGTTGGTTTCATCCATATTAACAAGCTTTTGTTTATTTTTCATGGCCTACTAGGTTGCTATTGCATGCAGGAAAATTGAAAAACACAGATTTGACTGAAAATTTGAAATAAAATGAAAACTAAAAAAGACTGATATCGGGATAGCTATATCGTTAGAAAGGCAATCAAATTTTACATTTGATTCTTTAAACCAAAATAGGCATTCCCATTTGAAAAAATCAAGTTATCTGTGATCGAAGTTTCCTTAATCAATCTACTGATTTCTCCTAGTACAAAAAGAATTCAATCTTAGCCGACTGACCTAAGGTTATGAATTTAATGCTTAGTCGTGTCGCAAAGTCACGGCCTTCTAAGTTTTATAATCGCTGCGATATTCAAATTTTTTCTGATACTTATACCAAAAATGGTGATTTGCGCCTAAACGGTTCGTTTAAAGTTCCATGTGTGATACATAAAGTCACCCTAGAATTGATCAAGGAATTCAAATATGCAATAATATATAGGGTATTCTATTTAAAAAAATGTAAGTTTGATATGAATCACCCTGTATAAACGACAAAATTTTAGTAAAAATATTTTTACGTTGTAGCCCTCAGGGGTCCCTACCATGATCAAGTGACAGATTTTTGAAATATTTTTTAGTAAGTCTACAATCCTCCGTCCACGCACTATTGGCCCACCCTGTATACAATATACATACAGTGGATATCGAATCAATAGATATCATCATCATCATAGTCACAATGTCTTAACAGACATGCTGTGAACTCGTAAAATGCATTTAGTCGGAGCGTATTGCCGACACGAATATTATCAATAGTTTTGAGAACTATAGCTCGCCATCGTTCGCGATTTACTGTCAGTTCAGTGGCGCTCTTGACACTCATATCTAGCAACTGTTTCGTCATATCCAGCCAGCGTGTAGGGAAACGCCCACGGCGCCGCCCACTCGGGGCGTGTCCCTGAACTACAAGTTTCTCCATAGTATCGCTTCTGTAAATATGTCCGAAGAATGTAAGCATTCTCATCGACACAATGGAGGATAGTCTCTTTGGATTACCGAGCTCATCCAGTATGGAAACATTAGTTCAATGGGCGGTATAAGGAACTCTCGCATTCTCCTCCACGTCCACATTTCAAAAGCATCTATGCGAGCTCGATCTGCCTTTTTAACAGTCCAAGTTTCCGAGGCATACAATAATATGGAGAACACAAGAGACTGAACCAGTGACATTTTGGTAGCTTTAGTGATGTTATGGTCACGGCATATTTTAGTAAGCTTTGTCATGGCAAGATGTGCCTCTTAAAGCTAGAGAACTTACTTTAGGATCTCTGATCAAGGTGGGGTGGTTCTGTCTCTCATTGGGCAGGAGCCGGTTAAGGTTATTTGTGGGCCTACTATCTGCCCAACGTCTCTGATTTTTTATACGTTGCTTTTGCTGAGTACCTTCCCCCAGGCACGTATTTAGGCAACCCCCCCTGAAACATTAATTTCATGCTGAGGTGGTAACCCTAATCTTCAGTTTCATAAAAAGGGATCTCCATCAAATCCAGACAATTATCGCCTACTTTCGTTAATGTCTCATTCAAGTAAGGTTCTACTATACAGGGTGGCCAATCGGGTGACGATAATAATTTTTTTTTAGATAGCCCGTACCGAGACCTATCCAAATCACCCCCATGTATGTGTACCGATTATTGATAGTTTTCGAGTTAATTAAGTTTTTTTGAAAACTTAGAGATTTTCCAGTTTTTCCAAGAAATTGTCAAAAACAAAAACAAGAATGCTTTGTGGCGCTTTTATTTTTTTTAGCAGTTATACTCAGTATTAAGCCTATTTAAACATCCAATAAAGAGAACCTGTACATCCGAACAATAACTAAGTACATTTTGGGCCCAAAGTTTGAAATCTCTGTTTTTAGGCAGGAGACCAAAACCTTCAAAATAAAATTAAAAATACTTATGCCTGGTTCTGGAGCTCCAATCTAATCTTAAAAACTCTGCAAGACATTGCACTTTCGAAATAATAATGAAAAAATAGCACTTATGGGGGCATTTTGCGTCGTACGTGACTATTAAAGGTAAAAAGGTGATAATTCACGAATTTCCAAAATGATTTAAAAAACTATTATTTTACTTTGTTATGACAAATTAAAGAAAAAAAATCATAACAACTAATAAACATGATAATCATTGATGTTTTGATGACTTTTAATGAAAAAACTAATACCCAAATTGTGATTTTTGAAGTGTTTTTGCTATGTACTATTGAACTTCTGCTAAATTAAGTTGTATGGAAGGTTAACAAAGGAAAGGCATAATAAAACAATAATCTGACTGCCAATTCCATAGCAGAATTACCTGGGAAGCGATGTCGTAGCATACGTCATTCCTTTCTTTCAGAGTAGCTTTTTCGAGTTCATGTCAGCGAAGCGCAGTTGTGTTAATTAATTTTCGGTAATAGGCAAGGCAATATTCGGATGGACTCAAAAAGGTGATTTATATCGCTAGGTCTTCCTTGACAGGTCAGTAGACAGCCTATCATGAATACAACAAGTTTTTCAGTTTTTCAACCCTCCACCCCCCAAACACCCAAATTCCACCCCCACCCAACAAAACGCAGAAAATGATCAAGAACCGCTAAAACGCCTAAAAACGAAGTTTGAGGAATATTTGAAATTTTTGTTTTAATTACTCCGCCGCCGTCCATGTACCGATTTCCAAAATTATAGCAGCATTACCTACTAAGACCCCACAGCATATTGCTGCCCCTCGTAATTTCAGTCCATGCAACGGTTACTGAGATTACGAGGCTATAAAAACGCGTACAGACAGACAGAACGACGGAAATGAGTGACGCGGATTTTCGTTATGTAGACATTATAAAACGCCCAAAAAACCTATTATCCCAAAATCGAAAATATTCACGATCACAATCCTCCCCTCACCTATCGATGTGGGACGTAAAAGGGATGGCGTATGCAACGATAACGCTTCCCAGGTAATTCCGTCATGGAATTAAAAGTCAGATTGTTGTTTTATTATTCCTATCCTTTGTTAACTTACCATATAACTTAATTTAGCAGAAATTCAATAGTACTCAGCAAAAAGCACAGGTATTAATTTTTTTTACCAAAAGTGATTAAAACGTCAATGATTATCGTGTTTATTAGTTGTTATGGGTTTTTTTTTCTTTAATTGGTCATAATAAAGTAAAATAATAGTTTTTTAAATCATTTTGGAAATTCGTGAATTATCACCTTTTTGCCTTTAACAGTCACGTACGGCGCAATATGCCCCCATAAGTGCTATTTTTTCATTATTATTTCGAAAGCGCAATGTCTTGCAGATTTTTTAAGATTAGATTAGAGCTCCAGAATCAGGCATAAGTATTTTTAATTTTATTTTGAAGGCTTTGGTCTCCTGACTAAGAACAGAGATTTCAAGCTTTGGGCCCAAAATGTACTTGATTATTGTTCGGATGTACAGGTTCTCCTTATTGGATATTAAAATAGGCTTAATACTGAGTATAATTGCAGAGAAAAATATAAGCCAAAAAGCATTCTTGTTTTTGTTTTTGACGACTTCTTGGAAAAACTCTCTAAGTTTTCAAAAAAAATCATAACTCGAAAACTATCAATAATCGGTACGTATACATGGGGATATTTTGGATAGGTCTCAGTACGGGCTATCTAAGAAAAAATTATTATCGTCACCGATTGGCCACCTTGTATAAAAGAGAGCAATTGGACTAATCGATACGCCTCACCTCATAAAGCTCCTCCACAGCCTAGAGCATCGAAGAAGGGTGGCTGACCTGTCCCTGTTTTCACGGAAGATGCTAAAGTCAGCTCTCTCAGATAATAACACCAAAGGCAGTCCGAACGAGAAACACCAGAGAGGCACAGCGACCTCACCCTTACCTGGTCGAAGTCCCTACTCCCTGAACCAGTTTCCTCCAGCAATCTTTCTTTTGGTTCTTTTGGGGAACTTCGACGCTGTGGAATGAGCTGCCGGGAAGTTTGTTTCTCGACGGCTACAACCTGCAGCGTTTCAAATCCAACGTGCAGCGACACTTATCCTCTCGCAGCGCTTCTGTAGCGTCATTGGCTTTCAACCTTTCCGGGAGGCTGACCATAAAGAAAAAGTCTAAAAAGATCTGATTTTTTTTTATTTTCGTTAAACGATACTGAAGCTCATAGCTGCACCTGGATTTATAATCGGCACACTCAATTTATCAAAAACACGACGTTCCATCTTAACAGAAAGCCAAATAAGGATGTTCGAGTTTTTAGGTAAACCTGAAGATCTGAAAGATCTGAAATTTTGGATTTTCATAAATCGAGACTGAAGCACATAACTACGAGCGGATTTATAATCAGTACCCTCAAATTATTTAAAACCCGAGGTTTCATCTTAACAGGAAGCCAAATAAAGGTTTTCGACTTCTTAGGTGAACCTGAAGATCTAAATATCTTTTTTTTATTTTCGTCAAACGATACTGAAGCTCAAAACTGCGATTGGATTTGTTATCAGCACCCTCAATTTATCCAAAACACGAGGATTCATCTTAACAGAAAACAGAATAAATATTTTCGATTTTTTACGTAAGCCCTCACGTAAGCCCGAGGATTTGAAAGATCTACTAATTTTTTTATGTTCATCAATTCATTCTGAAACTCAAAGCTGTGACCAGATTTAGAATCACCACCCTCAAATTATCGAAAACACGAGGTTTTATCTCAATAGAAAGCTAAATAATTTTGTTTCATTTTTTAGCAAACCTGAGGATCTAAAAGATCTGAAATTTTTTACTTTCATCAAACAAGACTGAAACTCAAAACTACGACTGGATATGTAATAATAACCCTCAAGTTATCCAAAACACGAGGTTTCATTTTGATAGAAGGCTAGATAAACATTTTCGATTTTTTAGGCAAACCTGAAGATCTGACAGATCTGAAATGTTTTATTTTCGTCAACCGATTGTGAAACTCAAAACCGCGACCGGACTTATAATCAGCACCATCAAATTATCCCAAACGGGAGGTTTCATCTTAATAGAAGGCTAAATAAAAATTTTCGATATTTTAGGCAAACCTGAGGGTCTGAAAGGTCTGAAATTTTTGACTATAGCTCAAAATTGCGACAGGAATTGTGATCAGTACCCTAAAGTTATTCAAAATATGAGGTTTTATCTTAATAGGAAACCAAATAAAGATATTCGATTTGTTAGGCAAACCTGATAAAGGTCTATTTTTTTATAACCGTCAAACGAGACTGATCCTCAAAACTGCGGCTGGATTTTGAATCAGCACTCTCAGATTATCCATAACATGAGGTTTTACCTTAACAGTAATTTGCATCTGATAATTATCATTTTTAAAGTTGTTGAAGTGAGCAGCTCGCTTAAGGGCTGTTCTCCCTAGTCCTACACTAAATAAATTTTGCATTTTATTCTACTTACTTATAGCCAATTTTCCTCAAAAAATAATATAATTATATATAATATATAATATAAGCTTTGATGTAAAAAGCCATACGACAAAAAACTGCCTTAAAGGAAATGCCAGAATGTGCCGAGCTCAGATGCTTGACATCATTTTTTTCTTTATATTTATATATTTTTTGATTTCTTATACCTCCTACATGTATAAATCATATGATATATTTCCAATATAATTCTGTGGTTTTCTTGTTTCAGATATTTCCACTTCTGCACACATAATTGAACTGACACCTGCTGAAAAGGAAAACATACTGCCATGTTGCCCACGAATGTGATGTCTTTCATGAAAAAGGTAAATTTAGTTTCATTGGCGTAGTGTGTACGTTAGCGAATAGAGCTTAACTTTTTTAAGTTTTCTTGTGCTTTGAAAAGCTTGATCCAAATCATTAAATTAATTGGATTTTGGTGGTATCCTATAATGATGAAGTAGTGGTTTTGGACTATTCGGCCACAGCCGATATGCCCCGCGATAGTTGGCATCCTCAAAAGCTGTTACCTTTGTGGCGACTCACAAGTGTGGTGTTTCGTCCGAGGAATCCATACACTCGTGTTGGCGAAGCATCAAACAGAGAAACAAGGTAACAGTACGTATCGACGTTGGCCGAATAGACCAATAACCACTAACTGATCGGACAAGAGCTCCGAAATACTTACATAAGATGATCCTGTACTCTGCAAATAATGAAGAAAAATTATAAAGTAATTCTCAGTAGCTGAAATAACTGTTGAAACATAGTATACCCTGTTACCCGATACTTTAAACTGTCAGCCGTGTCAACAGCGAACAGCTGTTTGGCTAGTGATAACTAAAAATACCCCAGATTGAGTCATGACATATCAATCTTGAGCTTTGAGCGAATGCAGGGCTGTATTGAGTGGAAGCATTACTAGTAACAAGTAGTTGACACTTGGTGACGTTTTCATCTATGTTCCGAGGTGTATGCTTATTTTACATTTTCTCGGAAAATCTGGTGTGTCTTTCAGTATATCAGTATGGCTGGTCTGAATGATGATGATTAGGTACACTTTAAATGAGGTAAGAATGAAGATAAAAGCATTTTTAGCTTAAGTTAAACTACCTTACTATATTAATCTTACTCCATGTACTTATTTTCGTTTCAACCAATAAATATCCCACTAGTGATACAAGCTATCCATTGAATCGTCCGTATTGCTAAATATAGGAGTATTGTGATATTCTCTCACAATATACAAATCAATAAAATAATCTATTTCTTTTAACTACCCATTTTTGCTGCGAATTTCTGGATATTGAAGCAATTTCTTGTTTACAACAATAGTCATTACTTTTTGCCAAATATTCAATAAGAATATTATTGATACGGTCCTGATCGCAGGATTGCCAATCAACACCACTAGTAAAAAATTAAATTTGAGATACACTTCTTTGTCAGCTGATACCTATCAAATAAACTTCAAGCCAGTTTAAAGTATCAGGTAACAGAGTATATGTAGGTACGCTTACGTTATACTCATACCTTACGTTGTAGATAGATAGATAGTTTATTGACCATTCTTATAAATAATTTATAGGCCTTATAAAACAAAAAATAGGCACTGAAGATACCTTGTATCTCAAAGATAATGAAATTTGTTCTGTGTACAACTAAAGAGTAGCAATTTCATTCGTTCACCCGAAACCAATCACAGACGACGTCGTTTCGCTTTTATTAAAGCTCGTCAGTGTGATTTAGGTCTAAGACGAATAAATGAAATTGCCTGTTAGTACCTAGCTGGCAAAACTCGTACTAGTAGTAGCAACATATAGATATTGGGAAGCAGTACTAACAGGCAATTTCATTTATTCGTCTGAGACCTAAATCACACTGACGAGCTTCAATAAAAGCGAAACGACGTCGTCTGTGATTGGTTTCCGGATGAATTAATGAAATTGCTACTCTTTAATTGAGTTAAGTTGCTTTTTAGCATGAACCGAATGTCGGGAGTGTTAAATGAGTGTTCCACAAAAAAGAGTCTGTTTGTTGTCGTATCCCGCAAGTTCCTATATTTGATGCTTTTGAACGGGTCACATAAACTGTACCTGGTTGTACAGTCTCAGTTCAAGCACAGTTCAAGGTTGAACTCAGTTCAAATATGGAAGTCCAGTTGTACAAGATCAGTTCAACTCTAAGCTCGGTTCACTAATTTATATCTTTAAGTAATCCAGTTGAAAGTAATTCTTATCCCAGTTTTTTCTCAGTAGAAGTGGTTTCTTCGGATTTTGGGATAAATTAATGCAAGAGGTTTTTAACTCAAAGAGCCGACGTCTCGGCGTTTATTTTACGCCTTCTTCAGGGCTAAAATTCATATGAAGACGAAAAATATATAAGTAAAACATAGAGTGCCAAAACGATGAGTAAAAACGTTGACAATTCAGTCTAACAGACAAATTTAAAATTTATAACTTTAAGGTTCAGCTGAGTGCCCGAATTTGGGCGCTTAAACCGAGTTCTAAGGACCTAATGTGTCGTAACCTAATTTAGTAATTTGATTTAGATAAAATTTTGCAAAATCATTTGTTGTAAATTAAAGTACGTAATGGCTCAGCAGCTCAGAGAAAATCTCCTGGAACTAACACATGATGAAGACTCCGTTTGAAGCAGTAGAAATATTAGAAACGCAAGAAGGCGTCAGAAGAAATACAGAGATAGTTGATTTTTTTTTGGTGTGGAATGACGATAAATTCAGTCAAAGGTTTCGACTTTCTAAACAAGGTGTTCGATTTGTTATAAACCAGGTTACAGCACAAATAAAGTCTCCAACAGAATGGTGCGTACTTTTTTGTTCATGTAATGAATCAAAAGTATTTTGTAATCCTATTGTTTTTCAGGAACTGTGCGAAAAGTGCTGAACAAATGGTTCTTGTCACATTGAGGTATTATGCGACTGGAAACTTTCTTTGAATCGTTTTATTTATATGTACGTATCTTTAACTAAAAAACTATTGTTTATTACAATTACCATCAACCCATAACCAACAAAACAGCATTTTAAACAACTAATTTTTGACAGAACCGACCAACTACGCATGCGTTAATGTTACCAACCTAACTACTTCTTTCTTGAACCTGGTTTTGTAGAGCTGGGACCAACTACGCATGCGTTAATGTTACCAACCTAACTACTTCTTTCTTGAACCTGGTTTTGTAGAGCTGGGATTATAAATAGGTCGTACAACGGAAATGAATTTTTGAACATATATAAACACAAATACCTCCCAAAAAAATGATATTAAATTCCAAACATTTGTTATAGAGAATAGCTTGTCTGATCATTATCCTTTATTATATAACATGCAATTTAAAAATAAAATCAATCCAAATGATATCGCAAATAAGATGACATACTCAAAATTTAATGAAGATATTTTTGTGACTAAGATAAACAGCATTAACTGGGACTCCCTACATCAAACTAATAATCCACAAGTAGCTACAGACTTACTTTATAAGTATTTCTCAGATGCTGTCTCTAAGTCTATAACGATCGTTGAAATAAACAACAAAAAAACTAAAATAAAATCATGGATGACCGCTGGAATTCTCACATCGATAAGAAAAAGAGATCTTTTGAAGAAAAAGTGCATTGCTCACAGAAATAATGAAATTATCAACCAGGAATATAGAAGTTATAGAAATACATTGGCAAATCTTATAAAAGTCACCAAAAGCAACTTTTATATTGATAAACTAAGCACTTTACAAAATAATTATAAAAAAACATGGAATGTTATAAATGAAACATCTAATTGCAATAAAGCTGAAAAAAAGCAAATTAATCGAATAAGTCTAGATGGAACCATGATTTTGAATCCAGAAGAAATTGCATCTTCTTTCAACAATTTCTTTGTAAATATAGCGGATGAGTTAACCTCCAATATACCTGATAGTTCTGAATCAAACATAGCACGGAAACAAAATATTCACTCTTTTTTTTTACAGCCTGTGGACTGTGTAGAGGTTGAAAACATTATAACAGACTTAAAAGCAGCATCTTCACCTGGCAAAGATAGTTTATCAGCAAGGTCAATTAAATTAGTAAAATCTATAGTATCGAAACCGCTCACGCATATTATTAACCTTATATTTGAAAGCGCTCTAATCCCTACACAGTTCAAGGAAAGCGTAGTCATACCTATTCATAAATCTGGCAGGACAGACGAAATGACAAACTACAGGCCCATATCACTCATAAATAACTTCGCTAAAGTTTTTGAGAAGTGTTTATACAAAAGAATATGGCATTTTCTAGATAATCACAAAATAATATCCCAAAATCAGTTTGGTTTCAGAAAAAATATATCCACAGAACATTGTATTGAGCATTTCACCTCTCAAATTTTGTCAAGCTTTGATGTAAATAAAAAAACACTTGTAACTTTCTTAGACTTGAAAAAAGCATTTGACACGGTATCTCATCCAAAATTATTGTCTAAGTTAGAGAACATAGGATTCCGAGGAAATGTTTTGAATCTTTTCAATAGCTATTTATCAGGTAGACAACAGCAAGTTCGTATATCTGATGTATACAGTACTGCTACAATACTTAAGTGTGGAATCCCTCAAGGGACAATACTCGGCCCTGTACTTTTTCTGATTTTTATTAATGATATGCTCAACTATGATCATTGTAAATTGTTATCATATGCAGACGACACAGTGTTAATTTGTGAATCTGACTCTTGGCTCTCGGTACATGACAAAGCACAAACAGCTTTAAATGACATAAAGGCCTGGCTTGACGAAAATAGACTGTGTTTAAACATCCCTAAAACTAAATTCATGTGTTTTTAATTTAAAATTTAAAACCATTAAAAATTGATAGTATCCCTGAACAAATAGAACAAACACATGTGATAAAATATTTAGGACTTTTTGTTGATGAAAACTTGAAATGGACAGCCCATGTAGAAAATCTTGCTAAGCGACTAAAAAAATTGACTCATAGATTTAGTACTCTGCGTAATATTTTGAATAAAAAATTAATAATTATTGTATACCGGAGCCTATTGGAATCACTATTGAATTACGGAATTATTGTTTGGGGTTCTGCATACAACACACTTTTAAGAAAAATCCAAATTAGTCAAAATTTCATCTTAAGAGCAATATTCAATATAAGTAGCAGAGACAGTGTACAACATTTATATAAATCAAATGCCATTTTGGATGTGAAAGGATTATATATTAACGCAACAGTTAAACTTATTCATAAAAAGAAAGATCTCGATAAAATTTGCCATTCTTATAAAACCAGAAGATGTGAAAGGGGTCTAGTCAAATACAACAGGTACCATAAAACCATAAGCCAAAAAAATGTGTATTACAACGGCATCAAACTTTATAATACAATTCCGGAAGAATATAAACTACTACCACCTCGGAAATTGAAAAATAAACTTAAAGAGTATATAATTGAAAACTATAATAGACTGATATCGTATATAAGCTGAACTTTTCGACTTTTTTTTTATTTGCTCCTTTTTCCAGATCCTTGATGATATGTTTGTGTGATTGATATTAATATGATACTTATTTACTTATTTACTGTTTCAATCATTATTATTTGTTATCATCATTCGTTGTTCTTTATCATATTTGTCTGAACGCTGGCAACACTTATACATTTAGCAGGTATACATGTAACAGGTATGGACACAACACAAGTCTTTCTTAGGTGTCCTTTTTGAAGCATATGTGTAACAGAAATTTGTGATTAATAAATTTGATTTGATTTGATTTGAACTAAGTTCATCGTTGAGCATAGTTTAATAGAACTGTGGCTTGAACTGAGACTGTACAACCGGGCCTAAAACGCTCAGGTACCGGCTTTGGTAGATAGATGGCGAACCAATACTTTTTTAAAGTACTGTTTTCCAATATCTATATGTTGCTACTACTAGTCTGTGTACAACGTGATCTTGGATCTGATAATGTTTTTATTTCAGATGGTGGCGACAGAACCTGGCCCTGCTCATAATACAGCGGACGTAGAAGGTGGGATGACATTCGAGAAAATCAAACAAACTTTATCATCTTCTCTCCTCACGGCACAAGATAAAGGTAGTTATTATTGTTTTATCAATAACTATTTTAATTTTTCGATGCATGTATAAAACAGCTAAGCTCACTAATCTTTCTTGAACCATCTTATGTATTGTATTGTATTTATTATCTTGTGATCATACATGTATGATATAAGACTAGTCATAAATAAATTAAAAATTAGAAAATTGAATAACACAAACAGATAAAACAAACAAACAATGCGAACAGATAAATAGACAGTCCAATAAATGCACATCGGTGGAACAGAGAAAAAAAACAGATAGAAACAAAAATAAAAGCAGAAATAAAAGCAACGTAAGCTACATTCTAAAACATGAAACTAAAAGTTATGCGCCAAAAAAGTCGTCTATCGAATAGAAACATTGTTCCACAAGAAGTTTTCGAAGACGTGCTTTAAAAGACATGATAGACGTCAGGCATTTCAATTCTGCAGGTATGCTTGAACACCTTTATGCAGGCAAATACAGGGGATTTTTTGAATAATGCTGGTGTATGCGATGGTATACTTAAATCATTACAAGCTCGGGTGGTATAGCGAACATTGAGATTGTTATTTCTGGTGAATTTGTGTTTGTTCTGAAATACAAATATTGCGCACTTCAAGGTGTAAATGGAAGGAAGCGTCAATAGTCTGTGTTTCTTGAACACTACTCTCCATGATGCTCGGTTCGGAATGCCGAACATTAATCTAATAATTCTCTTTTGGAGAATAAAGATTCTGTTCAGCATTCCTGCCTGGCCCGATGCAAGAATGTTCCTCGACAGATGTGAATATACCATCGCATAGTAAACATTTAATAGCGCCGCTTGTGTTACCGTGCGCTTGAGTCTTAGAATGGCAAAATACGCCTTATTTAATTTTTTACAAATAGAGTCCACCTGCATTTGCCAAGTGAGCCTGAAGTCAATGCAACTCCTAGAAAGTTTGTCCAGTCAGATGTTCCGTGACTATTTTGGAGCTTTGTCCTACTCGTAGCAAAGTGCACTGTGACAGTATTGTTACGATTGAGAATCAGACGATTCTGACTACACCATTGTTCCATTTTATCTTGCACTTTGCCGATATTTAATGCCAGTTCCTCAGATGTACTACCACTAACGACCACTGAAGTATCGTCAGCGTAATTGATCATGAAACCGGGAAGGTTCAAGTCATTTATGTACAAGATGAATAACAATGGTGCTAATACCGAACCTTGGGCAGCTCCAGTGTTTATATTGTAACAATCTGACACAGTACCATTAGCTTTAACTTTTAGTCGCCTGTCTGTTAGGAAAGATAGTAACCAATCTAGTATAAATCCCCTTATACCTATAGTATACAGTTTTTCGTTCAAGATTTCGACACTCATAATGTCGAATGCTTTAGACAGGTCGAAAAACACTCCTGCAACACATTTACCTTGATCTAATACTTTATAGATATAACTTTTTTTTTCCTCTGGGAGCCGTCAGTACTTAAGCCTTTAAGGCCTATTGTACTATAACTTCCCAGAGGGGGTCGGTGCACGGCCAGCACCGTTGGAATGATACCATCATCCCGGACGGTCCGACGAGGTCCCCCGTCCGGGCCTTCTGGTCGATCATCCAAAGTGCCGGCCGCGTAAGATGCTCCGCTCAGCGCTCGTGTGGACGACAACGACAGCCAGACCAAACTGTTGTCTCCCTGGTTCAATGCAGTCAACCACCCAAGCGCTAACCGCGCACAAGGCTGCTGCTGCCCCACTATCGAAGACAGACGCTGTTCACCGCGCAGCCCGTGGGTCCACTTAGATTTGGTAATAAAAGAGCATATTAAACATTGGATGAATCGCATACCTGGCAGCATCTTGAGGAAGCTTAAAAAACTATAGTCACAGTTTTTGGAATTGTTAATACAGCCTACAGCGGCGCAACATTTGAGTTCACGCGTCCCGATATCCATATCAGCGTATCACCAAATTCCTTAATCCGGTTCTGTCAAAGTCACTACCTTCACTCTCATAGACTGAACACGACTCAGGCGATCGCCGTGCTAAACATCCTGCGAACGATGCGCGGGATGCTATGCGCGAACCACCAAAATTCTGGAGAGTTGCGCTACTGTATAATTGGATATACTGTGATGTAACTATCCCTTTTACCCCTCCCCCTTGCAGACAGACGACAAATGGACGATAGAGTATCTAGAATATATATGTATAATTGCTTTCCCTGCTTCTTAATTGCTATTGTGAAATATGTATGAAGACCTACGAGCGGTATCATAGCAGTTCATTAACTTTTTGCAGAAAGAACACTTTCTTGGTGCTTACTTCCTAATTGGCCCTTTATAAACTCGAGTGGACCCCTTAGCACTTCGCACTTAGCTTACTTGACAGTTTAATTGTGTTCAGAAACTTCCATTACAAGAATTAGTGTGGAGTGTAGGCAAACTATGTGGTAAGATCTAAAGTTTCTTTGAGACACATCGCGGGCTCAAGTTTCCGTTGTCTGCATCGACCCGAGAAACGTGTCGTGGCAAAGCTCGGCTTTTGGAGCTGTCTTTCGCTTTGTTTGTTAATCAGCTTTAATTCTCCTTAGTCGCAATATATAATATCAAATAATGATTGTTTGAAATTGATATTTTGTGGTCGAAGTGCCAACAATGCCATTTAAAAGTAGGTATAAGTGCGCCATCTGGCGGTGAAATATTGCCGCGAATGTATATTATCGCAATTCCATTGTGATGTGACGTGATGTCATCATCACACATCACACATCAGCACAAACGTTCCCATTTTCTAAATTTCTCAATTTCAAAACATATCAAAAATTTCCTAAATTTGCCATATTTCCCAATATTCCCAAATATTCCAAGTTTCCCAAATTTCCCCATTTTCTCGTTATCCCGATATCCCCAATTTTCTGAATTTCTCCAAATTACCCACTTTCTCCAATTTACCGAATTTCTCAAATTTCCGCGAATTTCCCGAATTTATTCGGAATTTCCAGAATTTCCAAATTTTCCCAAATTTTCCAAATTTAACCAAAATTCCCAAACTTCCCCAATTTTCCCAAATTTCGCAAATCTTCCAAATATCCCAAATTGCCCAATTTTCCAATATTTTCCCATTTTCACAATTTTCCCAAATTTCCAAGTTTCTAAAATTACGAAAATTCCCAAATTTTCCTAATTCCCCAAATTTATCGAATTTCTACAAATTGCCCAAATTTCCGCGTTTCTCGAATTTTCGGTTTTCCCGAATTTCTCGAATTGCCCATATTTCTCCTATTATCCAAATTTTCAGTAATATCTCGAATTTACTGAATTTCCCGATTTTCCAGAAAACCCAAGATTCTAAAATTTCACACATTTCCCAAATTTCTCTATTTTCTGAAATTTTCAAATTTGCCAAATTTCCTAAGTTTCCAAATTTCCCATATTTTAAAAATTTCCCAAACTTCCTTCCAAACTTCACAAACATCACAAACATCGAAATTCCCCGAATTTCCAAAATTTTGTAAATTTCCCAAGTTTAACCAATTTCCCCAATTTCTCAAATTCCCGAAATTACCAACGAATTCAAATTTCAAAGAGTTTCTCCTGTAACGAACTTCCAGAAGGAAAGCCAATGTCTGCAATTTCGTAGTTCACCTCTCTTCTGTGGCAAAGAATGCCTCGTCTGGTACACAGATGGCTCTCATGCATAACAGAAGATTTATCCGGTAAATTTGCCTTGGGTTACAAGTCATAGCGTAACTCAAACCAGAACCATTTGCGGGCGTTGCAAAAAGCACTTTCACCATCTCAGAATGGGCAGTGAGAAAAGCAATCCAGCTACTACCCTCGAAGGCATGCATTCTACCCCCCCCCCCCCCCTCCCAAAATTTCCAAATTTCTCATAATTCCTAAATTTTCCAAATATATCATGCTTCACAAATTTCCCAAATTTCTCAAGAATCAGAAATTTCCCAAATATCCCATATCTCCCAAATATCGCAAATATCTGAAATATCCCAAATTTCCCAAATTACCCAAATTTGCCAAATTTCTCGTATTTCTCATATTTCCCAGATTTCCTAATTTCCCAGATTCCCCAGAGTCCCCAAGTTTCCTAAATTCCCAAGTTTCCCAAATATCTCAAATTTTCCCAAATATCCCTGATTTCCCAAATTTCCCAAATTTCCCAAATTACCCAAATTTTCCAAATTTCTCATATTTCCCAGATTTCCCAAATCTCCCAAATACCTCATATTTCCCAAATATCCCAAATTTCTCAAATTACCCAGTTTTCCCAAATTTCTCGTATTTCTCATATTTCCCAGATTTCCCAGATTCTCCAGATTCCCCAAATTTCTCAAATTCCCAAGTTAGCCAAACATTTCAAATTTCTCAAATACGTCATGTTTCCCAAATATCCCAGATATCCCAAATTTCCCAAATTACCCAAAATTTCCAAATTTTCCAAATTTTCCAAATTTTCCAAATTTTCCAAATTTTCCAAATTTTCCAAATTTTCCAAATTTTCCAAATTTTCCAAATTTTCCAAATTTTCCAAATTTTCCAAATTTTCCAAATTTTCCAAATTTTCCAAATTTTCCAAATTTTCCAAATTTTCCAAATTTTCCAAATTTTCCAAATTTTCCAAATTTTCCAAATTTCCCAAATTTTCCAAATTTTCCGAATTTTCCAAATTTTCAAAATTTTCAAAATTTTCCAAAATTTCCAAATTTTCCAAATTTTCCAAATTTTCCAAATTTTCCAAATTTTCCAAATTTTCCAAATTTTCCAAATTTTCCAAATTTTCCAAATTTCTCATATTTCCCAGATTTTCCAAATTTCCCAGATTCCCGTATTCCCCAGATTCCCCAAATTTCCCAAATACCCAAATATCTCAAATTTCCCAAATACCTCATATTCCTCAAATATCCCATATTTCCCTAATTACCCAGTTTTCCCAAATTTCTCGATTTTCTCATATTTCCCAGATTCTCCAGATTCGCCAAATTTCCCAAATTCCCAAGTTTCCCAAATATCTCAAATTTCTCAAATACGTCATATTTCCCAAATATCCCAAATTACCCAAAATTTCCAAATTTCTCATATTTCTCATATTTCCCAGATTTCCCAAACTTCCCAGATTCCCGTATTCCCCAAATACCTCAAATTTCCCAAATATCCCAAATTTCCCTAATTCCCCAAATTTCTGGAATCACCCCACTCACATAGCAAGCTGCGGTTGACATTTGAGGACCAGAGTTTGAGGACAAACACATCTAACCTAACCTGATCGTTTTGTTCCAGTGACCAACAAAATGTCTCCACGCCCTTCGATCGTCCCGTTGGATACCGGTGACTCCCCCACCTCTGACACTGGGACGGGCAGCGCGTCGGTGGCCCTGAAAGCCGAGGCGCCTCCTAAGGACCCCCCTAGGGGCAACTGCAGGGTGTGCCTGAAGGCCTTCAGGGGCCACCAATTGGACCAGGCCAGGTCGTGCGCCGAGTGCTCCCAGCGCGTCTGCGAGGACTGCGCCAGCTACAGCAAGATGGACAGCGGGGAGGACATCAGCAATTGGACGTGCAGCGTTTGCAGGAGGTAATAGAATAGAATAGAATGAAATAAAATAAAATAAAATAAAATAGAATAGAATAGAATAGAATAGAATAGAATAGAATAGAATAGAACAGAATAGAATGGAATAGAATAGAATAGAATAGAATAGAATAGAATAGAATAGAATAAAATAGAATAGAATAGAATAGAATAGAATAGAATAGAATAGAATAGAATAGAATAGAATAGAATAGAATAGAATAGAATAGAATAGAATAGAATAGAATAGAATAGAATAGAATAGAATAGAATAGAATAGAATAGAATAGAATAGAATAGAATAGAATAGAATAGAATAGAATAGAATAGAATAGAATAGAATAGAATAGAATAGAATAGAATAGAATAGAATAGAATAGAATAGAATAGAATAGAATAGAATAGAATAGAATAGAATAGAATAGAATAGAATAGAATAGAATAGAATAGAATAGAATAGAATAGAATAGAATAGAATAGAATAGAATAGAATAGAATAGAATAGAATAGAATAGAATAGAATAGAATAGAATAGAATAGAATAGAATAGAATAGAATAGAATAGAATAGAATAGAATAGAATAGAATAGAATAGAATAGAATAGAATAGAATAGAATAGAATAGAATAGAATAGAATAGAATAGAATAGAATAGAATAGAATAGAATAGAATAGAATAGAATAGAATAGAATAGAATAGAATAGAATAGAATAGAATAGAATAGAATAGAATAGAATAGAATAGAATAGAATAGAATAGAATAGAATAGAATAGAATAGAATAGAATAGAATAGAATAGAATAGAATAGAATAGAATAGAATAGAATAGAATAGAATAGAATAGAATAGAATAGAATAGAATAGAATAGAATAGAATAGAATAGAATAGAATAGAATAGAATAGAATAGAATAGAATAGAATAGAATAGAATAGAATAGAATAGAATAGAATAGAATAGAATACCCCTCAGGGGGGTTTAGACAATGTGCGTGTGTTACGACACATGCACATTGCTAAATACGGGGGTGGCGATCCCGAGGCCCCCAGCAGGATGCCTCGCCTTAAGAGGAGCCCCATAGAGTTGAGACTTGGCTATGGGGTATACGGAAAGTCTCCGTGGTGTTTGTGCCGTGCCACGCGACCCGTAAGCCGGTCAAGGGGATCCTGGTGGTTGAGCCCTGCCAGTCAGGGGGGCAACACACCACTTTGGCCCTGCGATCGGTGTAGTCGGGCGGCCACGTCTAGTCCAACGTTGGTTAATCGGCTGTGCCATCCCGTCAGAGGGATGGTGGGACGAGCAATCGCACTGTGCTGAAGGCAGACAAATGTAGTTTATTCTACCTTTGGCTATGCTGAATCGCGATGTGATTGCTATATCTTCTTAGTATCCCTGGTGTCCATGTCCCGAACATTGTTTGCAGGCATGGCTCCCCCAATGAGGGCTCCACGGCGGGTGGGGAGCTAGGAAGATGAAAATTAGAGTTCTATCATATGGAGATCTCAAACACACAAATAGGTGCACCCACCACCTCAAGTGAGGGTAATTCCGGAGTGACTCCTCAAAGCGCTCCAACTACACCAGGCAGAGAGAAGGCGGAGGTAACTCCCCGGTTCCTGCTGGTTAAGAATAAAGAGGGGGACTTCAAGAATGTGAGTCCCTTTCTAATATCTAGAACTTTGTATGGACTGATTGGAGAAACAAAAATGATAAGTAAAGTGAAAGAAGGAATCTTAGTAGAGACACGTTCCATTAATCAAGGCAAAAGGCTTTTGGAAGTATCCCGTTTTGGTGAATTTTCGGTAGAAGTAATTCCTCATCCCACATTAAATGTAACGAAAGGAGTGATTACTTGCAGAGATTTGTTGAATTGCACTGTAGAGGAAATCATGACTGAACTTGAAAGTGCTGGAGTAGTAAATGTCTACAGAATTAAAACTAAGCGTGATGGATCACTAGTAGATACAGCGAATCATGTATTAACTTTTAACACACCAATCCTACCTAAAGAGATCAAAGTTGCATACTATAACTTGAAAGTAAGACCATATATACCTTCTCCGATTCGATGTTTCCAGTGTCAAAAATTTGGACACACTACTATTAACTGCAAGGATGACAAAGTATGCATATGTGGAAAACCTCCGCATGAAGGTAGTCCATGTGAGAAGCCAGTATCGTGCCTTAACTGCCAAGGATCACACTTGGCAAATTCAAAACTGTGCCCAAAATATAAAGAAGAATATGCTATTCAAAAATTGAAAACAGTTGAAAAAATATCCTACTTTGAAGCAAAAAAGAAGATTGAGGTACAAAGTCCGAGTCCAAATATATCATATGCAACTGCTGCTCGATCAACTAGTTTTTTGAATGAAATCGTACCAATAATGAGAAATTTAATCAAAGAAACCATTGGTAAAGAAATTCAAAACCTGAGGCCAATTTTTCCAACATCCTGGGCAATGCCCAATTCGACAGAGTCTCCTATCAGGTCAAGAACCTCCTCTGTTTCACTACCAACTTTCTTGAAGCCAACCGAGGTATATACTCCTGAAAAAAGAAAAAGACCTGATAATCAGGTACCAGTGACTTCAGATGAAGAAACTGGAGCTTCAGGAAGTGAAAGTAGTAAAAACAATAAAAGAAAGCCAGGATGGCCCAAAGGCAAGGCTAGAAAATGAGATTATCACCCCTAATGATCCTCTCATTTATATTTATATTTATATTTAACTCAAACACCTGTGATATTACTTTTTTTCTGTTTTATACACTCTTTCTATATAGTTATTTTATATTTATGCTATACCTATACCTTATTATATATGTCCATGTTATTTATTTTATTTATCAAACTTGTCGATCGTCCTTTTACACATTAGTTTTTCTAGTCGATATTTAAATCACTAAATGTCTGAAAACATAATACAGTGGAATTGCAATGGTCTAATTCACCATTACTGTGATTTAAAGATATTACTGAATGATCTAAATCCTTTCTGTGTTTGCATTCAGGAAAGCCACTTACGCCCCGAGCAACCTTACTCGCTTAGAGGATACGAGATAGTCAGGAAAGATATACCCGATGCAGTACGAGCACATGGAGGTGTTGCGATGGTAATTCGTGATAATGTGGAGTTCGAGCAGTTACAAATAACTTCACACTTACAAGTGGTTGCGGTCCGCATTTCAGTACCAGTGAAAGTAGTAGTCTGCAATATCTACCTTCCAGATGGGGTATGGGAGCTTGATGACTTAAATACTATTATCGATCAATTACCTACCCCATTTCTTCTTCTTGGAGATTTTAACTCTCACAGTCCGTTGTGGGGATCCTATAAGTTAGACCAGCGTGGCCGAACTGTGGAAACTCTACTGGAAAGACAAGACCTATTTTTGCTGAACAACCGCTCACCTACACATTTTATCGCACAATCAGCGACCTTCTCTGCCATTGATCTCTGTATTGGCTCACCCTCTCTTGCTGAACAGCTTCATTGGTATGTAGCTGACGACCTGCATAACAGTGACCACTTTCCGTGCGTTACTGTATTTGATACACCTAGACACAATGCACCTGTACCAAAGTACTGGATCATGGCCAGAGCTGACTGGAGCAAATTTGAACGGCACTTATCATCTGTCGATTTAGCACAGCTAAACGAAATCACCGTTGCAGATTTTGCAAAAATAGTGAAAGAAGCTGCTATCCACAGTATTCCACTCAACAATGGTAGTTCGGCAAAACGTAAACTACCATGGTGGAACACCAAAATCGCAGAGGCTGTGCGAGCTAAGAAACATGCTTTCAATGTTTTTAAGAAACATCCAACCAATTCAAACATGGTGTCTTTTAAAAAAGCACGTGCTAAAGCAAAGCGACTGATGCTAGATGGTCAAAGGCAATCCTGGAGAGACTACGTTAGCACTATTACCTCGCAATCTCCGACCACTGAAGTTTGGAGCAAGATGAGAGCAATTAGAGGCCGACAATCGTACCGACAGATTACTCATCTTCGTTCGGATGACGGTATTATCCTGTCTGATCTGCCTCAAATAGCCAATAAGCTAGCTGCTCATTTTGCCACTATTAGTAGTACTAGTAACTACTCGGAAGACTTCCGATCAAACAAGTGCACTAGAGAGGTACCACTTGATTTCTCTACCACCACAGAATTGCCCTATAATACATCTTTCAGTACGTACGAGTTGGATGATGCCTTGCAAAATACTAAAAAATCTGCTCCTGGTCCTGACATGATAAATTATGAAATGCTCTGTCATCTTCCGCAGAACCTAAAAATAGCACTGATCAATATATACAACAAAATATGGTCAGATGGTATATATCCTTATGATTGGAAGTCAGCTGTTATTGTGCCAATCCTCAAAGAGGGCAAGGACCCCCGGACAGCTAGCAGCTATAGACCTATTAGCCTTACCTCTTGCGTTGGGAAAGTGTTAGAAAAGATGATAAACCAACGTTTAATGTGGATCCTTGAAAAAAACAATCTTCTCTCTGAACATCAAGCAGGTTTCAGAAAGCACCATTCAACTATTGATCAGCTCGTTTATCTGGAGGACTCAATTCAGAATGCTTTCAAGAATCGTCAACATACGGTTGGCGTTTTTTTCGACATAGAGAAAGCATATGACATGTCATGGAGGTACGACATCCTTCTTCGGCTTTATAAGTGGGGACTAAGAGGCAATCTACCATTACTGATTTCGTCATTTTTATGTGATCGTCGCTTCCAAGTCCGTGTGGGGAATGTCCTTTCGGAAACCTATACCCTGGAAAATGGTATTCCACAAGGATCAACTCTCAGCTGCACACTTTTCAATATCGCTATAAATGACATCGCAGACCACATTAGCCCTGATGTGAAGATTTCTCTGTATGTTGACGATCTCTGCATACTTACTTCGGGGAATACCATAGAGGAAATTACAGAGCGCCTACAGCCAGCTATCGATCAAATATGTCAAAATGCAGACAATAAAGGCTTTATATTATCGAAGCCAAAAACCAAATGTGTGCATTTCTGCAGGCTAAGAAAGCCTCATTGTCATCCTCAGCTCTTGATAAATGGTGATCAGATCTCTTGCGAACCATCCATAAAATTTCTTGGATTAATATTCGATTCACGACTTACCTGGCGCGATCATCTCGACTACATGATAAGCAAGTGTAGGAGTGCACTGAATATTATAAAATGTTTAAGTTCTACTCGTTGGGGAGCAGAAACTGAAATGACGTTAAAAATTTATAAAACTATCGTGTTGTCACGTATTGATTACGGCTGCGAAGCCTATGGATCTGCTAGACCCTCCTTGCTTAGAAAAATTGATCGTGTCCACCATTTAGGACTGAGATACTCCCTGGGTGCCTTTCCCACTACTCCGGTTGCTAGTCTGTACTGCGAGTCAAGCATTGAACCCTTGCAGCTCCGACGAAACAAGCTCGTGATGTCCTATGCATCACGCATAAGGTCTGCCTCTCAGCATCGCAACAAAAAGCTTCTAGATAATTATGATAGGACATATACATCTAAGCCATCTATTACTAGGCCATTAGCAGTTCGAGCAGCGGAACTTGCACACGAAATGCATAGCCCTGAAACCCCTGTGTTTCCAACTCAACTTAGTGAATATCCACCATGGCTCCTGCCTGATATCGAAGTTCGGACAGATTTAACATCCTTATCCAAACGCGATGTACCTCATGAACAGATAAGGTCTATGTTCATTGAAATCATTTCAGCACACAGAGATGCGAAGGTAATATATACCGATGGCTCTAAAACAGAAAACGGAGTTGGCTGTTCAATAGTAACTGAGGGAGTAGGGCACTCCTGGTCCATATCACCGTATGCCACCATTTTCTCTGCCGAGCAATATGCTATTTGGCAAGCCTTGAGGTACTGTGATATGTCGAGCGACAAATCATATTTAATAGTCAGCGACTCCCTTTCTTCATTGACAGCCCTACAAAATCGAAACAGCGATGATCCATTGACGAGAATGTGCATTGACACCCATAAAGCCATAAGTGAATCCAAAAGAGTTACCTTTATATGGGCGCCTGGTCACATAGGTATATCAGGCAATGAGATTGCAGACCAAACTGCTAAAGAGGCAACCAGACTTACAACATCTGATGTGGAGCAAATCAAGCTTGCTGAACGGAAACAACTTATAAAAAATTGTATGCATGAAACATGGCAAAACAACTGGAATACTAGTAGTACCCAGCTAAAGGATATTAAGCCTAATATAACAACATGGAAAGCTCCAACATCCTTGAAACGATGTGAGGCAATTCGTCTGCATCGACTAAGAATGGGTCACACAGCAATATCTCATGGATACTTGTTATCCCGAGAGGACCCACCAACATGCACCCAGTGTCTGGAAACATTCACTATTCGCCATCTCCTCTCTGAATGTCCCATATATGTAATGTACCGGGGAGAATATGGTCCACATGGCACAATGCAGGAATGCTTAACAGACCACAAAAAAATAGAAAAACTGCTTGCTTTCCTTAAACGTGTGGGAATATTTTGGAAAATATAAATAATGTAATTGCAATAACAAATATAAGTGCTCATAATCAAAATGTATGATATAAAGAACTTCTACAGCTAATGACCCTCGTAGTCGATGCTGAGAAACACAAAAAAAAAAAAAAAAAAAAAAAAAAAAAAAAAATAGAATAGAATAGAATAGAATAGAATAGAATAGAATAGAATAGAATAGAATAGAATAGAATAGAATAGAATAGTATAGAATAGAACAGAATTGGATAGGATAGGATAGGATAGGATAGGATAGGATAGGATAGGATAGGACAGGACAGGACAGGACAGGACAGGACAGGACAGGACAGGACAGGACAGGACAGGACAGGACAGGACAGGACAGGACAGGACAGGACAGGACAGGACAGGACAGGACAGGACAGGACAGGACAGGACAGGACAGGACAGGACAGGACAGGACAGGACAGGACAGGACAGGACAGGACAGGACAGGACAGGACAGGACAGGACAGGACAGGACAGGACAGGACAGGACAGGACAGACGGACAGGACAGGACAGGACAGGACAGGACAGGACAGGACAGGACAGGACAGGACAGGACAGGACAGGACAGGACAGGACAGGACAGGAAGACAGGACAGGACAGGACAGGACAGGACAGGACAGGACAGGACAGGACAGGACAGGACAGGACAGGACAGGACAGGACAGGACAGGACAGGACAGGACAGGACAGGACAGGACAGGACAGGACAGGACAGGACAGGGACAGGACAGGACAGGACAGGACAGGAGACAGGACAGGACAGGACAGGACAGGACAGGACAGGACAGGACAGGACAGGACAGGACAGGACAGGACAGGACAGGACAGGACAGGACAGGACAGGACAGGACAGGACAGGACAGGACAGGACCAGGACAGGACCAGGACAGGACAGGACAGGACAGGACAGGACAGGACAGGACAGGACAGGACAGGACAGGACAGGACAGGACAGGACAGGACAGGACAGGACAGGACAGGACAGGACAGGACAGGACAGGACAGGACAGGACAGGACAGGACAGGACAGGACAGGACCAGGACAGGACAGGACAGGACAGGACAGGACAGGACAGGACAGGACAGGACAGGGACAGGACAGGACAGGATAGGACAGGATAGGACAGGATAGGACAGGATAGGACAGGATAGGACAGGAAAGGATAGGACAGGATAGGACAAGGATAGGACAGGATAGGACAGGATAGGACAGGATAGGACAGATAGGACAGGATAGGACAGGATAGGACAGGATAGGACAGGATAGGACAGGATAGGACAGGATAGGACAGGATAGGACAGGATAGGACAGATAGACAGGATAGGACAGGATAGGACAGGATAGGACAGGATAGGACAGGATAGGACAGATAGGACAGGATAGGACAGGATAGGACAGGATAGGACAGGATAGGACAGGATAGGACAGGATAGGACAGGATAGGATAGGATAGGATAGGATAGGATAGGATAGGATAGGATGGAGGATAGGATGTTTATTGGCACAGATGCAGTACAAGAAACATATTAGTACAAGAAACATATTTTTTTACTTCTGTGTCATCGGCATCGACGGTTCTGCTCATTAGCCTCGTGTTTTGTGTAGGCTTTGTTACTGTTTCCCGGCGTCACTCTAGGAACGGCACTATTGATTAGAAGCCAATAGTGAAGGCTCACTTGGGGATTATCGCTGAACTTTTTTATGGATACCTATTTATTTTTGATTAAACAACAGAAATAAATTTCCGCCTCCAACGAGAATCGAACCCGGGTCCTTCCAATCACAAGCCCTCAACTCTAACCACTGAGTCTGGATTGTATAAGTAGTATCTTCTATGTCTATACTTAGCTGTCCGAAACTTGGAGAAGATGGAACGGAGATGTAAAGAACTGAACGCAGAATATTTTTTAAAAAATAATTGTTAAATATCTTCTGTCAATCCATTTCTTCATAATTACAATATACAGCAAACAGATGCTTTGAGATGATCCCAATTACTTTCTTGATAAAAAAATGGCTATGTCGTCTGTATATGATATTCTTTCTCTTTGAGGGTTCAATAAAAAGATATAATTCACATATATAAGGAACAAAATGGGGCCTTGAGGTGCACCGCATGGTAGAATTAAGATGTTACTTAATACTTCATTAATTTCTATGCATTGACACCAGTCTGTCAAATAGTTCTTGAAAAGCTGTAGACAGTTACCTCGTATTTGTGGACTCTGTATCAACCGCCTTACTTGAGTCGAGGAATATGCTTAAACAAGGAATATTTTTGTCTAAACAGGTATAGGCTCTGTATTTATAAAACATATACAGGATGAGTCAAGCCTTAGCGACTTTTATACAGACTGTCTTTCTCTACTAGCTACAGAAATGTACTAGAGATTGACAATTCTCACCACCAGCGAATGTTGCTAGCAGTTTAATATCCTCACAATAAAATTTCACATTTAATGACATAAAAATTACTCATTTTCGTCAAATGAAAAGCAATGTTATTGTTATACTCTCCAGCTCCAGTATTGTTGATTTATGATACATCCTCATACTAGTTCAAAACAAAAGATGGTAAAAATGTTTTACCCTTGTGCACTTATTTATCTCATTTAAAAATTTTAATTATTACCGTTTAATTAGAATTTCCTTCAATTCCGTTTACGCAAACTGGCTTTAAATGTGGGTTCATCCGGGCAAAGCGGCTGGATAATAAAAAAAATTAATAACGGAGGCATTTTCCGCATCCCTGAATCAGCCATAATCCGCACTATCATAGTACGCAGACAAAACAGGCCGGAGAGATGCAGACCGGTTTCAGAAGTGGGATTAGATGAAATACTCGTAGTCCGGCATTTGAGGGTTTCGGACTCATCCCATTGCTCTGATTCCCATTGCTCTGATTCGAAACCAAGTTCGCGGAGAGTGGTGCTTCATGATAGAATTGGTGATTGCCGTTATTATTAATAAGCGATTCCAGCTCCAATTGTTCGTAGAGCGACTTGAGGCTTCCAAAGACCGGTTCGTGATTTTAATATACCGGGTTATTCACGTTACTCGACAGGACGCATTATGGCTAAAGAATCTGATGAAAAAATAAAAAATAATTTCGGCTGGATACTTACCTATTAACTCACTGAAGTCACTTATTGCAGAGCCTCTGTCTGTCCGTTCGTCCGTCTATCCGCATACAAATGATAGCCAAAACTAGAGGTGCTAGAGTCTTCTTTCCATCGGCCAGGTCTTCCATTGCTCTCGATCTGCCCCAATTCTCCGAAATTTCCCATATTTTCCAAATTTTCCAAATTTCCCAAATTGACCAAATTTCCAACTTTCCAAATCTCCAGAATTCCCCAAATTTTCTCAAATTTCCCAAATTTTCCCGATTTCCCAAATTTTCCAAACTAACCAAGCTTCCTAAACTTCCAAAACCTCCCAAATTTACTAAATTTCCCAAACTTCCCAATATTTTAAAATTTTCGAAATATTTCAAATTTTTCAAGTTTTTCAAACTCCTCAAATTTCCCAAACTTTCAGAATTTTCCAAAATTCCAAAACTTCTCAAAATTCCCTTTCCATATTTAGTAAATTTACTAAATTTCCCCAAATTTCCGAAATCTCCCAAATTTCCCAAAAACCCGAATTTCCCAAATAGCACAGATTACAAAATTTCTCATATTTCTCAAATTTCCCATTTTCCCAAATATCCCAAATTTCCTAGATTTTATAAAATTTATGAATCTTAGATTTCTTCAAAATTCTCGAAATTTTCTAAATTTTCAATGTACTGATACACTATATGCTGCATTTGGTACTGAAGCCTCATGTGGACAGTGTTTGTCTGGTACAACGAATTCAAACTTGGAATAGTTGTCTCAGTAACGAACTTCGATAAGGAAGGCCAATTTCTGCATTTCATAGTTCAACTCCACTCCAAGAAAGAGTGGGGGGATAAAACCCTTCTGAGACAAAGGATGTCTCGTTTGGTACACTGACGGCTCTCTTGCAGAACCGAAGATATCCGGTAGCTTTAGTTAGAACTGTTAGAAGGAGCATTGACAGAAAAACTATCTCAAAATGGGCAGTGAGGAAAGCACGAAGGCATTCATTCCACCACCACCACCACCACCCCCCCCCCCTCCCGAGGATCCTAGAATTTTGGTCGGTCTGTCGGCAGGACATTGTCGTCTGAAAAGCCACTTGCGGAAAACAGGTCTGAAATAAACGTTCTGCTATGTGGAGGACGAAACAGCGGATATATTGTGCTCCTTCCCAGGGGTGGGATTCCGTTCTGAATCGAGAAACTCGATCTCGATAGATGATCAGCTCGATAGAATTATAAACCCGGATTCTGTTACTCGATCTGTTTTGGCTTCGGAAATCTTCGGGAATTCGATAGTTGAAATGACACATATAAACTAACTATGAAATTAAATCGTTGTTTTTTGGTCCTAACCTCAAATATACCCAGAAAAATTATGTTTTCTCTTTTTTTTACTTCTGTGTCATCGGCATTCACTGCTCTGGCCATTATTAGCCTCATTATTTTGTTTTTGTTTCCATCTTTTTAATAATAATATTCATAGACATAATGCTGTTGCCAATTGCGATAGAGCATCTATTACAGCAACAGAGAGAACAGCAACACAGGTTTATAGAACTGTTTCGATTAAATAAAAAGTAGGTACATACATGTATATATTTTTATCGAAATTATATAACGTAAACAAAAGGTCCTGTAGGCATCTGATTGAGGAAATTCGACCTTTGTTCAGGAAAGATTTTCAAGAAAGAGCATTACTCCGGAGCCTAAGTTCTTTGCTGCCTTGAGATTTTACGCCACAGGTTCATACCAACGATGTATTGGACAAGAATTTACAGCTGGAATGAGTCGGACATCCATAGTGAAATTGAAGTTTATTTTCTAGTTACTGCTGCCACTAATATACCTACTCACAATTACTGCTTAAGTTTCAAAAAACTTAAGCTCAGAGTTCACTATAAAATTTCAATGTTTCTGTAAACAGATGTATAACCTCACTCTTGGAAATCTAAGCATCGAATCGACTGCTCTGCAGCTGTCAAGTATAGATATCGAGTTTATTGTCGAATTGTGACAAACGGAATCGCTACTATCGTTTTTGATATCAAACTCGATATCATTTTTAAAACGGAATCCCATCCCTTTACTGGAAAGAGCTAAGTTCCAGACCTTCGGATTCACCCGTCTGGAACTTACTGGCTTCAAGGAAGTTTCACCCAACACCACAATCAATCAGTTGCTCTGATTCGAAACCAACTTCGCGGAGAGTGGTGCTTGGTGATAGAACTGGTTATTGCCGTTATTATTTATGAGCAACTTCAGCTCCAATTTATTGTTTGTCCAGCTAATTGAGGCTCCCAAAGGCCGGTTTGTGATTTAGATATACCGGGCTGTTCACGTTACTCGGTATGACGCATTATGGTTTAAAGCGTCTCATGAAAAAATAAAAAATAATTTCGGACGGATAGGGACCCATTAACGATATATATGTACAGCTAGTGCTGTCTCCCTTCCATCAGCCAGGTCTTCCATGCTTCGCGGTCGGGCTCAACTTTCTCTAATTGCGGAAATTTTCCTGTATTGCCATATTTTCCAAATTTCCTAATCATCTCAAATCTCCAAAATTTTCCAAATTTTCTGATACCTCCCACATTTCCCAAACTAACCAAGCTTCCCAAACTTCTCAAACTTCTAAAGCCTCCCAAATTCACTAAATTTCCCAAACTTCCCAAAATTCCCAAATATTCTAAATATTCCAAATTTTCCAAATTGCTCAAACTCCCCAAATTTCCCAAACTTCCAAAATTTCCCAAAATTTCCAAACTTCCCAAATTTTCCAAACTTACCATATCTAGTGAATTTTTAGATCTTCCTCCTTTTCTTATTTCGCTGAAGCTTCATTCTGCAACCTTATTTATCCAAGTGTTTTCTGCTCGTAACGCTACATTTTAAAAATATTTTCAAAATATACAGAGGGTGTCCCCAAAATCCTCCTATACATAATATTATTTTATTGCATATTCATATTCCTTACTCAATTCTAGTGTGACTTTATCTATCACATATGGGACTTGAAACAAACCGTTTAGGCGCAAAACACCATTTTTGGTATAAGTAGATGTCAGAAAAAAATTCAATATCGCAGCGACTATAAAACTTAGAAGGCTGTGACTTTGCCGTATGACTAATTATGAAACGCGTCAGCTTAGGTTGGACGGTCAAATTTGTATTAATTTTGTACTTTGCGAAATCAATCAGTCGAGTGATTACGGATTTTAAATGAGAATGCCTAAATTCTGTATACATTAAATCTAAAATTTGACAGCATTTCTAATGAGATAAGGTTGTGAATATCAGTCTCTGATAGATTACATTCAATTTCAAATTTTCAATCAAACCGGTGTCATTCAATTTTTCTTCCTATAAGACCATGAAACATAAACAAAACCCGTTTATATGGAAGAAAATAGCTAACTTATCAGAAAGATACAGACGAACTAGAGCTAAGAGACAAGATTATACAAATTACTCACAACAAATCAACTCTAACCAGAAACAATATCGGTAACATATCTAAACATGTCAAAGTGATACTTTTGTTTTCGTTTTTTCACAATTAATCCTCTATAAAATGGCACAACGATCTGAAATTACGTATCAAGGGTTTTTAGGGCGATAAATCCAAATTTAACAATGGTTTTTCTATCATAAATAGAAGGCGCACCTACGGCACATTGAACTCATTTAAATTATCAAAATTTTTCTCCGTGTCGGTGCATTAATGTGAGCATCAATAAAATCGTTTCCTCGATATGTTCTACGTGAAAAAGGTATACTTTGTTTAAGTCCATAGAGGTAACCGTTTTCGAAATAACAACCTTCATTGAAATTTCCGCACCAATGAATATAGGGGTCATACTTCCAAAACCATTAAGGAAGTATTATTGAACTTCAACACCACCTATTCTAAAATTATATATGGTGGAAACATGTTTTTTGATCTAATAGTATTCTTTCGAGAATACCGGGAAATTTCAATAACGAAAACGATTACCTCTAGAGAGTTAAACAGAGTATACCTAGTAAAATATATTGCGGATACGATTTTTTTAATAAAACCCTAAAAAAGTTTTGTTAATTTAAAGAAGTTCGATGAGCTGTAGGTAGCGCCCTCTATTCATGGTAGCAAAACCGTGGTTGAATTTGGATTTCTTGCCTTAAAAAACCCCCCAATACGTAATTTTAGATCGTTGTACCATTTTATTACGAAATAATTGAGAAAAAACGAAAACAAAAGTGAAGCTTGAAAATTAAGCATTTTAAGACTTCCTATGTTCCTATGTTCCTATCTCAATGTTCATAGAAAAAACAAGGTCTGTCACCTATCAATGTGGTCGGTTGAATATCCGGACACCCTGTATAAATGTATGGGTTCTAAGTTTGCTCGCACGTGCTTACTCGTACGCGATTGATCAGTAAGACCGTGGCCTGAGAGTGTTGAAGCGGTCTCATATAGATGAAGTCAGAAGTATAATTATGAGGTGTCCATTTTTTGTGAGCAAGGGTAAGAAAGCCACAAAAACTGGACACCTGCAGCTTGCAGACAGGGGCGGCCTAGAATATTTTTTTGTAAATATTTCCTCAATCTGGGTAAGGTAAGAACGATATGTGACAAACTTAATAATTTCATCGTTCTTGAATAACCGCTAAACCGTGCTAAGTCACCAATAAAGTAGCATCAAATGATGAAAGATGAATGGCGATTTCTTACCTGAAATTATCAGTATCACTACACGTAGGGATTGAATCTAGCCATGACTCGCACCACGCAGTCAATACATTAATTGACTTATTGATCTATCAGGTGGTTGTCCGAATAGTCTCCGTACTCTACAGTTACCAGTGACGACGTAGACTACACTACACAAAGACATTGTGGAAGTTCAGGTATTCATTTGCCCAGTACTGTCATAAGCAGTAGCAGTTTCAGTCCCAAATGTCCTTCTGGCATGAAGCGCGGCTGCCTTTATCAGTAATGCCCATATCCGTCTGAGCATCACCATTTCTTTGGTTTTTGTTCCGATGATTTATTTCGGGAACATAATATGTCTCTTCTTACGGTCGAAATATTGTACTCATTCTGAAGATAGTTTCACACTCACAAAAAAATAGGTAGCGTTAGTATTCCTACCTTAGCCTATCATCTCTCATGCAGCGGTTAAAACTAGCTAGAAACGTAATAATCTCCAACGCCTGCTCTGGTCGCACGTGCGGTGATCGTTTTTTACCTAAACCGACCGACCTTTTTAAGCACTCACCAGTACCATAGTCCAGTAACCATGTATATCGGTTTAACTGCGCGTCAACAAGTATTGATACACTTACAATGTATAATTTATTTTGCTTGATTCAAAACTAGTATCTTGAACTGTTTTTTTTTTTTCAGGAGCCGTCCGACCTTACTGTCCCGGTCAATACTTAAGCCTTAAGGCCTATTGTATTATTGCTCCTCTCATTTACAGTATCCACTCCAGCAATCTGGATCCCTGCATAAGTTTATGCCGTTTACCTACTGGTCCTGGTGCTGAGCTGTACTCATTGGTTCTAGCTTGGTCTTCCTGAAGAGCTGCTGTCTCTTGTGATCTAGCGCTTCGCACTCACAGAGCACATGTAGGGCTGACTCAATTCCTCTTCCACACAATCTGCAGTTGAGGTCTCCAATGTAGAGTCCCATTTTATTCAGGTGTTCCTTCAGGCCACAATGTCCTGGTAGGAGACCCGTCGTTATTCGGAGCTGATTCCTACTCAAGGAGAGTAGTGTTTCAGCTGTTTTCTTGCATGGAGCTTTAATGAATGTTTTTCCATGACCACATCCTGGCAACAAGTTCCACTGCTCCTTGTGCTGATGTTTCATCCATTCTCCGACCTGGTGTCTGATTGTGCTTTTAAGCACCCCCAGGGCGGGTTTTGCTCCAATCTATAGAGCAGACGAGCCTAGTCTTGCTAGCTCGTCCGCCCTTTCATTGCCTCTTATACCTGAGTGTCCTGGCACCCACTCCAAAGTTACTTTGTTATGTTCAGCCAGTTTTCCCAGTTCTTGTAAACATTCCCAGACTAGAGCAGACGTAACTTTGGGCGCTTCTAGTGCCCTGAGTGTAGCCTGATTGTCTGTAAGAATTGCGATCCTCTTGTTTCAGTAGGATCGTTCATTATTGATCCTTGCACATTGCAGGATGGCATACACCTCTGACTGAAATACCGAGGCGTATTTTCCTAGCGGAATGCTCTGTCTAGTTCCTCTTCCAAAGAGTCCCGCTCCTGTGCCTTGCTTGGTCTTTGATCCATCTGTGTACCAGACCATTTCCCGATGCAGGTTGTTAACTTCACAGAGTTCTCGATCTCTAATTATAGGTTCGAATCTCTTGTTGAAGATATATTTCGGAGTTATGTGGTCCTTTCTAGCATCCATTATGGTATGCCCCACATATTCTGCGATTTGTTTGTGTCCAAGATCCTTGTAAATTCCTCTTGGTAGGGTTTGTAGCCTAGAGTAACCCATTTTGAACTGTTAGTGCCTTAAATGTATTGTGCTTCACTCAGACATATATGTTGTAAGGATAAATCACTGTTTATTATTACCTATACATATACCCCCAATAAGACTATACTATTGTAGTGTCGGCACTCGAGGAGTGCAAAAATTGTAAACAGCTCTTATATTTCTGACGTGTACAATACAAGTTTTGATATAATTTCTTCGGAATCCAGGGATTTCTACGGCAAATTACGAGACCTGAAAGCACTTCCGACAGTGACACTGCTTTTGTTTTCCAGAAAAATGCAATCACGGACGGTGTTGTCCCAAGACTCGAACGAAAGCCTGCTGGAAATCCCGATCCAAGAGCTGCAACGGAGACATTCGGAGACGCGACTGGGCAGCAGCTGTGCGGGCAACGATGCGCTGTCTGTGGGCGGCTTTGGGGGCGGTTTGGCACCGCCCAGGAGCCCAGAGCTACGCAGACACTCCGACGTCTCGCCTTCCTCGCTTAAGGAGCTCGAGAAGGTAGGCAATGCCAGAGTATGTAGGCTAAAACCATTATAAGAATGAGCCAACCACGCTACTCTATTGACATCTTGGGTATACAAACATGGTGCAGGCATTGTTCTTCTGATCGCAATGCAAGCAGGTAAGACAGTCTACTGTGGAAAACCTATGCAGGAGATTTGGTTGTCAATTGTGTGAACTTTGACTTTCACCACGTTGTTGATAGGAAGTCCAGCTTTAACAAACATAATTGCTTGGTAACTCAGATTGCCTATCTTCGGGGAGTCATCGTTAGAAGTTTGGCGTCGAAAGAATCTCCATGTCAAAGATTGTTGATTATAAATTGGGAGCCCCGCCCAGAAGTAGTCTGTTAGCTGAGACATGATGGCTTTGTCGATAAGTTGGCTCATCATCAAGGCAGGATAGCCTTGCTGAGATTAATCCCAGAAGTTAACTGGCCTCAACCAAGAAGCAGGCTCTTCATAGTATGATCTTGTTGTTAAGGGTGGTACCAAGAAGTTGATTCTCCGAAAAAGAAGGGTGGTCTCCTGTGAATGGGCTATTGCTCATGTTAGCGGGCGTATAAGAGAACTTCACAGGACTTCACGATCAATCTCTGAAGCATGAATCTTAAGATGTTATTACATTTTGCGCATTTATAAAAGCAGATACCTTTCATTGTCACATGCTAAAAATTAGAGTATTATACATTATACATGACCTAATAGATAAAACAGTAGCTCTTAAAACAAGTGATTCTGATTCACAAATGCTTTATAGCCCTATAGGATGGTATTTGTATACAATGAAGTTACATCAATTTTTATGCAAAAAAAATGTGAAACATAAGATACACAAAAATAACGTTCATGAAAAAGATCCTAAGGCCCGATTTTATCAATACGCATGTTTTAACAAAGGCTTTGACCAATTAGAGCAGTCCTTTCAAGAACGTGCACCGGTCAAAGTTCTCCGAAAATTATTGATTTCTCTTGAAGTTTACCCCCAAAAAGGTCAAAATGACATATTTTATATACAGTCGACCATTGTGAACCATCTAGTATCTTTTCCAGTCTGATTTTCCATCCTACATGGGTGAAAAAATACTGCATTATTTGGATAAAACAATAATTTACTATCGATAATAATTATAAATACATGCAGTATATCTTTGTTTTACAGTAAAAAGGGATAACAATGGCATTGTGACTGTGTCTCTAGTTTGTTTACATACTTTGTCTAGCGACCATCTAGAGAAGTATCTGATGCATTCACATCATCAGAAAGCTGGCACTGTGACATGCCATTTTGTCGATCTATGTGTGATGGGTTTTCAAATAAAGGGCGCAGAGTGTGAAGCGGTCAGTCATAATTAAGTACCTTGGTGCAAAATAAGTCGTGAATTCCAGGTTGACCCCATTTTTTTACTTCCCACACCGATAGGTGAGGGTAGTATTGTGATCGCGAAAATTTTCGATTTCGAGATAACACGCTTTTTGGACATTTCATGATGTCTACATAACGAAAATCCACGTCACTCATTTCCGTCGGTCTGTCTGTCTGTTGGCGTTTTTCTAACGTCGTAATCTCAGTAACCGCTACTACGATTGTGATGAAATTTGGGTAGTGATACGTTATGGGGTCGTAGTAGGTAATGTTCCTATAATTTTGGAAATCGTTGTACAGGGGGCGGAGTAATTAGCAAAAAACAAAAATGTTCAAATATTCCTCAAACTTCGTTTTTAGGCGTTTTAGGGGTTCCTGATCATATTCTACTTTTTTTTGGGTGGGGGTGAATTTGGGGTGGTTGAGGGGTGGGGGGCTGTAAAATTGAAAAATTTGTTGTATTCATAATGGGCTGTCCATTGACCTCTGAATGAAAAACCTAGCGGCATAATATACTTTTTTAGGTCCATACGAACATTGCCTTGCTTATTATAAAAACCAAGGGACTTAGAATTTGTGATGTATACATACGAGTATTGCTTTAGATTATTCTATATTGCGTGACGCGAAACTTATCGAATTGATTTTAATGAAATTTTGACACAGTATTACTACCACGGCGAGGATGGAAAATGCGTACGTTTTGGAAAAATCGTGTCAGTGGCGGCGCAGCAATAATAAAGACACCAAAAATACAAAAACAGCTCAAACTTTGTTTTTAGGCGTTTTAGGAGTTCCTGAGCATTTTCTACTTTTTTTTTGGTGGGGGTGAATTTGGGGTGGTTGGAGGGTGGGGGGTTGTAAAACTAAAAAAATTGTTGTATTTATAGTGGGCTGTCCATTGACCTGTGCATGAAAAACCTAGCGGCATAATACACTTTTTTAGATCCACCCGAACATTGGCTTGCTTATTATAGAAACCAAGGGACTTAGAATTTGTTTAAGATCGTTATATATTGCGTAACCCGAAAATGGTTGGATTGGTTTTAATGAAATTTTGACACAGTATTACTACCGCGGCGAGGATGGAAAGCGCGTATGTTTTAGAAAAATCATGTCAGTGGCGGTGCAGCAATAATAAAAAAATTAAAACATAAAATCAGCTCAACCTTTGTTTTTAGGCGTTTTAGGGGTTCCTGATCATTTTCTACCTTTTACTTCCCACACCGATAGGTGAGGGGAGTATTGTGATCGCGAAAATTTTCGATTTTGAGATAATACACTTTTTGGGCGTTTTATGATGCCTACATCACGAAAATCCACGTCACTCATTTCCGTCGGTCTGTCTGTCGGTCTGTCTGTCGGTCTGTCTGTCTGTCTGTCGGTCTGTCTGTCTGTTGGCGTTTTTCTAGCCTCCTAATCTCAGCAACCGCTACATAGATTTTGATGAAATTTGGGTGGTGATATGGTGTAGGGTCGTAGTAGGTAATGTTGCTACAATTTTGAAAATCGGTGCATGGGTGGCGGAGTAATTAGCAAAAAACGAAAAATTTCAAATATGCGTTAAACTTCGTTTTTAGGCGTTTTAGAGGTTCCTGATCATTTTCTACTTTTTTTTGGGTGGGGGTGAATTTGGGGTGGTTGAGGGGTGGGGGGTTGTAATACTGAAAAATTTGTTGTATACATAATGGGCTCTCTAATGACCTGTGAATGAAAGACCTAGCGCCATAATACAATTTTTTAGGTCCATCCGAACATTGCCTTGCTTATAATAGAAACCAAGGGACTTAGAATAATTTGTGGTGTATACATCCGAGTGTTGTTTTAGTTTTAGATCGTTCTTTATTGCGTAACGCCAAAATTATCGAATGGATTTTAATGAAATTTTGACACAGTATTACTGCCACGGCGAGGATGGAAAGCGCGCATGTTTTGGAAAAATCGTGTCAGTGGCGGCGCGGCAATAATAAAAAAACTAAAAATGTAAAAATAGCTCAAACTTTGTTTTTCGGCGTTTTAGGGGTTTCTGATCATTTTTTACTTTTTTTTGGGTGGGGGTGAAATTGGGGTGGTTAGGGGGTGGGGGGTTGTAAAACTCAAAAATTTATTCCATTTATAATAGTGTCCATTGACCTGTGAAAGAAAGACTTAGCGGCATAATAGACGTTTGTTAGGTCCATCCGAACATTGCCTTGGCTATTACAGAAATCAAGGGATTTGGTATTGGTAGGGGTAGGTATTGATTCAGGTCGTTCTGAATTTAGTAACATGGAAATTATGGAATTAATTTTAATGAAATTTAGGCACACTATTATTACCGCGGCAAGGATGAAAAATGCGTATGGTTATCAAAAATCGTGTCAGTGGCGGCGCAGCAATAATAAAAATCTAAAAATATAAAAATAGCTCAAACTTCGTTTTTAAGCAATTTGGGGGTTCCTGATTGTTTCGTTTCGTCCAGTTAAAGCTGAATTGTGTCGTTTTAGTTCCTACGGAGAGATTTAGGAAACTATTTACTAGTTTTTGTGTTGGATGTTTTTTGACGACAGGCGGGCGATGATTTGGTTGCAACTGTTATGTGTGGGAAGTACTGAGTCAATCAACTTGACTCCATTTTTTTGAGTGGGGGTGGAATTGGAGCGGTTGGGGGGTGGGGGTTGTAAAACTGAAACATTTGTTGAATTCATAATAGTTTGTCCATTGACCTGTTGAAGAAATACCTAGCGGCATATTACACTTTTGTATGTTCGTCTGAACATTGGCTTACCTATTACAGAAACCAATTTTGTGATGTATACAGACGAGTTTTGCTTTATTTTCTTCTATTTATATTGCGTAATGCGAAAATTACTTTATTTATAATTATAGTTTTAATGAAATTTTGACACAGGATTTACTGCCGCGGCGAGAACGGAAAACCCGTCTATTTCTGAAAAATCGTGTCAGTGGCGGCGCAGCAATAATAAAAAACTAAAAATATAAAAACAGCTCAAACTTCGTTTTTAGACGTTTTGGAGGCTCCTGATCGTTTCGCATCGCCCAGTTGAAGCATGTAGAAGAAACTGTGGCGTCCTGGTTCCTAAAGAGGGAGACGCAGGAAACTATTTACGAGAGTTTTTGCGTTTGATGTTTTTTTGCGGGCAGGTGGGCGATGATTTGGTTGCAAGGGAATTTCAAACTATAGCTTCAGGCAATGGAGAAATAATAAAATGGTATCATCATTATGTGTGGGAAGTCCTGAGTCAATCAACATGACTCCATTTTTTTGGATTAAGATGATTGGACTATTATAATTCGAATATGTTAGAAAAATGAATTTTGTAATTTGGGGCCAAAAGATTATGAGTGAATAAAAGAAAAGAGTGAGGCTTTCTGTGAGCCACCAGCGCATAGGCCTATAAATGGGCCCTTCTGCATCTCTACAAGCAGTCAATGCTTTCAATGCCGACTGGCTGTCAATGCAGATAGTAATTCGAAAAAGGTATAAGACCAAATAAATAAAACTTAAAACACCAATAGTGCCAATACTAAAGGATCTCATAGAAAACACCTCGGAATGTGCCAAGCTGCAAAGACTACTCTCGAGGGAACTGCACAGCTCAATATATACACTAAGAACAGATACTGGTGTATTTACAACAACCGCAGAAGAGACACTTAAAGTCGGCATATATCCGGTCCTTCTGCTGGAGGCCTCAGACCCCTTTGTAAGAAGACTCAGCGCAATTTCAAGAGCCAGCTTAGCGCTGGGATATGTGCCGGAGCCATGGAGACTCATAAAGGTAATATTTGTACCCAAACCTGGAAGAATTGGACAGGGAGATGCAAAGTCACTTCGACCAATAAGTCTGATGTCCTTCGTACTGAAGATCTTAGAAAAACTGCTAGACAGACATATTAGGGATAATGTTCTGATTGATAGACCACTACATTCAGACCAGTATTCATACATAGCAGGAAAATCAACAGAAACAGCGCTACATCAGCTAGTACAGGCGGCTGAATATGCACTGGAAAACAAAGAGGTGCTACTCTGCACCTTCTTAGACATACAGGGAGCCTTTGAAAATACGGCCCTAAACTCCATCTCCAGAGCCTCGAGGAGAATAGGCCTCGAAGACACTATATGCAGGTGGATTGACTGCATGCTAAAGGGAGACTGGTATACACAACTATCATGGAAGAGACTATGATGGCTCGAGACACGAGGGGATGCCCTCAAGGCGGCGTATTATCGCCATTACTCTGGAACCTCGTTGTTGATGAGCTAATCAGTATTCTAGACAAGTATGGACACAGGACTCTAGGATATGCGGACGATCTGGTAATTCTAAAGCAAGGAAAATTCAACAGCACGGTTAGAGACAAAATGCAAAGGGCTCTAAACGCTGTAACAAGCTGGACACTTTGGGAAGGACTGAACGTCAGCCCCTCTAAAACGACCATAATTGCCTTCACCAGAAGGAAAAAAGTTGAGGGACTAGGACCTCTACAACTTCTGGGTAGCCAAATACAGCTGTCAGGGGAGGTCAAATACTTAGGAGTAGTACTAGACTCTAAGCTAACCTGGAACCCTCAGCTCAAAAGAGTTAAAAGAAGAGCCCAGATGGCATTAGTGCTATCGAGGCGCTCGCATAGTAAGACATGGGGTCAAAGTCCAGCCATGGTGCATTGGACATACACAGTGGTGGTAAGACCCATGATTACATATGCGTCTTTGATCTGGTGGCCAAAGATAAAACAGCGAGCTGCTATAGCAGAACTAAGCAAGGTGCAACGACTTGCTTGTCTGTCCATAACAGGGGCAATGAAAAGCGCACCCACTGCAGTCTTAGAGACCATCCTGGACCTCCCTCCGTTGCAAATTGTAATAATGGGTGAGGCGAGAATGGGCTACTCTAGACTATAAACCCTACCAAGAGGAATTTACAAGGATCTTGGACACAACCAAATCGCAGAATATGTGGGGCACACCATAATGGATGCTAGAAAGGACCACATAACTCCGAAATACATCTTCAACAAGAAATTCGAAACTATAATAAGAGATCGAGAACTCTGTGAAGTAAACAACCTGCATCGGGAAATAGTCTGGTACACAGATGGATCAAAGACCGAGCAAGGCACAGGAGCGGGAATCTTTGGAAGAGGAACTAGACAGAGCATTCCGCTAGGAAAATACGCCTCGGTATTTCAGTCAGAGGTGTACGCCATCCTGCAATGTGCAAGGATCAATAATGAACGATCCTACAGAAACAAGAGGATCGCAATACTTACAGACAGTCATGCTACACTTAGGGCACTAGAAGCGCCCAAAGTTACGTCTGCTCTAGTCTGGGAATGCTTACAGGAACTGGGAAGACTGGCAGAACACAACAAAGTAACTTTGGAGTGGGTGCCTGGACACTCAGGTATAAGAGGCAATGAAAGAGCGGACGAGCTAGCAAGACTAGGCTCGTCTGCCCTATACATTGGAGCAGAACCCGCCCTGGGGGTGCCTAAAAGCACAATCAGACACCAGGTGGGAGAATGGGTGAAACATCAGCACAAGGAGCAGTGGAACTTGTTGCCAGGATGTGTTCATAGAAAAACATTCATTAAAGCTCCATGCAAGAAGATAGCTGAAACACTGCTCTCCTTGAGTAGAAATCAGCTCCGAATAACGACGGGTCTCCTCACAGGACACTGTGGCCTTAAGGAACACCTGAATAAAATGGGACTCTACAATGGAGACCTCAACTGCAGATTGTGTGGAAGAGGAACCGAGTCAGCCCTACATGTGCTCTGTGAGTGCGAAGCGCTAGATCACAAGAGACAACAGCTCTTTGGGAAGACCAAGCTAGAACCAATGGAGTACGGCTCAGCACCAGGACCAGTAGGTAAACTGCATAAACTTATGCAGGGATCCAGATTGCTGGAGTGGATACTGTAAAAGAGAGGAGCAATAATACAATAGGCCTTAAGGCTTAAGTATTGACGGGGACAGCAATGTCGGACGGCTCCTGGAAAAAAAAAATCTGCCCAACGTCTATGATTTTTTATACGTTGCTTTTGCTGAGTACCTTCCCCCCAGCCACGTATTTAGGGAGTCCAGGCAACCCCCCTGAAACATTAATTTCATGCTGAGGTGGTAACCCTAATCTTAAGTTTCATAAAAAGGGATCTCCAACAAATCCAGACAATTATCGCCTACTTTCGTTAATGTCTCATTCAAGTAAGGTTCTACTATATATTTTAGAATCTCGTTTGGAGGGTTTTATTGGCTGGCAAATTTCTCAGGTGCAGACAGGTTTCTTGAAAGGACGCGGTAGGCAAATTATTGAAAAAGCCAGAGAGCATTATTTTCCAGTTTTTATCTGCTTTGTGGACTATTCTAAGGCATTTTATAATGTGAAGTGGCTTAAACTGTGGGAAATCCTTATCTCTGTGGGAGTTCCTCATCACCTAGTGTTTCTCACACAGGAACTCTACGAGTCTAATTCGGGTCGTGTAAGAATTGATGGTAACCTGGCTGGTCAAAATGCAACCAGAAGAGGAGTTCGTCAAGGATGTGTATTATCTCCGATGTTGTTTAACATTTACTCTGAATTTGTGATGAGACAAGTATTAGATAACTGGAATGGCGGTGTAACTATTGGCGGAAGCAAAATATCCAACTTAAGATTTGCTGACGATACAACCCTTATTGCAGCTTCTCAGGAAGAACTAGTAGCTCTATTAAACATTTTAGAACAACATGGTGCAGCGTATGATCTTGGTATTAACTACAATAAGAGCGCCACTGAACTGACCGCGAACGATGGCGAGCTACAGTTATAATAATAATAATAATAATAGTAATAAACAGATTTATTTGAGTTAGGTATAAGTACAGCGTAAATAAGTTAAATAATAAATGAAATGTAACTGCAAAAAGGACCAGCAAACAGAAAAACTGATCAAAGCACTGGCCCTCAACTTACACTAAAACTGACTTAAAAAATGAATTAAAAAGACTAAATTCCTTATTATATTGAACATTTCAAACTTACATAATAATTGAAATTGAAATAATTTAAAAGCCATATATAAGGATGGAAAATAAAGACTATAAATGAAAATACATATAAATCTAATCTAATAACAAAAGCCAGACTACCGATTCTAGGGGAGGTTATCATACAACAAGTAGGTCTTCACAAAGGAACATAAGATACAAGAACTTTTAAAAAATCTGCTATCAAAACAAGCTTTTGTTAAAGGTATGATGTACATAGGTATCAGACAATATCAAGAAAGGGTCCTTCATTCAGCGTAAAACATGCTAATTAGGAGTAAATATATACACATACACACAATACACACCTATACACACACAACATATATATAAAATGAGGAGGCAGCAAATTAATCCGATAGTAGAAGATCTTTCAACTTTTGTTTAAACCTTGAATACGATAAAGACTTGATGTTTGCCGAAATGCTGTTAAATATCTTATAAACTGTATACGAAAACGATCTCTCAAACAAACATGTACGGTGCGCAGGAGGTGTTATGAGATCAGGATTTCGAATATAAACGCTGTGGATGTCTCCTCTGAACGATATCTTCTTATCAAGGTATGATGGAGTTTTACATTTTATTATTCTGTGAGACAAAGCTCTCTCAAAACTGTTGATCATATTCATGCAGGCAACACTCTAGCTCCGACTTAATGCATTTTATGAGTCCACAACAGGTCTGTTAAGGCATTGTGACTATGATGATGATGAGCCTGAGGAAGATGTCCACATACTCCTCTTCATCTCATAAGATGTTCATTTTGCAATCACACTTCTGTTTTCCTTCAAATGATACCTGCTGCTAGCCCCACAGCCGGCTGAGGACCCAGGAAATTATTTCTCGACCCTCGCCTTGCTAACGCGCCCGTCGTTTCATTACCGCAAACTCCAAATAAAAACACCCTGTATAGTAGAAGAGGGCTCAATCGTTCCTTTTGGTGATTCGATTCCGCACGGTATCGATTCCTTTTTCGGAATCGATTCTTTCGATTCGTTCACGATTCCTTGTGATGCCGCGCCCATAAATCCTAGACCGCGGACTCGCTCCATGTCCATGGTATCGATTCCTTTTTCTGAATCGATTACTCCAATTCGTTCACTACGTTCACGATTCCATTACTCCATTACAGGCCAGTCCTGCCGGTACAATTGTACCGAATCCAGTACGTTTTCAAGTAAGTAATTCAACAAAAAAGGAAAAATTTCAATTTCCTTCTTTTTAGAGCATTTAAATGAAAGCTTGTTTTAAAAAAGTTTTTTCTTTTAATTTATCTTTTACTTTTCAGTTATTAACCTGCCATGTTATTCTAAATACTAATATTATAGGAAGCATAAAAAATTTCAAAAGTCCGCCATATTGGATTGAGAGTGATTTCACAATATTTTTCTAATTATATTCTCGGCAAGCCCTACATTTCATACCCATATTGCAGAAGCGCGTGAAAAATAGCTATTCCGCCATTTCGGATGGTCGGCCGTATTAGATTTAGAATGAAGTCACATTCTTTTTCGAGTTACTCTCAACAACCCTTTTAATTTGATACCCATATTGTACAAATGCATTAAAATTTACTATTCCGCCATCTTGGATGGTCCGCCATATTGGATTTAGAATGACGGCACACAGCTTATCGTATTCACATCTTCGAACATTAAAGGTGATTGACATCAAAAAAATTGAGTAGCAAGTTTCCACCCGTACAAACAAACATACATTGCAGGTTAAAGGAAAGCTTTTAAAATTTCTGTACAAGGTACTTCAGAAAGAAAAAGTAATGGAATTGCCAAAAATAACTACACCGCACTACAGCAGCGTCAGGTGTGAATGCCGTGAATTGTTTTGTTCATCTCGTTCATGATTCCGGTACAACGCAGCGGAATCGACAACACGATTCGCTAGTAAGTTTAGCGTCTTTGCGGTGGTTTGGCTAACCGACACCAACATCGACAGTCCGAGTCAGAGTCCGTGCGCGGATTTGTCAATTCCAATTCCAAACCATCGGAATCGATTCCTTTGGAACGATTCATTCGGAATCGACTCACCTCTACTGTATAGTTGCATACTCTGGATATAATGCTGGCTTGATGTTGGCGATCGATTTAAGCGCCACTAATCAACTACCAAGGGCGTCGAAGCATGGCGATCAGATCCTCTGAACCACGTCATGCTGAAAATAGAACCTCGCTGTAGCTGTGATAAAACAATAAATCACTAAACTTATTACACTCGCTCATCATCAGTTCATGATAAACACATTAAGCTGACTGGATAGGACCGTATTCAATTTCGTTTATTAATTAATTATTAATCGAATCATAGATTAAATCTTGCATGCGATCGTTGTTTAACATTCTATTTAGCCCGAATCCCCTTTTAACAGGGAAATCTGTGCGGTCGGTGTCAGCATTACCGATATTTGTCGAAAAAGGATGATACGAGGATTTTGCAAGATGATTTTTATAATATAAAAAATTATAAGGGGGGTCCAGGGGAGTCCTAACCCCCCCAAAACCTGATATAAATAATGTCGTCCAAAAAACCTAATCGCAAAAATGCACTCCCGTCCCCCCCCCCCAGAACTGACGTCCAAAAAATTTAATCCACAAATATGAAATATGAAAAGGTGGCAAACCCTAATCGGGTCCCCTCCCCACAAAACCAAATCCTGGATAGGTGCCTGATATGGAGAGGCAAGAAAAAGTATGACAACACAGAATAAGGATATTAAAAGTTTTAGGCGTCGATTATTTGATAGACTGGTGCTCTGAGATAACGGAACATTGCCTGCAAATAGTTTTTTGTGATTGTAAACTGTCAGTTTTCAAAATTTTGCAATAATGTTTATCATCCTAATAGGATGAATATAAAAGCTTTTTAATTTGTAAAAAATCGATATGGCGGACATAAGAAAAGTTGATTATGTTAACAGGAATGGATCAATATACACTCTACACAAAATTATCGAAAAATTGAGTTAAGTTGATTGCCTCAGTACTTCCCACACGTAACGGTGGTGCTGTTTTATTATTTCCCATTGCATAAAGTATAAGATGCCCTTGTAACCAAGTCATCGCCAGCTCTCCGTAAAAAACATCCGACACAAAAACTCTCGTAAATAGTTTCTTTCATCTCTCTCTATAGGAAGTAAGATGACACAGTTTTTGTTCTGCAATAGGCTTCAACTAGATGAACCGAAGCGATCAGGAACTTCTAAATCGCCTAAAAACGAAATTTGAGCAGTTTTTATATTTATAGTTCTTTGAGTATTTATGCGGACCCAATTTCTATAAACCATAGGCGTTTTCCATCCTCGCCAAGGATGTCAAAATTGTGTCAAAATTTCATTAAAATCAATTCCAGGTTACACAATACAAAACAATCAAAATCAATACTCGCATGTATACATCAGAAAACTCTAAGTCCCTTGGTTTCTGTAATAGGCAAGGCTGAGATGGACGTAGAAAAGTAAATTATGCCCCTAGGTCTTTCTTTCACAGGTCAATGGACAGCCTATTAAGAGTACAGTTTTTTCAGCTTTTCAACCCCTCACCCTGCCCCCCCCCCCCCCAACAACCCCAAATTCACCTACACCCAAATAAAGTAGAATATGATCAGGACCTCCTAAAATGCATAAAAACCAAGTTTGAGCTGTTTTTATACTTTTAGCTTTTTTTATTATTGCTGCGCTGCCACTGACACGATTTCTGGAAACTATAAACGCATCCCATCCTTGCCCTGGTAGTGATACTGTGTAAAAATTTCATCAAAATGAATATAATAGTTTCCACGCTACACGATACAGAACGATCAGAAGCAACAAACGCATGTATTCATCAGAAAAGTCCAAGTCCCATGGTTTCTGCAATAGGCAAGGTAATGCTCGGACTGAGCTAAAAAATGTACCTATTATATCGCTAGGTCTTTCTTTCACAGGTCACTAGACTAGCCGGTCGGGCCGTGATGACATATCGGATGCATAGTGTAAATATATATATACTCGCACCACGGTCGGATGGACGCGTCTGCGTCCGTTGGACGTGCCACGGACAAAAAAACGTTAAGCTAATGTTATATTCGTATGTTATATCATGTTTTACTTCCCACACCGATAGGTGAGGGGAGTATTGTGATCGCGAAAATTTTCGATTTTGAGATAATACGCTTTTTGGGCGTTTTATGATGTCTACATAACGAAAATCCACGTCACTCATTTCCGTCGGTCTGTCTGTCTGTCTGTCTGTCTGTCTGTCTGTCTGTCGGTCTGTCTGTCTGTCTGTCTGTCTGTCTGTCTTTCTGTCGCTTTTTTCTAGCCTCGTAATCTCAGCAACCGCTGCATGGATTGTGATGAAATTTGGGCAGCGATATGCTGTGGGGTCGTAGTAGGTAATGTTCCTATAATTTTGAAAATCGGTGCATGGGCGGCGGAGTAATTAGGAAAAAACAAAAAAAAATTAAATATTGCTTAAACTTCGTTTTTAGGCGTTTTAGGGCTTCCTGATCATTTTTTACTTTTTTTGGGTGGGGGTGAAATTGGGGTGGTTGGGGGGTGGGGGGTTGTAAAATTGAAAATTTGTTGCTTTCATAATAGACTGTCCACTGACCCATGAAGGAAGACCTAGCAACATAAATAACTTTTTTAGGTCCTTCCGAACATTGCATTGCCTATTACAGAAAACAAAGGACTTAGAATTTTTTCTGGTGTAAACATACTAGAGTATTGCTTTAGATCCCTCTGTATTGTGTTACAAGGAAACTGTTGAATTTATTTTAATGAAATTTTGACACAGTATTACTACCATGGCGAGGATGGAAAACGCGTATGGTTTTTATAAATCGTGCCAGTGGCGGCGCAGAAATAATAAAAAAAGTAAAAATATAAAAACAGCACAAACTTCGTTTTTAAGCGTTTTAGAGGTTCCTGATCATTTTCTGCGCTTTTTTTTTGGGTGGGGTGAAATTAGGGTGGTTAGGGGGTGGGGGGTTGAAAAACTGAAAAATGTTTTGTATTCATAATAGGCTGTCCACTAGCCTGTGAAGGAAGACCTAGCGACATAAATCAACTTTTTAGGTACACCTCAACATTGTCCTAGTCTATTACGGAAACTAAGGGACGTAGAATTTTCTGTACATATACGAGTATTGCTTTAGATCATTTTGTATTATGTAACGTGAACACTGCTAAATTGATTCTAATGAAATTTTGACACAGTATTACTGCCGTGGCGCGGATGGAAAACGCGTATGGTTTTTATAAATCGTGCAGTGGCGGCGCAGAAATAATAAAAAAAACTAAAAATATAAAGACAGCTCAAACCTCGTTTTTAGATGTTTTAGGCTGTCCATTGACCTCTGAAGGAGGTCCCAGACTAAAGCTGCATGCTATGGGAAAATAATAAACTGATATCACAGTAATGTGTGGGAAGTACTGAGTCAATCAACTTAACTCCATTTTTTTAATATTTTTGAATGATTTCAAATGTCTAAATATTTTTTAATATTTTTAAATGATTTTAAATGTCTTTACGTAAATATGTGTAAAGATTAAACATTTCTATAGAATATTTCCGTATTGTGTACTCGACTCAACTTTTGAATGCTGTATAAATCATTTATATCATTTTAATTTAACTAGTTTAAGTACTATTTGACAAAATAAACATCCCATGGGTAATACTGTAGAGAAATTATGTACAGTGTACAATGGTCAAATAAAGTCATATTCATGACATTTAAGGACTCGATCTGGTGAACGTCGGGCGGGCAGACTCTCTCTCACACTTCCAAGTGCGTTTGTCTGTCTGTCTTTGCGATGCTCTTTGAAATAATACGTTTTTTTGCATTTTGTGATGTCTACGTAAAGAAAATTCACGACACTCATTTCCGTCGCTCTGTCTGTCGGTCAGTCTACTCGTCTATGGACGTTTTTCTAGCCGCGTAATCTCAGTAGCCCCTGCTTGGACTGTGATGAAATTTGGGTAGCGATATGCTGTGGGGCCGTGGTAGGCTTTGAAAATCGGTGTGTTGGTGACGGAAAAATTGGTAAATGACAAAAGATTACCAGAACTCCTCCAAACTTCATTTTCAAGCGTTTTAGAGGTTCCCGATTTTGAAAAATTAAAAAATTAAGCTCAAGCTTAAGATTAAGCCACGTGTTTAGATATTATAAAGGTCCCTGGTCATTGTCTACTTTTTTGATGAGAATGGTGTAGGGATAGAGGAACTTCAAATTTTTTGATGGCACAGATAATATGTGGGAAGTACTGAGTCAAGATATATGATGCAATTTTTTTTTTGTTATTTAATGTTCCTCCTCAAAAACCTCCATGAAAATATCTGCTACTACACTTAAGGTAAGCTGCACTAAACTCACCTTTATTTTTTACTTTTTCAAATACAAAATTGAAAAATATCTGACGTCGTTCCAGAGGGAGAAGTGTTACCTACGTCCTGTGGCAAGAACTGGGAGGGGAGATATGGTACGCGCACATAAATCGGCATCGGACGGATGGAACGGCCGGTACGGTACGGATTTTTCATTAGGGCATCGCACATATCTGATCGGAATCGTCGAAAGAGTTGGAAATCAGTTGCAAATTATCTGCAGTCTGCAGGCAGTACATGTAGAAACTTGGAAAATGCCGACGGTGCCTCGGCAATTGCCAATCAGCATCGCACATACTTCGGTATCGGCACGCACGGCACGCATCGGTCGGCTTTATTTGTAGTTGCTATATTTTCGCCGGATTTTGAAAATTCGATGCCTACCGTCGCGACGTATATGCGATGATCCATTAAATTAAATAGAAAGTAATTTTTTCCGATCCGTACCGTCCGCCCGGTGCAGATTTATGTGCGCGTACCATTAGAAATCGATAAACGCTATTTATGGATGCGCTTTTTACGTCCCACACCGATAGGTGAGGGGAGTATTGTGATGGCGAAAATTTTCGATTTTGAGATAATACGCTTTTTATTAATATTCCTCAAACTTCGTTTTTAGACATTTTAGGAGTTCCTGACCATTTTCTACTTTTTTTTGTGGGGGTGAAATTGGGGTGGTTGGGGGGTGGGAGGTTGTAAAACTCAAAAATTTATTTTATTCGTAATAGGATGTCTATTGTCTTGAGAAAGAGACTCCTAACGGCACAATACCCTTTTTTTAGGTCCATCCGATCATTGTCTTGTCTACTACAGAAACCAAGGGATATAAATACATACGAATATTGCTTTGGATCGTTCTGTATTGAGTAACATGGAAATTATGAAATTATTGATTTTAACGAAACTTTTCCCTAGTACTGTTATCGTGCCAAGGATTGAAAATGCGTACGGTTTTTGGGAAATCGTGTCAGTGGCAGCGCAATAATAATAAAAAAACTAATAATATAAAAACAGCTCAAACTACGTTTTTAGGCTTTTTGGGGGTTCCTGATCATTTTCTGTTCTCTTTTTTTTGTGTGGGGGTGAAAAGGGGAGGTTGGGGGGGTGAAGGGTTGCAAAACTGAAAAATGTTTCTGTATGCATAATAGACTCTCCATTTACCTGCGAAAAAGGGATCTAGTGACATAATACACTTTTTTAGGTCCATCGGACCATTGCCTTGCTTGTTTCAGAAACTAAGGATTTTTTCTGTTGTATGATACATGCGAGTATTGCTTTACATCGTTCTGTATTGTGTAACCTGAAATTGATTTTAATGAAATTTCGACACAGTATTATTACCGTGGCGAGGATGAAAAATGCATATGGTTTTTAAAAACCGTGTCAGTGGCGGCGCAATGATAATGAAAAAACCAAAAATATAAAAATAGCTCAACCTTCGTTTTTTGGCAATTTAAAGGTTCCTGATAGTTACGTTTCGTCCAGCTGAAGCTCGCAGAAAAAAATGTGCCGTTATAGTTCCTACGGAGAAATTTTAGAAACTATTTACTAGAGTTTTTGCGTTGGATTGGGAAAAGGGGATCCCAGACTTCATGCAAGAGAAAAATAATAAAAAGATATCACCATTATGTGTGGGAAGTACTGAGTCAATCAACTTGACTCCATTTTTATTAGTCCGCCTGGTGTATAGGATTCCATTTATCGGGAAGCCTCATCCAAACATTCCGTCTCTATCAATTAAACCGAAAAAGAGAAGGTATCGACACGACAGGGATAACTTAAAAGTTAGTATTTAGTTCCAACTGTTTCGCTAACAAATTCAATCCAGCATAGCCGACGTTTAAATTGGGTGTCAGAGATAAACAACTATTAATTGCTTTGGCAAACTTGATGAAGTGTGTTCAGTTTTCAGTCACCTCTCGTTCCTTTTTTTGGTGTTGCACCTGTTTTTGATAGGTCAGAAGGATTGGAATCCATTTACCGCAGAGCTGTAGAATAAACTATTCGCCAATGTGTAGGGATAGGGTTGCCAAATATCCTCTTTTAAACGGTATGATATTTACTGTCATAAATGCTGCCGTCTCGGTATCGTTTCGTTTCGCCAACACGAGTGGACAGCATCCTCAAAATTTGTTACCTGTTTAGCAACTCTCGAGAAACTGAGACCGGGTCAGCGGCTTCAACACTTATACAGGGTGTCCGGAGTTAGTAACTGACATATGCTTTTTAATGTCCTTTTTGTCTTCTAAATTCGTCACACTTTCCCATCTCAAACGTATAGTGACTTCCCTCGCAATGAAAACATTTTGGAATATATTCATGACATGACATAGGCTATTAATGTCTTCTCCATGAGATTTTTGCTTACAGTCTAACATATTTAGAATAACATTTCACATTTAATGTGATAAAAAAATTAAATCATTTCCGTTTGAAGGAAGAAAAGTGAAGATATCTCTAGCTGGAGTATTCTGAATATCTACTGAAATAATTGTTAGAATTTTTTAATTACGCTATGTTCTAATTGTGTTTATTTCATGTAGTTTTCTAGAAACTAAATTATGTCTTAAAATTCAAACAGACTGCAATTCAAGTTTCATTTTCCACGATTTTGCTAATAAGTAGATGTACCTACTGAAGAATTTGAAGGGTTCCAGTCAGAGGTATCTTTACTTTTGATTTACGGTAATGGCTACTTTTTTATGGCATTAAATGTGAAAATGCATTCAGAAGACATAGATATAATACTGCCACCAACAGTCACTAATAGTTTTCCTTTGAAAATATATTTTTTTACTGACTTTGGAAATTGGCTAATAGCTAGTAGGCTGTGAAAAATGAGCGTTCTTGTTACCGCTATTGTTTCTGGTTAGAGCTAATATGTTGTAAGGAATTCTCATATCTTGCCTCGTTACTCTAGTTAGTTTGCATCTTTATACTAAGTTAGTTGGTTTCTTCCATATTAATGGGCTTTTGTTTATTTTTCATGGCCTGCTAGGTTGCTTGCACGCAGGAAAATTGAAAAACAGCGATTTGACTGAAAATTTGAGATAATATGAAAACCAAGAAAGATTAATATCGAGAATGGTATATCGTAAGAAAAGTAATCAAATTTTACATTTGATTCTATAAACCAAAATAGGCATTCCCATTTGAAAAAATCAAGTTATCTGTGATTGAAGTTTCCTTAATTAATCTACTGATTTCTCCAAGTACAAAAAGAATTGAAATTTAGCCGTATGACCTAAGGTGGCGCATTTCGTGCTTAGTCGTACCGCAAAGTCACGGCCTTCTAAGTTTTATAATTGCTGCGATATTCAATTTTCTTCTTATACCTACTTATACCAAAAATGGTGATTTGCACCTAAACGGTTCGTTCAAAGTTCCATGTGCGATACATAAAGTCACACTAGAATTTATCAAGGAATCCAAATATGTAATGATATATAGGGGGTTCCATTCAAAAAAATGTAAGTTTGATATGAATCACCCTGTATAAACGTCAAAATTTGAGTGAAAATATTATTACGTTATAGCCCTGAGGGGTCCCTATCAAGATCAAGTGACAGATTTTTGAAATATTTCTTAGTAAGTCCACAATCTTCCGCCCACGCACTATTGGCCCACCCTGTATAATAAACTTTGGAATGTAAAAATCTAAGTTATAGACTTCCAAAAAATTTATTTCTTTAAATAGAGTGATTTTATGTCTTCGTGACCGTAGATTTCATTTTCCACCACTAGTGGTACCACTAGAAAAAATCAAGTTTAAGTAGAGTATTTGCGGCAAGAGCATTTCTAAATACAATCCTAATTCTATTATTGCCTATATATTGTATTTTCTTCATTTGGTTGCCTATATCTGGTAATGTTATCAAAAACCTACCTTTACAAGATTCAATTTACCTTGTACTGTTTTTACCAATTCTGCGTATATGGAACTTATTTTTCTCAGTTATAAAAGTACTGCTTATGTGCTTCTTCTTGTCCTTTTGCATTATTTTTTCTGTTCATGCATTTCAGTAACCAATCAGCGCACTCGGGAAAAATATAAGGAGGTCGTAGCAAGAACATGGGTCTCCTGTCGTCAGCCTTAAACCTTACTATCAAGGAAACCCACATTTTCCGCCCAACGCCCTTTTAGGGAAATTCGTTGTGAAGCGGCAGGCAACAAAATAATTATGTGCGATAGGATCAAGACTGCCAGTCCAAAACAAATCCTATGCAGACCAACGTTATCGTACGCCTTGAATAATAATCTTTCTCTCAGTCTACAGACTAGTGATGGGATCGAAATATCCGTCACCGTTCTGTCAAGCTTTAAATGTTATGGTATCAAAAATCTCAAACTGTCATTTCGTCGTAGCGTCTCTTATAGAAAACTACTATCATATGTCACAACACGTTACCTATTTCAAACTACCTACAAGATTGGCTGCGTACAACCCATTCCTAAGAAAGGCAAAAAACCGATCCCATCCTGTGGCTCTTCTCAGCATCGTGTCTAAGGTTATGGAGGCTATAATTAACACACAACTCCTGAAATACCTTGACAACAATAACATGTCTAAGGTTATGGAGGCTATCAATAACATACAACTCCTGAAATACCTTGACAACAATAATATTATAAATGTAAGCATAGGTCTACGGATGGTCTACGGGTGACCTCCTGGCTTACGTCACTCATTTGTAGAACAGAGCAATAGAAAACCATGGTCAATCCCATGTTGTTGCACTTGATATATGGAAAGCCTTCGACAGAATGTGACATGAGGTACAGTTTGGCATAGGCACTCAAAAGGAAAAAACATCAGCTAATGGTAGCCAGTGCCTACTGCACAGTCTCCAGTAAGTCCTGCAAGTAGTGACAGGAACACCACCTATACATCTGCTAACTGAAGAGAGAAGAGGAGTGGATCTACGTTTCACAAGACCCAAATTAATGTAGGTAATGAGAGAGTATGCTTTACATCTTACACGGCAAAACCACATACTTGTGTTACCATTTCATCTATTATTTTGTTAATAGAAGCATTTCAAGTTTGCTTCTATAACTAATGATTGACATGTATCCCAAAGATATGTATTTTTTTGGTATAACTCAACAAATTTTGAGGTAGTCTTTTCCGTTCACCTCATATTTTCTTTAAGTAAACGATACGTTTGTAATAATAAACTGTAACAAGCAAATCAACACTGAGATATAGATGGTAATGACTTGCAAGGAAAGGACCATCTGGTTTCTGGTACTTTGGCGAGGAAGGTATCCAAAAGTACAATTAGACACCAGGTCGTGAAATTGGTGGAACTTCAGCACAAGAAATATTTGGCATTTGTGGCTGCGTATACATAAATGCAGACAACGGATCATAGAGAAGTGGCAGCAGATATGGTCTCAAATGACAGATGTTGCGCAATGGACAAAAATACTAATACCATCAGTGGTAAAATGGATACTTAAGGATCTGAAGACAGATACGATGGTGAGAGTGATGGTTTCTGTTAAAGTCTATTGGAAGACTGCATGGTGAGGAAAATCCGTAGAAGCAATAAGTAAAGCACAAGGTCAACGAGCTCGGACCAGCCGTACACTCATGTTGTTATGTCGTTCGACGAAGATTCCATGAGTGGTAGGAGGGCCTGGAGGTTAGAAAGAATGGGTCTTAGCTGGTTGGGCCGTGGTGGCATATCGGATGGACGCATTTGAGTCCGTTGAACATGTGATCGGAGGACGCAAGCTGGTTCAACGCCGGGCAGGCTCTCTTTCTTTTTGTTTGTTCCTTTTAAAAGTTCCATTATTTTGAAAATTGAATATAGCACTTATTGGTGACTACTACGCCACCTGTAGGTTATTTCAAAAAGTTAAAATATGATTGCTAGTAGTTTTACTTGAGTTTTATCTATATAATGGTTACTAGAACGATGTGACGGAGGCTATATTCCTATAGGGCAGCAATTGTTTCTGAATCACAGCACACTTCTCATAATACTTGTTTCATTCATATTTCCGGTTTGAAAATAGCCAGGAAGTTAAATCTTGTACCGACTCTTTGAGAATTTCGTCCTCTATACATATATCTATGTTCAGAGAGATATAGCATACTATTTAAAATCTTCGTAATAATGCGTTATAATTGTTATGATGTCAAATACCGCCCTGTAGCTAACTAAGTCCAGATAAACTTGGATAATTTTTATAATAACGGATTATTAGGTAAACATAGCTCTTTCAAACGAGACCTGGCTTGTTAAATTCCGTTAACATATACCAAAGCTATGGTCATTTAAATAAAAAAAATTTTGACATTCTCCCACTACTACATCTTACAAGATAAAGCAAAAAACTGTTAACAAAAAAAAACCAGAATTGTCGTGTCTACATGATGGTAGAATTTATAATATACCTTTACTTGCACATTTTTTGAGAAAAAGTCGTTTTTATGATTGATCGTAACAGTTGCGCCCCCTAGCGGTCACCTGCGGAACTTGAAAATAATTTCCAGCGACTTCTCTTAGCCGATTTACCTACTCTCACACTTCCGAGTGTGCGAGTGCGTCTATCCTTGGGATCAAGCCAATTTTCCTAAACCCTCTAAAATAAAAAAACACCGTAGGAGAGGTAACTAATGATGTGGGAGGTAAAATCAACAATTGTTAGACGCGACCCGGTTACTTCGCTAACGCCCATCACCATTACGAGCCATCATGTATAATTCATGTTATTATTTTAATCAATATTTAAAATACGGCGGCTTCACACTCTTAACGACCGCATTACGATTTGCGGCGGTTTTTCGCGATTCGAGCGCGTTCGTTATTTCACGCATCGCTGACGCCTGCATATGAATATGTCGCTGAGCGATTCGTTTTGAAACTGCCTCCGAATTGGTTCCCATCGTTTCTGTTTAGTTGCGTTTAGTCAAATGACAGATCAATTATGTGTTTCAAATGTGCTTATAACTTACAGTGTATCCCAACTTTATTATAAATAATTGTTCTTCCTAGAAGAGCATTCGTCCAGAACTAAAATATTTGGGCAAACGGAAAAACTCTCCAGCATCTCCGTTTTCTATTAGAATGTTTTATTGATAGTCAGTACCAGTCACAGCCATCGCAAGTGCGATATCATACAAGTATTGTTACATTGCAAAATCGCTATGCTTAAAGGTTAAAACTGTTGAAATTAGCTCAAATAAATATAGGTATTCTATATTTTAAACGATCGTAACCTGTTGAGACATTTAGGTACTATAAGAAATTAAAAAAAGCAAAAAACAGAATTAAGGCTTATACACAACACAAACATATGTTGTGTTTAATCAGGCGAGCAAATTAATTTTAATTCATATATTATAACACGAAAAAAAGCATTTGCGAATACCGCTAGCAAAGTTTACGGAATACATATAAGTTGGATCACTCCGCAAAAATATCAAAACAGCCTGCCCCTTGCTCCGTCTCCCCGGTACACCGGTAGCAGTGTACCGACGTCAGCCGGGAGATACGGGGCGGCGCAAAGTAGAGGTTGAACGTGTTTAACGCGAAGTGTATACAGTGTCTCAAAAATATCGGATTATGTTATGTCGGATTTGTTTGCAAGAAATGGATCCATTCTTATTTTGTGGTAAACCTTGAAATGTAAAGGACATAAATACAGGGCGCTTCACGACGATTATGACAAGCAATAGCAGAACTGGGAAGTAGTAGAGAATTATAATTTTGGGGATGTAAATTAGAGCAGACGTTGTGTCTTTTTTTGTCATTGTTCTACCCAATGAGGTATTTGTTTTTGGTCACGTGTCATTCGATCCAAAATTATTAATGGGACACCCTGTACATGTGTGCCTTTCTGTGTTCCTCCCGATAAAACAATTCCAACAAACTAACTCGATTGGGGTATAAAGTGATTAATTCAAGACCTACAGTTACTTAAGGATTGTATCACGCTAAAAGCGTATAGTGAGACAAAATATTCATTCGGTGGTCTTACCATACCACCCAAGGACATCCTAAATTATATTTTAGAGCTCGGAAATATTTTTATTGATAACTTTAACAATTTAGTTTCTACATTAGCAATTGGAATGACACTGAAAAGCAAAATGTCAAAAATAATTTATTCACATCCAAGTAAAGCATTTCCACATGATTATCCTTTAAAATTGTACATACGAGTTCTTATACACTATACCATAAATTTTATAAGCTGTGGCCTCAAAAATAAGCCAAATGAACAAAACATTAAGGTAAAAATACTACAGCACCTTTGAACCAATTTTTACTTATCTACGAAGCAGCTACAATATGTGAAATAATTTGAGATTCATTCGTAATAGTTTTACTAGGTTTTATTTTTGATATCCATTTAGGTAAGTTAGTGTATGAGCAAAATAAACGTTATATTTGTATATGTATGTCTAAATCGGCTGTCGATACATAGTCTTCCAATGACCCTCGTATATACGTAAAACCCAGACGTTAGCAAGTGCCCGCTAAAAGACCCTCGTACTTGGGCAAAAACCAATGCAAAGACTAATGGCGCGTGCGGCCGCGGCATCGCTTTGATGTGAGATCTTCAAAGTGCCGACGGAGAGTGATCCAACTTATATGTATTCCGTAAACTTTGCCGCTAGAGAAAATAGAGACAAATGCTAAAAACAAAACATAACAACTACTTAGTTTCCACTCTATTGCAATCAAACCAAATTCACATGTATTTTTATGCGCAATTTTCATACATTTTTTGGTGCATCTAAATCCACAGGTTTTAGGCACATATAACACAGAAATCCAGTCCTTCTTTTCTTGATTGACGGGAATCTGCAGCAATTCTTGCGTTTTTCTAACAATTTTGATTCAATTTAGCAATATCTTCCTAGGTATAGGAACCATTTTATATTCTCTCGTAGCTTCCGGGGTAGACACATATCTTTCGCTTTTCTTTGTGGGTGCTACTTTCTATCGCAAAATTTGGATATAGCAGGATGATGAGAAGGATTTTTCATCATCCGGCCAACTACATTTGAAAAGCTGCTCTTCAAAATCACCATCTCCAAACCAAAACCTCGTTGAAGTATTGGGACGAGTATCTATATTTATATTTTTTCAAAAAGTTATATTAACACTCGTCTCTGAGACGACTTCATCGCAAAATAACTTTCTTATAAAAAGAGCTCAAATGTTACTACTCGCACCTTTGACTTACTACCAAATCGACTGAAGGTAGATAGAAGCGTAGAGTCAAAATCAGACGGGAACATCTAGTAATGTGCTAATGTCAATTTATAACCGTCTCACAAACGGCACATTTTCAGGAATATTGTATATTTATAATAGAATTCGACATATGTACCTAGCTACAAATCAATATAGTTATATAGTTACGCTAACAACTGATATACAGGGTTACTGGTAACTCGACCACTTTCCTGCAGGAAGTGATAGAGGGACTCAAATGCAATAGATTTAACCCCCCATACGTAATTCCAAAAACCGGTAGTTTTCGAGATAACTAACATTTAATGTTTTCCAACGATATGTCCAAATCTCCACACTACATCCCAAATTTAGAAAAAACCCTGCTGTCGATTTCAGTAACTTCCAATTCAGTTTTTTACTGCCACATACGCAAATCTAATTTAGTATTTAAATGTGTAAAAATAATAAACAGTTTCAAACTACATACAATTATTGAAAAAATAAAGAACAAAATTTTTACATTCACCGCGAAAGAAAATTGTCTAGCTCAAAAAAAGATACCGAACCAGTCAAACAAATTATTTTAAAAACTTCCTTATCTGATGGCCTATTCCAAGGACAAGAATGACAGTATAACCACAAGTAACTATTTAACAAAATTTATCAACATAATACAGAATCAACAACATGATATTCCAGCATGATTGTTGTCCAGCACATTACCGTATCACAATTCGGCAGTTGTTGGACAACACATACCCGAACAAATAGATATTAGGGAGGGGTGAACCCATCCCATGGCCTGCGCGGAGCCCAGATCTGACACCTCTTGATTTTTACGTCTAGGGTCACATGAAGGCATTGGTTTACCAGACTCCAGTTAATACTGCTGACGAACTAAGGCAAACAATTTTTCAATGCGGCGGAGGAGATGAAATGAACTTTTTTAACACGAGTTACAAAAACCAAAGTGAGGAAGCGGATCCGTACTTGTATCCGAAATCAAGGGCAACACATTGAGCAAGATCTCTAGAAACTTTGAGTGGATTTAATTTGCCTTACTTGGATAAAATCATCGACCGCATTTGCAAACATTCTAGCATGTAACTGAGTTATCAATAATGATTGTACTGTCATTCGTTCTTTTTGAATAGGTGATTCTTATTCATTGCTGTTTATAATCTTTCTGAAAAGGTTATTAGGTACGAAAGTTTTTTTAGCGATTTGTTCAACCGTTGGTATAATTTTTTTGAGCTAGATAATTTTCTTTCACGGTGAATGTAAAAATTTTGTTGATTATTTTTATATTTGTATTTAGTTTGGAACTGTTTAGTATTTTGAAACATTTTAATACTAAGTTAGCTTTGTGTATGTATTAGTTAAATACTAAAATAAAAATTATCAGAATCAACAACAGGTTTTTTTCATAGTTTAGGATCTATTGTGGAAATTTGGACATTTGGTTGAAAAACATTAGATGTTAATTATCTCGAAAAGTATCGGTTTTCGGAATTGCGTATGGGGGGTTAAATCTATTACATTTGAATCCCTCTATCACCTCTTGCAGGAAAGTGGTCGAGTTACCAGTAACCCTGTATATTCAAGGCAACGCGTTGGCAAGGCACGTAAATCTTTTTCGTTTTTGAACCCTGCAAATTTACGTTCAACATTGTAAGCTTCTCCCTAATCGCTTTCTCCATAAAGCCATTTTGATACCGAATACCTTGTTCCAATAAATTCGCTGTTAGGTCAATACGTGCGCCGCTAATGTATTTACTACTAATAAGTAGGTAGTCTGCACCGCCTGATAAGTACTGCAACCAAAAGGGGTCTTCTATCGACGCCGTGCGTTGTGAATCTGCCAAATATTATCGCTTCTCACTATGTCTGCTTATGATGCAGCGTATCGCCGTTAACCAGTAATTTCTTTGGTTGATTGTATTCAAGTATCAAAGTCCTTCAAATGGTTTTCGAACATGTTTTGCGTTTTACGTGATTTAGCATACAGTTAATGCACCCTGGCATAACAGCTTGAATAAAATCTGATTGAATTCACAAAGTTGTGCCATACATTGATCTGACAAGAAGAAGAGGGCCTGCTATCTTCTGCGTCGAAACAGAACTTGTGTGAGCAGAGCCTAGCGAAAGAATGCGCTAATTGAGCGTTACCAGATTGAATTTGCACCTGCGTCGGTTTTTACATTCTCTTAACGGCTCGGAAATAAAGAAAAATGGGGCGCCGACTGGTCGATGCTGGCCTTAATGCTTGCGGGATCTCTCTCTACCGCTACTAGAGATGCTCGATGCGAGACGATATTGCAGCGTATCGCTATTCAAGCGATCGACAACTGGTGTGTTTGTATCCATATTTCAAGAGGTCTGCCATTCGGTCCAAACCTAGAGAAAAATCGTATACAGTGTGTTCCTTAATGATATGCGAATATTCAAGGGAGTAAATCTATATGAAAAATTAATGATAGTTTGCTTTATAAAGTATGGTCCAAAAATGTACCGTTACGAAAATACAGGGTGTTAAAGTTTAAGGAAGAAAATGGAAATTAATTAATATTTTTAAAACCGCTGAACATATTTTAATGATATTTGGTACATAGTAATAGTAAACAGAAGTGCACATTTTCCAGTACATAAATAATTTTCAGTTTCAGTAGTGGCGTGCGTACGGGCAACAAGTTTGATATTTTTGAGGAAAAAAATGATACGCCAATGGTTTTTTCCGAAATAAAAATTATCTTCGAATTTCCCATTTAATTCGGAAAATAACAGCTCTCTTGAGTTAATTTCCTCCCATGCGCCGTTATTGAGTAAAAAAATAAAAACTCTTGTACGTTGTCCGAGAAAACTGAGGTAATTATTAAAGAACACAATATTTTTCCATAGATATAGTTGCCATGAAATATGACAATTGTTTATTACACTTATCTTCAAATTTCCCATTTAATTCGGAAAATAACAGCTCTCGTCTGTTCTTTCCTGCGATGCGTCGTTTTGCAATTAAAAAAATTGCAATAATTACCTTAGTTTTCTCGGACAACGTACAAGAGTTTTTATTTTTTTACTCAACAACGGCACATGGGAGGAAATTAACTCAAGCGAGCTGTTATTTTCCGAATTAAATGGGAAATTCGAAGATAATTTTTATTTCGGAAAAAACCATTGGCGTATTATTTTTTCCCTCAAAAATATCAAAGTTGTTGCCCGTACGCACGCCACTACTGAAACTGAAAATTATTTATGTACTGGAAAATGTGCACTTCTGTTTACTATTACTATGTACCAAATATCATTAAAATATGTTCAGCCGTTTTAAAAATATTAATTAATTTCCATTTTCTTCCTTAAACTTTAACACCCTGTATGTTCGTAACGGTACATTTTTGGACCATACTTTATAAAGCAAACTATCATTCATTTTTCATGTAGATTTACTCCGTTGAATATTCGCATATCATTAAGGAACACCCTGTATATTATTCGATTCAGCTTTTAGTTCTGACTCAATCGACACTGATTTCAGCGTGCGGAGACGTCAATTGAAAGTTATTGTCGTTTAATTTTGCTCAGATTAGGTCACTCAATCCGGCCCTGTACCCCCTAGAAAAAAATCGTATAGATGGATCGATTCGGCTTTTAATTTCTGGTCGATCGACATTAAATTCAGCGTTCCATAGATGTCGAACAAAAAAGTTATTGGTGTTTAGGTTTGCTCGGTATTAGGTCCCTCGATCCGGCTCTGACCCGTATGCGTGAATGTTACCTCTGTTTTATTGAATTTTTATCCAGATTTGGGCTAGTCTCTTAAGCCGGCGTCACATATGCGGTATTCGGCGAGCAACGAACCCCGATTATTTGCTATTCGGCTAGTAAAGCCAGCGCCACATATGCGGTATTCGGCGAGCAACGAACCCCGATTATGTGCTATTCGGCTAAAGTGCGATACGAAAAAAACGGCGAATATTGATATTCGGCAAATACCCGCATATGTGGCGCCGGCTTTAGAAAGGGGTCCGCAGAGGACGATTAAAAAAGAGGTCCCTATTTAAAACACTATTTTTGAATGAGTATTTACTCCACAAATAATGGCACCTGCTAATGGCAGAAGGTTAAATAAGTGAACTTAATTAGACACATGACTCTAACATAAAATTTACACTTATTGGATTGAACCTGAAAATTCTACTTACCGACATTATACAGGGTTACTGGTAACTCGACCACTTTCCTGCAGGAAGTGATAGAGGGACTCAAATGCAGTAGATTTAACCCCCCATATGTAATTCCGAAAACCGATAGTTTTCGAGATAATTAACATTTAATGTTTTTCAACGATATTTCCAAATTTCCACACTACATCCCAAATTTAGAAAAAACCCTGCTGTCGATTTTAGTAATTTCCAATTTAGTTTTTTACTGACACATACGCAAATCTAATTTAATATTTAAATGTGTAAAAATACTAAATAGTTTCAAACTATATACAATTATTTAAAAAATAAAGAACAAATCTTTTTACATTCACCGCGAAAAAAAATTGTCTAGCTCAAAAAAAGATACACAACCAGTCAAACAAATTATTTCAAAAACTTCCTTATCTGATGGCCTATTCCAAGGACAAGAATGACAGTACAACCACAAGTAACTATTTAACAAAATTTATCAACATAATACAGAATCATCAACAATGATGATATTCCAGTATGATGGTTGTCCAGCACATTACCGTATCACAATTCGGCAGTTGTTGGACAACACATACCCATACACATACAAACGTATAGGGAGGGGTGAACCCATACCATGGCCTGCGCGGAGCCCAGATCTGACACCTCTTCATTTTTACGTCTGGGGTCACATGAAGGCATTGGTTTATGAGGAGACTCCAGTTAATACTGCTGACGAAATAAGGCAAAAAATTATCAATGCGGCGGAGGAGATGAAACGAACTTTTTCAACATGAGTTACAAAAACCGAAGTGAGGAAGCGGATCCATACTTGTATCCAAAATCAAGGGCAACACATTAAGCAAGATCTCTAGAAACTTTGAGTGGATTTAATTTATTTTACTTGGATAAAATCATCGACCGCCTTTGCAAACATTCTAGTATGTAACTGAGTTATCAATAATGATTTTACTGTCATTCGTTCTTTTTGAATAGGTGATTTTTATTCATTGCTGTTTATAATCTTTCTGAAAAGGTTATTAGGTAGGAAAGTTTTTTAGCAATTTGTTCAACCGTTTGTATAATTTTTTTTGGGCTAGATAATTTTATTTCACGGTGAACGTAAAAATTTTGTTGATTATTTTTTAAATATTTGTATTTAGTTTGAAACTGTTTAGTATTTTGAAACATTTTAATACTAAGTTAGATTTGTGTATGTGTTAGTTAAATACTAAAATAAAAATTATCAAAATCAACATCAGGTTTTTTCTTAGTTTAGGATCTAGTGTGGAAATTTGGACATTTGGTTGAAAAACATTAAATGTTAATTATCTCGAAAACTATCGGTTTTCGGAATTACGTATGGGGCGTTAAATCTACTACATTTGAGTCCCTCTATCACCTCTTGCATGAAAGTGGTCGAGTTACCAGTAACCCTGTATAATAAATCATACAAAATAGTAGTTGACCATGATTTGAGATACCCTCACACACTTTAATGGCAACTAGCAACTTTATTGCACAAAAATGTTAAGTATAAATGCACTTCCTTAGCCGTTAAGGAATAAAAATCGTAATTCGCTGAAATGGTCGTTCCAATATCGAACTAAAAATTGTAAGTCTTATAGTCCAACAAATTTGACAACTGACAACTGACAAGTGAAAGTTTCCAAAAACCATAGCAAAGATGCTGTACTAATGTTAGCATTTCGGCTATCCGTATACTTGTCAATGACTAATGACTAACAAACCTGTGAAACTGCATGTAATATGATATTTAGGTAGACAAATGCAAAATCAATAGTCTAAATGGAGGATTTTTTTTAATTACTAAGAAGCCCTTATAAATTAAGAATATTTGTCCACATTCAGAGAAGATTTCATTACTAATATTACTAGAATATTCCTCATAAAAAAGCCACATATTGAATTAGTCAATTAAAATAACATTAAAAGAAGAATGTTACTGGGATATTCTGGAATAATTTAGACATTAAATAATAATATTCGATAAATAATATTATTTTAATTTTTCAGAATAATCAAGACAAATAATGAATAATATATGATTCTGCTGAATTATCATGGAGCATATAGGAGATTTAAAGAATATTCAAAGAATAGTACCTTTTTATGGTTAGCCTCCCGCAAAGGCTGAAAGCCTATGGCGTTTTAGAAGCTCTACGAAAGGATAAGTGTCTGTACATGTTAGATTTTAAACGCTCCAGGCTGTAGCCGTCATGAAACAAATTCCCCGGCAGCTCGTTCCACAGCGTCGAAGTTCTCCAAAACAAGGAATGCTGGAGGAGGCTAGTTCGGGGAACAGGGACCTCGACCTGGTAAGGATGAGCCTCTCTAGTGTGGTAAGGATGAGCCTCTCTAGTGTTCCTCGTTCGGACGGCCTTCGATGTTATTAGCTGATAGAGCCCACTCGAACATCTACCGTCATAAGGTCTGTAAAAGAGGGACCCTTCTTCAATGATCCAGGCTGTGGATGTTCTTTGTGAGGTTAGGGATATCGACTAGCCTTATTGCTCTTTCCACCCAACGTGAAACTTCTTTGTGAGTGTTGTTGCCTGAGTTTTCTGTTCATTAAACTGTACTCTGTTTACTAATCCCCACTCGACAATTGATATCTACGTTGATCTGTGAGGCATGTTGCTGTCACCGACGTATCGTCTCCTGGGATGATAGTGGCTTGCCTGGTTCCATGCACGATATTAATATATTGACGTCTGCGTAGCTATAGATTGGATTGGATGTTATTTCCAGCAGCTATTTGAGGTACAGTGGAAGCTTTGCCTCCACTTCTGCTAAGCTATAAAAAGGGTAGCCTTATGTTGCGATACGTATCGATACGAACTATCGACGTTTAGCTTGTATCGGAACATCTCTAGCTGCTATTACTGCCGTTGCCGGTTCGAAAGGCAAAAAAGAGGAGCCGTTCTCCGCCAGGCTGGCTCTAATCGAAAGATGCTGCAAACAGCCTGAAAAACTACCGCCCCAGGAAACATTACCGATAATAAGAAAATTCTTCGGAAGCTAACAGTTGCTTCGATTTTATTTCCATGGAAATTTTTGGTAGCGGGTTTGGATACTGCATGAGATGCGGTAACGTATCATCTTGAAGTTACCGTATGTGTGTTACATTATCTAGTAGAAGTAGTGATTATTACAAAAGCAACACTGGAAACACAAAGGCCTAGTTTCACAATAGTCAGTTAAATGGTGATTAAAGTAAAACTAATAGCTTAGCGAAACCAATCCATTTCATAATCGGCGGTTTACGTCAAAGGTTCTGGGTAAGCAGTAGTTGAGGTAACCCCAATTAAAGATAAATAAGCTTAACCATATTGTTTTCTTTCTGAAACAGCGCTCCCCGATAACTACTGTTTATGTTCTATCTGTCGGTTAAGTGTCTACCAAAGGTTACCAATGATTGTGAAGCTGGGCCTAAAAATCGTATGCCCCAGAAAGCTACTACCAGACCTCTTAACGAAAGTCAGTATGTCCCACCATCTCACTGAATAAAGAACTTCATCGTGCCGAATATCTGAACCCTGACGTTGCCATACACAACATATCTGCCCAAGAAGTGAAACGCTATTTCGTGCTTCTTCCAGCATCTGGAGCAGATGGGATCCCCTACCACTCTCACGAATGACAAACGTCTGTCTGCAGTCGTCTCTGTCTAACCAGGCTTTTTCCAGTTCCTTGTAGGTCCAATTGTCCAGGGCAACACTGACCTGGCGTCTGCTAATTTCAAGTCAAGGTAATCGGTCCACTCTATCGTTACCCAGTACACCAATGTATCAGGAAACCCACAGCAGGGTCACATCCTTGTGACATAGTAGCCTCTTACACACATTACAGAATTACATACAACAATATAATTATTATTTTTTTGTCTGAGGTAGGGCAACGTTCGGATAAAGCGGAAAAGTATATTATATCGTTCCTTTACATGGCAATGAAAAACCCACTACGATTATAACAAATTTTTCATTCTTACAACCCCCTATCCTCAAACTACTCCAATTTAGCTCCTCTAGAAAAAAAAGAGAAAAAACGATCAGGAACCTCCAAATTGCCTAAAAACGAAGTTTGAACTGCTTTTATATTTTTAAATTCTTGATTATTGCTGCGCCGCCACTGACATGACTTCTAAAAACCATACTCGTTCTCGCCACGGTATACAAAATTCCACTAAAACCAATTCGATAATTTCCAGGTTACACAATATAGAAGTCCCCTGGTTTCTATAACAGGCAAGGCAATGTTCGTATAGACCTAAAATGGTGTATTATGCAGCTGGGTCTTTCTTTCGCAGGTCAATGGACAGTCTATTACTAGTACAACATCTTTTGATCCTCCAACCACCTCAATTTCACCCCCACTCAAAGAAGAGTGGAAAATGATCAAGAACCCCTAAAACTCATAAAAACTAAGTTTCAGTAGTATTTGAGATTTTTATTTTCTGGTAATTACTTCACCTCATATGCATTGATTTCCAAAATTATAGCAGTAATACCACTATAGGTACCCCACATCATGTCTCAACCCAAAGCTCATCGCAATCCATGCAACGGTTACTAAGATTGACAAGGCTATAACAAACAAAATTTGTAGGATATTCACTAAAACCCGTCATAGAACTCATCCAGTGTATAATACGGCTTTTCTATCAAAACATTTCTAAGTTTTTTACGGAAAATTTTCAAATCATTTAGAATTTCAAAAGAGTGAGGGAGTTTGTTATAAATCTTCACTCCATTGTATATAATTGAATCTTTAATGAGTGATGATTTAGGGGTGATTAATTTAATGTCTTATATTATATTCTATATCTATGCTCTCAAATTTCGTTTTATTTTTGAATATTAGTGATGACGTTTCCAAAATAAATAGTCCAATTACGGTCATAATTTTGTATTCTAAAAATAGTGGCTTGCATGAAGTTCTAGTTCTACTCTTGCGATGCATCTAACTGCTCGCTTCTGTAAGACTAACAATTTATTTAAGTAGGTATGAGAACAGACACCCCAAAATGGGATGCCGTAACTCAGTTTTGGTGGTGTTACTTCCCAGGGGTTCTCTAACTGTTCTTAGTACATAAGTTACTTTAGCTGACAGACCAATGGGAATGTGTGACGTGGATTTTCATAAAACGCTCAAAAATCACATTATCCCAAAATCGAAAATGTTCGCGACGACAATACTCCCGCACCTATCGACGTAGAAGTAAAAGCAATAAAGTCTCTACAAACCCCATGGCTCCCTCTCTGGAAGTGCGCTTCATACCCCCTATAATGAATTAAGTCATGGTCAGATGCACAATCTAGCATGCCGCGCTGGCAATAAAAAAACAAAACACTCATTTAGATGCAATCGGCATTTCGCGATTTCACACTGACATTGCTGCGCTGCGCGTGAGACTTGACAGGTTATCACTTTGCATCTCACTTCTGCATGTTTTATCTAGACGGCTTTTTTCAGGTTCGTCTTGATACGCTGCAATCTTAGATCAGCCACATTTGCAAATTAATGACGATAGAACAGCGTCTTTACATGTTGCCTTGTGGTTGTAATTTGTTGATAACTGGCGTTGTTGGATCAATTAGTAGATTTCAACATACAACAATTAACACTGATTAACGTGTTAGCGGGTTAGTCATTGACTATTATTACTAGTGTATTTATTTAAGGTTAATAATTCTTTTTGTGGTTCAGTTGTAGTAACAGCGGCAAATAAAATGTTACTGAAGTCACGCAAACGTTTTCGTTTGTGGTCGGCTTACATCTGCCTGAATAGTGTGTATGTATACAGGATGAGCCAACAGTACGTAAACGGAAGAAAGTAAGGATACTAAGGGTCGTAGGTATTCATAGTCGATACGAAGGGTCCCTTAATGCTTGAGGGTCCTTTAAGTAAGGTTTTTTGTTTCGAAACCTAACTTAAGGGTCTCTTACTTTAGGCTCCCTTGAGTAATATTCAAGTAACGAAATGTCAAGATGACATGTCAACATGATATTTCGTTACAGTCAAAGCGATTTTGTAGGTTAATTTGGGGTAAGGTGCTGTCAGTTTCTGTCACATCCGGAAAAATGTTTGGCACAAAACACGAAATACTGGCACACAACAATAAGAGAACAGAAAATATCAAAATGCGTAGGCAATACAAGTTGACGTATATTTGAAATATGACAACGTCGCGGAATGAATCCATACGGAAAGTCACACTTGAGTGTCCCTCAAGTATGCCTTGAGTGTTTCTTAAGGGGCCTGGATACACACATTTATACATACGTATTTGCCATGTAAAACACGGACCCACAATTTCTCGCATAACACACTCTATTTTCAAACTACACATATAATATTTCAGAAGACGATAGTTAAGACCTTAATGAATGACAACTATTTTCGACTTTCTCAAAAAAGTTTTTTAATGTGCAAAAAACTCGCAATGCAAAATCATACATTCTATAAATGCCTGTAATTTAACAATCAAACACGATATCAAAAAAAGGCTAAATAGTTGCACAAGCGCAAGCTTTCTTCTTCAATTTGCTCTTTGAGTCATTACTGTAAGTTTAAAGGTAACTTCAGGAGCTTGGAAATGCGAAATTCATTTTTATAGTGACCGTTGGACCTTACCTTTGGATTTTTGGACTTCCTACCCTCATCTTAGGCACGTATACTGGAGAAAGGGCCACGCTTCCCCGCTAACACGGGAATACGTCTTTTCTTTGATTCTCAATTTCGGGCGCTATACCCTAGACCCTTAAAGGAACCTTAAGTGTTACTCAAGGGACGACTATGAATACGGCCCTAAAATATATTTCAGAAAATTGTCTCTTGTCTTCAAGGGCACTGTACCTTAATATATTTTTGATTAAATCTTGGTGTTTGTACAGAGTGCTTTATATCAGTTGAATATTTGGATTCCTTGATCATTTCTAGTGTGAGCACATACATTTAAACAACCCGTTTAGGTACAGTACTAGTCACCGTTTTCGGTGTAAGTAGATATTAGAGAAAAAGTGAACATCGCAGTGGTTGTAAAACCTAGAATGCTGTGATTATTCGAGCTTAGGTTAGACGGTTAAATTTGAAAGCCTATTGTACTTGAAGAAATCAGTAGATCAATTAACAAAACTCCCAAGCAGAGATAGCTTGATTTTTTTTAATGGGACTGCATAATTCTTTCATATGGTCGAATTTAAATTTTGACAATGTTTCTAGCGACAGAATTACATCCTCTTAGTTTTAATTTTAGTTTAAATTATCGACCAAATTGCTATTTTTCAATTTTCCCACTTATAAGGGCCGGTTTCTCAATGTCCAGTTAAAGTGTCAGATAGGTATCTGCCAGATAGCGTTGCTATGGCTACAACTGTCAGATAAGATTTACGTGACTTCGTCAGTTTAGCCTTCAATTGTTTAAACAATTTATCTAACAGTTGCTGTTATCTTGATAAATATTTAACTGGACATTGAGAAACCGGTCCTAAGTAATCTAACATGCATGAAAAATAAACAAAAACCCGTTCAGATGGAAAAAAAACTTTGTAGAAAGGCGCAAAAGGACTAGACTAACGAGACAAGATTATAAAGGTTCCTTACAGCATATCAATAAATCGTCATTTTTTACAGCCTACTAACTAGTGAAATGTACTAGAGATTCATAAATTTCCTAAACGATTGAAAATATTTATTTCTTGTCTTATCTTAGTAATATTTCCCAATTTTTTACTGTTTTCTCGATTTTTTCCGTTTACTCCCGAATCTTCCAGAGTTTTACGGAATTTTATAGGTTTCACCTTGGTTTTCTCAACTTTTCCCATATCTTTCGGTATTTTTAGCGATTTACCCAATTTTTATGGGCTTACCGACTATTCTCGACCTCGTTCATATTTTCATCATCATTTTCACCATATACACCGATTATTATTGATCCTTTGGGATGCTTACTGAATTTCGTTAACTTTACTTCACACACCGATAAGTGAGGAGAGTATTGTGATCGCGAAAATTTTCGATTTTGAGATAATACCCTTTTTAGATGTTTATGACATAACATCACGAAAATCCACGTCACCCATTTCCCTCTGCCTGTCTGTCTGTCTGTCTGTCTGTCTGTCTGACTGTTTCTCCATCTGTCTGCTGGCGTTCTTCTGTAACCGCTACATGGATTGCGATAAAATGTAAGTGACAGTATGCTGTGGGGTCTTAGTGGGTAATGCTCCTATATTTTTGGAAATCGGTGCATAGCAAATTCAAAGAGAGTATTAAAAAACAAAAAAATTCAAATATTCATCAAGCTTCGTTTTAAGCGCTTTAAGAGTCCGTGATTATTTTCTGCCTTGTTTTTGAGTATAGGTGAAATTGCAGCGATTGGAGGGTAGGGATTGTAAAATTAAAAAATGTGTTGTATTTATATAATAGTAGGCTATCTATTGATTCGTGAAGGAAATACCTAGCGGCATAATACACTTTTTTAGGTCCATCCGAACATTTCCTTGCCTATTACACAAACGGTACTTTTCTAATGTATACATACGAGTATTGCTTTAGATCGTTCTGTATTATAACGTGGAAACTTATGGAATTGATTTTAATGAGATTTTGACACAGTATTATTACCGTGTTGAGAATGGAAAAACGCGTATGGTTTTTAGAAATCGTGTCAGTGGAGGCGCAGCAACAAAAAAAAACTTAAAACATAAGAACAGCTCAATCTTCGTTTTTAGGTGTTCTAGGAATTTCTAATCATTTTCTACCTTTTTTAGGGTGGGGGTGAAATTGAGGTGGTTGGAGCTGGGAGATCTTAAAACTGAAAAAGTTGTTGTATTCATAATATCCTGCCCATTGACCTGTGAAGGAAACGCTTAGCGGCATAACACACCTTTTCTTTTCGGGCGGGCGGGGGATATCTTTGTTGCTAGGCGATCCCAACTATAGCTTCATGCTATGAGAAAAAATAAACTGGTATCACCAAGGTGTGCGGTAAGTACTGAGACAATCAACTTAAGTTCATTTTTTACAATATCTTTCCAGATTTTGTCAGATGTGCCCTAAATTTTGTTCGTAAGTCCAAAATCTGTATACAGGATGTTAATTAAGTATGTTAACAAACTTTAACCACGAATAGTACTCCAAAAAATAGAAAGAAAATGTCATATAAACATAGGTCCGGAAATGCTTCCTAAGGGAGCTACGCTCCTTTGCATGGGGCACCCTGAAGACGGTTTTCCCCTCGATATTCTTCAAACCATTCATAACAAAATTACGAAATTAGGTACGATGGGTAAACTTTTGACGCTAAATCTGATTCTGAATTCAGAATTTCATAATTTTAATCAGAGGCGTATCATAGGGGAGGAGTTAAGGGTAAAAATAACCCTATTTTCTAAGTAGTAATTTTTTGACATTTTGATTTTAGAATATGGTATTTCAGAGATTTTTACTTAAAAATGATCTCTTGGTATATCTCGATAGAGCTAACCGTTTTCGAGAAAAATGCAAATTGTTGAATCGATGCAGGCTATTGTAAATAAATAAATGTTCATCTATTTAGTAAGTGTGCTGTGAAAAACAATTGCAATAATTGATAAACAACTTGAGAACTGTCAGTTTATTCAGTTTAGAGTTATTACAAAACATTTAGGTATCATTTTTAAACTTGACGTGCAACTAGACTAAAATGTGTGGAGCTTCTTCTAATAATTCAAGTAGAACATGTACTAAAAGCCGCTGGTATTGTTCCCCAGTAAGCCTATGAGGCAGAAAATATGGACCAATGAAGTGATTTCCTATAATCCCAGCCCAAATATTGAAAGAAAACTGTTCTTGGAAATGATGTTCTATGAAGGCGTGTGGATTATCCTCAGACCATACGTGATTGTTATGAAAATTGATAATGGCATTCCAGGAAAAACAAGCTTCGTCAGTAAACAATACCTGACTTAAGAAATTCGGATTTTTTAAAATTTGATTTCTTAACCAATTGCAGAAGTCTACTCGTAGTGGTAAATTCCTCGGTATTAGAGCTTGCACCCGTTGCATGTGATATGGATATAGCTGCTGATCTCTTAAAATTTGCCATACCGTTACATGGGTGATATTTAATTCATGCGCTATTTTCCGCGTACTAGTTTCAGGATTTCTCCCAATTTCGTTTAGAACTGCTTCCTCCATCTGAACAGTTCGTACTATTGCAGGTCTTCCTATGACAACTGTAGACCTCTTAAAACTACCTGTTTCGGAAAGCCGGGCGTGGATTCGTATAACTGTTCTTACAGCAGGCACTGCGCGTTGGGGATATCTTTCATGATATTTATACCCTGAGCCATTCCATAACAGAAATGCATATCTGTCATTCTTCCGTTAGTAAATTGGACCAAGAGACCATTTTTACGTAGAAATCTCTGAAATACCATATTCTAAAATCAAAATGTCAAAAAAATTACCATTTAGAAAATGGGGTTATTTTTACGCTTAACTCCTCCCGTATAATACGCCTCTGATTAAAATCATGAAATTCTGAATTCAGAATCAGATTCAGCGTCAAAAGTTTACCCATCGTACCTAATTTCGTAATTTTGTTATGAATGGTTTCGAGAATATTGAGGGAAAACCGTCTTCAGGATGCCCCATGCAAAGGAGCGTAGCTCCCTTAGGAAGCATTTCCGAACCCATGTTCGTATGACATTTTCTTTCTATTTTTCGGAGTACTATTGGTGGTTAAAGTTTGTTAACATACTTAATTAACACCCCGTATATTTTAGCTAATAATCTACGTTCCTGGACTTTTCTATTTCTAGTAATAATATGTGGTTGTGATGCTTCTAACGAGAAACGAATCGGTTCTCATCCGAACAGAAAGGTAATGCGGCAATGGTAGCATAGATAGATAATATTAACGACTTGTATCTCCTAGCATGTTCCTTGACGATTCATCATTTTGGCACATTTCCTATTGCGTTATCAATCAAGTGCTGATGTAGGATCGCTTATCTCTCCATCTGAATTTCAGCCGGTTATTCACTGGTCTATTGTTCACTTCAATGATTTTGCCTAGCACGAACTTATTGATTGAGTTTGAAATGTTCTTATCAGTTTGGATCCTTTGATTGTTAATTGATAAGTTCCAAAAGTCATACCTGACGAAGTGAAGTCAAGTAGATCGATTCTGCATTTTCCGCGTGTTAATATTATGCAGTTATAGACCCACGGTGCCTGAACACAGATAGCGAGCTCATTAAAAAATACTATATTTCTGAAATTTGTCACCCACTCATGATAGGGTGTTAATTAAGTATGTTAACAAACTTCAACCAGGAATAGTACTTCGAAAAATAGAAAGAAAATGTCATATGAACATGGGTCCGGAAACGCTTCCTAAGGGAGCTACGCTCCTTTGCATGGGGCACCCTGAAGACGGTTTTCCCTCGATATTCTCGAAACCATTCATAACAAAATTACGAAATTAGGTACGATGGGTAAACTTTTGACGCTAAATCTGATTCTAAATTCAGAATTTCATAATTTTAGTCAGAGGCGTATCATACGGGAGGAGTTTTGGGTAAAAATAACCCCATTTTCTAAATAATAATTTTTTGGCATTTTGGTTTTAGAATATGATATTTCAGGGATTTCTACGTAAAAATGGTCTCTTAGTACATCTCGATAGGGCTGACCGTTCTCGAGAAAAATGCATTTATTTATTTACAATAGCCCTGCATCGACTCAATAATTTGCATTTTTGTCGAAAACGGTTAGCCCTATCGAGATGTACCAAGAGACCATTTTTACGTAGAAATCTCTGAAATATCATATTCTAAAATCAAAATATCAAAAAAAATATCATTTAGAAAATGGGGTTATTTTTACCCTAAACTCCTCCCGTATGATACGCCTCTGATTAAAATTGTAAAATTCTGAATTCAGAATCAGATTCAGCGTCAAAGTTTACCCATCGTACCTAATTTCGTAATTTTGTTATGAATGGTTTCGAGAATATCGAGGGAAAACCGTCTTCAGGGTGCCCCATGCAAAGGAGCGTAGCTCCCTTAGGAAGCATTTCCGGACCCATGTTCATATGACATTTTCTTTCTATTTTTCGGAGTACTTATTCGTGGTTAAAGTTTGTTAACATACTTAATTAACACCCTGTATAGTGTTAAAATATTTTCACCACTTTTACTTCCAACACCGATAGCTGAAGGGAGTATTGTGATCGTTTTGTGATATCTACATAACGAAAAATCCAGGTAACTCATTTTCGTCGGTCTGTCTGTCTACGGTCTGTCTGTCTGTCGGTCTGTTGGCATTCCTCTAGCCTCATGATCTCAGTAACCGCTGCATGGATTGTGATGAAATTTACGTAACGATATACTTAGCAAAAAACAAAATAATTCAAACTTCGCTTTAGGCATTATAGGTATTTCTAATCATATTCTACTTTTTTTGGCAGGGGTGAAATTGGTGAGTTGTAAAACTGAAAAGTTTGTTGAATTCATAGTGGGGTCTCCATTAACCTATAAAAGAAAGGCCAAGCGGCGTTTTAGGTCCATCCAAACGTTGCCTATTACAGAAACCAAAGGAATTTTCTGATGTATATACATACGAATATTGCTTTAGATCATTCTGTATTGTGTAACGGTAATTACTGCATATATATTTAATGAAATTTTGACACAATATCACTCCCGTGACGAGAATGGTTTTTAGAAATCATGACAGTGGTTCAGTGGTGGCGCAGCAATAATAAAAAAAACTAAAAGTATAGAAGCAGCTCAAACTTCGTTTTCAGTCGAGTTGGGGTTCCTGATCGTTTTCCACATTTTTAGAGGCGATAAATTTGGGGTAGTCAAACTACTTACCCACCCTCAAACTACCCCAAATGGGGTAGTTTGAGGGTGGGAAATTATACTGCTCTAGATAATTATGTAGCTGTGTGTGTAGCTAAACTGGTGGCAATGAAATTTCTAAACCACACGGTGGGCCGTGATAGAGATCGATAAAATCAGTCAATCAGAAACAGTGCAATATAAAAGTCATTGAAATTCTGTTTTTGGGCTCTCTAAAACCGGTATGCACCGCTTGGCGATTCTAATCTGAGTTCTCTAAGCACGTTTTGTTAATCTTTGGCATCTAGCCATGCACCGTCAAGAGATTAACTAATTCAGATTGGAGATACGTCAAGGTTGCGTCCGCAAGATTGTTAAACAGTGACAATATCAAAATTGTCAGTTTGCGGTGCATAGTAAACGAATAATCTAATCCAGGTTTACGTAACTAATGGCGCAACTGACTTACGGTGCATACGGGCATGAGAATCTCTGATCATTTTCTACCTTTTCGAACTGTTAAGGGGCTTGGGTACAGACAGTTATACATATGTATTTGCCATGTTAAAACACGGATATCCATTTCCAAAAGAACTCACATGTTTTTCAAACTATATACGCAGTATTTCAGAAGGTGATAGTTAAGTCCTTAATGAATGACAACTATTAGCGATTTTCTCAAAAAAGTTATTTGGTATGAAAAAAAACTCGCAATGCAAAATCATACATTCTTCAAATCTCTGTAATTTAACGACGAAACACGATATCAGAAAACGACCAAATAGGTGACAAAGCGCAAGCTTTCTTCTTCTATTTGCTTTTTGAATCATTACTGTAAGTTTAAAAGTAACGTCAGGAGCTTGGAAATAAGAAATTCATCTTTATGGTGACCTTTGGATCTTATCTTTGGATCTTTTGACCTTACCTTTGGATTTTTGGCCTTATCTCCCCTCATCTTAGACACATGCACTGAAAAAAGGGAACAGGCGGCCACGCCTCCTCGCTAACACGAGAATACGTCTTTTCTTGGATTCTCAATTTCGCGTGCTATACCCTAGACCCTTAAAATGAGCCGATTAGGATGGCGTCTCGGATAGGGTGGTTATGAAACCCCGCGGCACTTGGCATTGCCCTTTAAAAATTGATACTGATACCATAATGGTGGTTTTTAAATACCAGAAGATCAGCATACCGTGCGATAAGGATATCAGTTGAAGGTTGCATAATAAAAACTGTATCCCATGGGGAGAGATGTAAGTTGCAATAATATATTTACAAGAGTTTTTGTGATGGATATTTTTTTGCGGGCGGGAAGGCGATGATTTGGTTACAAGGGGTCTCAGTCTACAGCTTCATGCAATGGAAGTGTGGAAAGTACTGGGTCAATCAACTTGACTCCATTTTTCATGACATTGTCACGTACCATAGCTGCGAAAGCCTTAGTATGCATGCTCAGTGAAAGCGGGTAGCCTGCTTTGTTCAGCGCCGAAAAGCTCGCAGGTAGAAGCAGACAAAGCGGGGAACCTTAAAATAAAATTAGTACATGCATTTATAAGCCACTTTCAGCGCTGGTCGGCGCGGGTGCCCTGCTTTCATACACACAGTGAAAGCAGTCTGCCTGCTTGCGGGGACCTGAAAGCAGGAAACCGCTCCACTGTGTCCACGCCCTTACACAATAGATTAAACACCACCACTGGTTGACCACTAATGACCACACCTGCTCCCTGGGAATGCAGCTCTATAACAACAAGTCACGGCCTTCCGCTCCACCATTTTAACCGACGAAGTGGCAGCAGTACATTGTTACTGCATCGTGATCATGATTTATTGGTTTACTTCCATACATCATGGAAATTTTATGGGTCTAACTCAAAGACGTGCATATACATAGCTTTCAGAAGGCGTATCCTTCAGTTAACCCTTAACAAAGTCCTTAAGGGCCCGCACACAGACGGCGTTCAGGAGTTCCGAGTTCTGCGTTCAGAGTGTTGCGTTCATTGTTTGCAGTTCTGATGGGAGCACACATCCGGCAGTCAGTTACCAACGTTCCAGTTTTGTTCCTCTTGTATTGTTCGTGAAACATGTATTCAGACAGCTCATCTTGCGACGAAGAAGAAACATTGCTTTTGTTGAGCCTGCAGGCGTCCAAGAGAAAAAGGAAACACTGGGTGCACCCAATTAACAGCAAGCGAGAAGATTAAGGGGAATTTCATACGCTATTTGCTGAATTACTGGAAGATGAAGAACGATTTTTTTATATATTTTCATATGTCAATAAATAGCTTCAATGAACTGTGCAGTTTAGTAAAACATAATATAGAAAAACAAGATACCAACTGGAGAAATGCTGTTCCTGCAAAAGAGAGGTTGGCAGTATTTTTACGATTTTCATAATCATCACGTATCGTATAACAAACGTCTTTCTCGAACCATTTCAATTAAATTTTCCGTTTCCGACATGACGGAGTTTCGCGTTCTTGGTCTTTCTGTGAATAGAACCCCGGAATGCAAGAGTTCTCAGTGACCGCTACGGTGTGACTGCTGACAGTGTGCTTTGTTACCAAGTAGTCCATAAATTACAAAGAACGCAGAACTCTGATCGCGGAACTCAGAACTCCTGACCGCCGTCTGTGTGCGCAGGTTCTAAAGGTCAATACACACAGGTCCAGAACCTATTTAGATCGAATAGAGTGATTTAGTTAAAATTATGGTGCAAATAATTATGTACAGTAGTCAAGTCGATATTGTGTGTTGTTCTGACACCAACGTTGAAGAAACTAAATTTTGTATAGTAACTTAATAATTCATAAAACTTATCAGTTAAGCATTATTCATTTCGAAATGTTGTAGTCCAAACGCTACGTCCAACCTATTCTTCAAAGGTACTGTATAGGGTTGAGGTCTGGTGATTGTGCTGGCCACTGAAGAACCTGGATAACCTGAAACCACCCCTGAACAAGACGAAATGATTTCGTGTCATTACCTTGCTGCAATACAAATCCCAGAGCCATCTCGCGCTCAGCTTCCGAACCATAATATTTTGCAGTATGTCCACCTATAAAATGTAGTGAACCTACTGTTCTTCACAAAATACATTCCTATATAAACATAGCACCATTTCTATGCTTTATGGTTAGTCTAACGTACTTTGAGTGAAATCTTGTATTAACCGGACGCCTGCCACGTCACATTCCATTAGAGTCAAAAAAATGTTAAAGTTTGTCGCTAAACATTTTTTTTTGCCACTCTTGCAATGCCCAATTTTTTATTTTCTATTATGGTCAGTATCCCGCAAAGGCTGAAAGCCTATGGCACTATAGAAGCGCTGCGAGAGGATAAGTGCCGGTGCACGTTAGATTTGAAACTCTACAGGTTGTAGCCGTCGGGAAACAAATTCCCCGGCAGTTCATCCTACAGCGTGGGAATTTTCCAAAACTATGAATGCTGGGGAGACTGGTTCGGGGAGTAGGGGCTTGGACCTGGTAAGTCTGAGCTCGCAGAGCCTCTCTAGTATTCCTCGTTCGGACGGCCTTTGGTTTTATTATCTGGCAAACCTCACTCGAACATCTTCTGTGATAGAATCTGTAAAACAGTGTTAGGTCAGCCACTCTTCTTCGGTGTTCTAGGCTGTGGAGGTCCTTTTTGTGAGGTTAGCGGTGCCATTTAGTCTAATTGCGGTCCTCTGGATAGTTTCCAGAAGCTTCCGGTAGTGCTTCGGAACGCATCCCCACACATGGGCGCAATACTCCAACGATGATCGGATCTGTGCCTTGTAGAGCAGCAGAACAGAACAGAACACCAAGCTTCTGGAATGCCGTTCAAAAAAATACTGACGACGTGGTCGTGTCAGGACATGTTACTGATGATGTTGATTCAAATAACGTAGAGCAAATTCGATCCTGGAACGGTGATTTCTTTTAAAAATCTACGGCTTCTTGGCTGCAGGTCTGCTATCAAGCTTCCCCTAAACTAATCAGTGCTTAACTAACAGTTCCTGCTATTTCTTCCAGCGATTATCCTTGGTGCTGGGAACCACGGGTTTCTTTGAGAAGTTCTTTCATTGAAAATATAATTTCCTTGGTCTTCCTGACTTTGGCATTTTTTGTACCTATTCTCTTTCATTATAGCGTGAAATGATCTTTGAAACATTATATTTGGGCCAGTTAAATTGTTTCGAAATCGCATTTTGATGGCTTCCTTTCAGAAAAGCATATACGACCATTCCTTCCACATCCATTAAAACGAATCTGTGATCCTTTTGACATATGTATTTCTTCAAACAGGATGTGTTAAACATAACACATGCTGTTTCCACTATCCGGAAGAGAGCAATTAGACTAATCGATACGCCTAACCTCACAAAGGACCTCCACAGCCTGGAGCATCGAAGGAGGGTGGCCGACCTGTTCCTGTTCTACAGATTCTGTCACGGAAGATGTTCGAGTGAGCTCTCCCAGGTAATAACAGCAAAAGCCGTCCGAATGAGGAACACTAGAGAGGCTCTGCGAGCTCATCCCTATCAGGTCGAGTTCCCTATTCCACGAACCAGTCTCCTCCTCCTCCTTCTTTTGGAGAACTTCGACGCTGTGGAACAAATCTAACGTGCACCGACTCTTATCCTCTCGCAGCGCTCCTACAGCGCCATAAGCTTTTTGCCTTTGTGGAAGGTTGACTATAAAAGAAACAAATTCGTCTGTAAAATGTCACTTTTTAACTTACCATTCTCGTAAATCCATTATATTAAATGAGTGATTTGCTTTACTTTTGTCGCACTGAAGAAGTGTACCGTTGAAATGAATCATTACACACTAAACTGTTTGACATTTGGTGGTATTCTAATTTCACTCATGTCAGCAGCCCCGTCAGCAGCCTACTATGACCCCTTGAACTAAATGAATATTGATTTTTTAATTGCCAATTCAATTGGTTGCTGTTGCTTCACTTTCGTTCGATAGTGTGAATGCTAACCACTTGTCGTGACGAAACGCAAGATTCGAGAACAAGCAGTTCCTCGTACCATGACCGCTAAAGCCTTACTTCATCATCATAGTCACAATGACTTAACAGAAATGTTGTGATCTCTGAAAATGCATTAGGTCGGAGCTAGAGTACTGCCTTTGAGAACTGTAGATCGCCATCGCTCATGATTTACTGTTAGTTCAGTTGCGGTCTTGATACTCATATCCAGCAAATGTTTTGTCATATCCACCCAGCGTGTAGTGGAACGGCCACGGCGCTGGCCACTCGGTGCATGATCCTGAACTACAAGTCTCTCCATATTATCGCTTGTGCAAATGTGTCCAAAGAATGTAAGCATTCTCTTCGACACAATGGAGGATAGTCTCCTTGGATTACCGAGCTCATCCAATATAGAAACGTTAGTTTGATTTGCGTTATAAGGAACTGTCAGCATTCTCCTCCATGTCCACATTTCAAAAGCATCTATGCGGGCTCGTTCTGCCTTTCTACCAGTCCAAGTTTCCGAGGCATACAACAATATGGAAAACACAAGAGACTGAACCAGCGACATTTTTGTAGCTTTAGTAATGTTATGGTCACGCCATATTATAGTAAGCTTTGTCATGGCCACACATGCCTGTTGAATGCGCCGTCGAATCTCATTTTCACAAAGAACCGAGGTACACAAAACTTTGAACTACTTCATAACGGCCTACTGACTTCATTTCTCGATAATTATCGTGCTCTCTATCTACGATCATAACCTTGCTCTTGTTGTAGTTAATAAAAGGACCGTATGCTGCACTGTGTTGTCCTAAGGGGTTTAGTAGAGTTACTACTTCTTCCTGAGAAACAGCAATAAGGGCTGTATCGTCAGCAAACTTTAAGCCTTACTAGTAGTAGAAACATATAGATATTGGGAAGCAGTACATTAAAAAAGTATTGGTTCGCCATCTATCTACCAAAGCCGGTACCTGAGCGTTTAATTTGAGTATCCGAGCACTGTTTATGTGACCCGTTTAAAAGCATCAGGTATAGAAACCTGCGGGAACGACAACAAACAGACTCTTTTTTGTGGAACACTCAGTTCACACTCCCGGCATTCGGTTTATGCTAAAAAGCAACTTAGCATAATTAAAGAGTAGCAATTTCATTCGTTCATCCGAAACCAATCACAGACGACGTCGTTTCGCTTTTATTAAAGCTCGTCAGTGTGATTTAGGTATCAGACGAATAAATGAAATTGCCTGTTAGTGCCTAGCTGGCAAAACTCGTACTAGTAGTAGCAACATATAGATATTGGGAAGCAGTGCTTTGAAAAAGTATTAACGAGCTTTAATAAAAGCGAAACTACGTTGGCCGTGATTGGTTACGGATGAATGAATGAAATTGCCTTACTTAATACAATATTATATCAAAATCTAAATGTTTTGCGATAACAATACTCACCTCAGTTGCTTATTTCTTATTATTTGTTGATGGTGGTGAAGCCCTGGATCATAAATGTAACTCTGCTCAATAGACATAACGCATGAGTCTCCACGACCGCTCGCCTATGCACCCTGCACATGCATCGTCCTCTTCCTCTGGATCTGAATAGGCCCGTCGGGCCGGCAATTAACAGAGAGACAATAGAGGCCGCCAGGTGGCGTGGCTGCTCAATGTACGCCTGATTGAGCCTCAGTCGATGCTTCTTCGCCTGTCTGATTTCCACGCCTCACGGACGGACTTAATCGGTCAGGTTGACCGCTACAGGGTCGTGCTTCCAACACGTAATAGATAACCAGGACACTGTTGCCAATTAACGGATTTTCCGTTAAATCTGGGAGCACAACACGCATAAAAAATACTTAAGGGTCCCTTTTAACACTTGAGGGTCCCTTAACACTTTGATGGAGAACGATGTCTATAGACGCATTCAGTGATTTAGTTTTTTGCTCAGACGTCTATAGGCGTCTTTCTAAAAAAAGTGGTGAGAACTGACACAACGCCTATACACGTCTGCTCTTTCATAAAAGGCAGTTGCATAGATGGGTTCGTCATCATAGTCACAATGTCTCAACAGACATGTTGTGAACTCGTAAAATGCATTAAGTCGGAGCTAAAGTATTGCCGACACGAATATTATCAATAGTTTTGAGAATTGTAGCTCGCCGTCGTTCGCGATTTACTGTCAGTTCAGTGGCGCTCTTGATACTCATATCCAGCAACTGTTTCGTCGTATCCACCCAGCGTGTAGGGGAATGGCCACGGCGCCGACCACTCGGGGCATTACCCTGACCTATAAGTTTTTCCATATTATCGCTTCTGTGTATATGTCCGAGGAAGGTAAGCATTCTCGTCGCCACAATGGAGGATAGTCTCTTTGGATTACCGAACTCATCCAGTATGGAAACGTTAGTTCGGTGGGCGATATAAGGAACTCTCAGCATTCTCCTCCACGTCCAAATTTCAGAAGCATCTATGCGAGCTCGATCTGTCTTTTTAACAATCCAAGTTTCCGAGGCATACAGAAATATGTAGAAGACTGAACCAGCGACATTTTGGTAACTTTAGTGATGTTATGGTCACGCCATATTTTAGTAAGCTTTCTCATGGCCACACGTGCCTGTTGAATGCGCTGTTGAATCTCATTTTCACACCTACCCGAATTGTCGATCAAAGAACCGAGGTACACAAAACTTTGAACTACTTCGCAACGGCCCATTGACTTTATTGCTCGATGATTATCGTGCTCTCTATCTACGATAATATCATACGAAACACATATATGTTTTTATGCTGTGTCATTTTCAGTCTGTTTAAATCAGTACCTTTACTAATTTTTATCATTTTCAACAAAATATAACAAGGCGCCTTATCAAGTCGCTTTCGCCACAAGTAAGTTCATATTTGGTAATTTAGTGACAAGTTTGGCAACATCCTAAATTTTAGGGACTACTTACTATCAAAACATTTATTTTGACCACACAAATGTAAGGGTCTGTCATCGCAAGATATACGTTGGCCTGAAAAAATGTCTGCTACATCAGAGCCTTCCAAAAAGATTTGTTATAAAAAGTGCAGAATTCGTACAAGGAAAAGCAAAGAAAGTTTTATTTCTTTTCTATCTTCTTCTTCTTATCTAACGATTCCAGTAGATAATTGTTATATTGGTGAGGCCTAGTTTTACAATCAATGGTAACCCCTGATAGTCACTTGACTGACAGATGGAAGTTAACCAGTAGTTATCGGATCGCTCTGTTTCAGAAAGAAAACCAGTAGTTAAGCTTATTTATTTTCAAGTTGGCAGCACAGATGGGTCTCAGAGCACTGCCGTAATTGTGTTTTGTGAATACAACCTAACCCTTTGACAAATAAACCTAACCTTTGTATTGATATTTTTGACTTGTATCACAACAGGCTATAATATAATCAAAATCCATCGACGTCTTAGGCCCAGTTTCACAATCAGTGGTCACTCTGACGGTTTACTAACCTCGACCTGCGAGTTAACTCGAACAATGAATGGAGCGCCTCTTGTCTCACAATCATAAAATGATGTAGGGTTAACTGACCGCGAGTTGTATTTTATTTTTAGCGGTTGGTGGTGCTGTGTCCGCAATATTTAAAATTATTCTTCTTAATCGAGGGTTGCTCTATACCTCCGTCAATCCACCAGTACGCAGACAGCTGTTTCACGCTTATTTGCGATCATCAGTGCGCCATAGGTCGACTGACGGAAATAGAGAGCATCAGGATTTCATGTCAATAAAACATGTGAAACATGTGTTAGCAAAAGGCAGAGAGTTCTGCCGGTGCGCCATCTGGTACCCGAGGTATAGAGCAACCCTCGTACATCGGCTTTAATACGCGGCTTGCGTACAAAACCCGTGCCTCTGGTGGTAAAGGCGAACGAGCCTTGTCGTTCTACCAAAGAGTTTACTGCTGTTAGTAGTGTTTCTCTTTGGTTGCTGTTACCTTCGGGTACCAGATGGCGCACCGGCAGAACTCTCTGCATTTTGCTATCTTCTTCTTATTATTTCCTTCGTTAGGTGTTTCGTGCTGGTGTTTTGTGTTTTTCTGACAAGACTGTCAAAGAATGAGTTCGTTGAGTTGTCAGTTCCATACGATTTCCAACCCCATTTTGGTTTTTTCATTTCATTCGCAGTTATTTGGTGTTTGGCATAGATAAAAGATTTTTAGGTTGGGTTGTTATTTGAACTGCTTGGCGTTGTAGTCGTGTAGTCGTGTATCAGCATGGAAAAACCAAAAAGAGCGAACAACCACAGAGAAGAGAAAAGATAGGAGAATAATTTAATTGCAAATGTGCAAATAATAGCCGTAGATCTGTAAAGTTGCTAAAAGAAGGATACAAAAATTAAAAAAAAACCAAGGAGTCGTGGTCATCATATTCCTCAAAATAATTGACTCTAGGTCGAAATGTTCTTAGTCTCATTGCTTCTTTATCACTGCTATACGCATTTACATCATAACCATCCATTTCAAATAAAAAGAACGATTGAAAGCGTTAAGGTAAACGATAAAATATGAAACTTCAAACGCCTAGCAAGTAGCAAAGCTATAGTAACCAACCCAAAGCGCATGCGTCATCGAAAACCTGGGGTTAACTCAAAAATTTCTTGAGGTCAAGTTAACTCAGAGTTAACCTCAAGTAAAATCGGAAACCACCATTTGTGAAACATGACATCTATAGTTAACCTCCGGACAACACACAGCCTTGAGTTAACCCATCGTTGTGAAGCCGGCCCTTAGACGTGTGTTATAACTTCCAAAGCAAGCTTATATGTATCATCGGTTGACCACAACAGACGTCAGAGGTAACCCACACTTTATTTATCCTTGGGTTAACTTAACTACTGGATGCACTGGATAACCAGAGCGTTTGACGTTTGACTGCCGATTATGATTCGTAAAGTGTTGGCTAACCGGTAGTTTTCTTTTAACCTATAGTTAACTACCGGTTGTGAAACTGGGCTGTACAAGATGGCGCACCTATGAATGGGTGATCCTCGTTGAAGAAATATGTCTTCCTCTCAGGCCGTTGAAACGACACATAACAAATTAAGACAAGTCGGCGTGTATGCAGTCATCTCGCAAATCCTCGCGAGTGCATTTCTTGGAACGCGACGAGCGGTCGCAGGAAAGCGAGTAATATTCCAGGTATTCGGTATAATTATTTCGTAATGGAGCTCCGTGATATAAGCGCTACCTAAAATGTTTGTTTCGTGCAAACGTTTACGGTTAAGACAAGATGGGAATGTACTTGGAGCTTTAATGCTTCGAGGAAGCGAACTGGAGCTTCTAGTGTAACGTCATCACACTGCGTTAGATGCCTTGAAAATTCATACGTGCGATGTTCAGTCCAGTAGAAGCAATAGATTCGAATGGGTTAGAAGAACAAAACATTTTTTTGCATCGGTGATACCATTTTATCATCTTTCGATAGCGTGAAGCTATAGACCGAGAATCCCTTGCAACCAGATTATCACTCGCGTGCCCGCAAAAAACACAAGATCTTTCGTAAATAGTTCAGCAATATATAGATATTGTGAAGCAGTATTTTAAGAAAGTAGTGGTTCGCCATCTATCTACCAAAGCCGGTACCTGAGCGTTTAATCTGAGGAACCGAGCACTGTTTGTGTGACCTTTTTAAAAGCATCAGGTATAGGAACCTGCGGGTAGGACAACTAACTGGCTCTTTTTTGTGGAACACTCATTTAACACTCCCGACTCTTTAATTAAGTAAATAGTTTCTTGTACCTCTCTCCGTAGTAACTAGGGCGACACAGTTTTATTCTGAAAGCTTCAACTGGATGAAACGAAACGATCCCCCAACTAGCCTAAAAACGAGGCTTGAGCTATTTTTTTTATATTTTTACTTTTTTGATTATTGCTGCGCCGACACTGCCGCGATTTATAAAAACCTTACACGTTTTCCATCCTGAGCCACGGTAGCAATACTGTGTTAAAATTTCATTAAAGTCATCTCCAGGTTACACTACACAGAACGTTTCAAGCCGATACTCCTAGTTGTATACATCAAAAAATTCCAATTCTCTTTGTTTCTGTAATAGCCAAAGCAATGTTCGGATGGATCTGAAAAAGTGTATTATGGCGCTAGGTCTTTCTCTCTTTCTGTAATAGCCAAAGCAATGTTCGGATGGATCTGAAAAAGTGTATTATGGCGCTAGGTCTTTCTTCCACAGGTCAATGTATAGCCTATTATGAACACAACAAATATTTCAGTTTCAGAACCCCTCCCACAACGGCCCCAACCACCATAACTTCACCCCTATCCAAAAAAATGGAGTCAAGTTGATTGACTCAGTACTTCCCACACATAATAATCATTCCATTTTATTGTTTTGCATAAACTATAATCTGAAATCCCCTTGCAACCAAATCATCGCCCACCCTCCCGCAACAAAAACGTACAACACAAAAGCTCTCGAAAATAGTTTCTTGCGTCTCCCTCCTTAGAAACTGGAACGCCACAATTTTCATTCTGAATGCTTCAACTGAACAATGCAAAACGATCAGGAGCCTCTAAACCGTCTAAAAGCGAAGTATGAGCTGTTTTTATAATTTTAGTTTTTTTATTATTGGTGTGCCGCCACTGATACGATTTTTCAGACACTGGCGCGTTTTCCACTCTCGCCGCGATAGTCAATTCTGTGTCGAAATTTCATTAAAATCAATTTAATAATGTTTGCTACACGCAACATACATAGAACGAAATTAAGCAATACTCGTATATGTATACATCACAAAACTTAAGTCCCTTGTTTCTGTAATAGGCAAGGAAATGTTCACATAGATTTAAAAAAAATACTACGGTGCGTATTTTTTCCATAGGTCAATGGACAAACTATTATGAATACAACAAATCTTTCGGTTTTACAACCCCTCACCCCCCAACGACCCCAATTTCGCCCCCACCCAAAAAAGATCAGGAACCCCTAAAACGCCTAAAAACAGGGTTAGAGCTGTTTTCATATTTTTACTTTTTTTATTATTGCTGCGCCGCCACTGACACGATTTTTCTAAAACACACGTTTTCCATCCTCGCCGTGGTAGTGATACTGTGTCAAAATTTCGTTAAAATCAATTGAATAATTTACGCATTACGCAATATAGAACGATTTAAAACAATACTCGTATGTCTGTATGCATCACAAAACTCTAGGTCCCTTGGTTTCTGGAATAGGCAACGCAATGTTCGGATGGGCCTAAAAAAGGGTATTATGCCGCTAGATCTTTCTATTACAGGTCAACGGATAGCTTGTTATGACACATGACCACCCCAAATTTCACCCCCACCAAATAAAAGTAGAAAATGATCCGGAACCCCTAAAACACCTAAAAACGAGGTTTGAGGAATATTTATTTTTTTTGTTTTTTGCTAATTACTCCATCTCCCCTGCACTGAATTTCAAAATTATGATAAGCATATCGCTGCCCAAATTTCCTCACAATCCATGCAGCAGTTACTGAGATTACGATGCTAGAGAAACGCGCACAGACAGACAGACAGACAGACAGACAGACAGACAGACCGACCGACAGACCGACAGACCGTCAGACCGACAGACCGACAGACCGACAGACCGACAGACCGACAGACCGACAGACCGACAGACCGACAGACCGACAGACCGACAGACCGACAGACCGACAGACCGACAGACCGACAGACCGACAGACCGACAGACCGACAGACCGACAGACCGACAGACCGACAGACCGACAGACCGACAGACCGACAGACCGACAGACCGACAGACCGACAGACCGACAGACCGACAGACCGACAGACCGACAGACCGACAGACCGACAGACCGACAGACCGACAGACCGACAGACCGACAGACCGACAGACCGACAGACCGACAGACCGACAGACCGACAGACCGACAGACCGACAGACCGACAGACCGACAGACCGACAGACCGACAGACCGACAGACCGACAGACCGACAGACCGACAGACCGACAGACCGACAGACCGACAGACCGACAGACCGACAGACCGACAGACCGACAGACCGACAGACCGACAGACCGACAGACCGACAGACCGACAGACCGACAGACCGACAGACCGACAGACCGACAGACCGACAGACCGACAGACCGACAGACCGACAGACCGACAGACCGACAGACCGACAGACCGACAGACCGACAGACCGACAGACCGACAGACCGACAGACCGACAGACCGACAGACCGACAGACCGACAGACCGACAGACCGACAGACCGACAGACCGACAGACCGACAGACCGACAGACCGACAGACCGACAGACCGACAGACCGACAGACCGACAGACCGACAGACCGACAGACCGACAGACCGACAGACCGACAGACCGACAGACCGACAGACCGACAGACCGACAGACCGACAGACCGACAGACCGACAGACCGACAGACCGACAGACCGACAGACCGACAGACCGACAGACCGACAGACCGACAGACCGACAGACCGACAGACCGACAGACCGACAGACCGACAGACCGACAGACCGACAGACCGACAGACCGACAGACCGACAGACCGACAGACCGACAGACCGACAGACCGACAGACCGACAGACCGACAGACCGACAGACCGACAGACCGACAGACCGACAGACCGACAGACCGACAGACCGACAGACCGACAGACCGACAGACCGACAGACCGACAGACCGACAGACCGACAGACCGACAGACCGACAGACCGACAGACCGACAGACCGACAGACCGACAGACCGACAGACCGACAGACCGACAGACCGACAGACCGACAGACCGACAGACCGACAGACCGACAGACCGACAGACCGACAGACCGACAGACCGACAGACCGACAGACCGACAGACCGACAGACCGACAGACCGACAGACCGACAGACCGACAGACCGACAGACCGACAGACCGACAGACCGACAGACCGACAGACCGACAGACCGACAGACCGACAGACCGACAGACCGTAATGTAGACATCATAAAACGTCCAAAAAGCGTGTTATCTCAAAATCGAAAATTTTCGCGATCACAATATGCCCCTCACCTATCGGTGTGGGAAGTGAAAAAAGTAGAAAATGTTCAGGAATCCCTAAAACGCCTAAAAGCGAAGTTTGGAGAATATTTCAATTTTTTATTTTTTTTCTGCTTACTCGACCACCCATGCACTGCTTTTGAAAAATATTGCAACATTATTTCCTACTATGATCCCGCAGAGGTCTAAGAATCACAAGATTACGAGAAGAAAACGAAGGTGTATAAAAGTGGATTTGTTCCAAAAGTGTAGGAGTATCGATCAAATTTTTTAATAGCTTAAAGGCAAAAATTAATGAGGCACAGCTGCTCCGTTGTCTCAATGTTGAGAGGTCAGCTTCTTTATTGCCAATAACTCTTTCTGGATAAATTCCATCGACTTTGAAACAAATAAATTTCAGACCACTTGGATCTAATATATGAGAAATGCAATAGATTTCTACAGTTCTCAGATCCAGTATTACAACCAAGTCGCATACCTTGTCACATCTGTCTAAACCACAGCATTCAATAGAACAATTATACATATTTGCAAACCAGCTTTTTTTCTGCGCCGCCACTGGCACGACATATAAAAACCATACGCTTTTTCCATCCCAGCCACAGTGGTAATATTGTGTCGAAATTTTATGAATACCAATTTCAGGTTACACAATACAGAACGATCTAAACCAGTAATCATAGGTGTAGAATATAGATACATCAGAAAATTCATAGTTGCTTGGTTTCTGTAATAGGATAGACCTAAAAAATGTATTATGAATACAACAAAAGTTTTAATTTGAGAACCCTTCCCCCCAACCCCCACAACTTCACCCCTACCCAAGAAAAAGGTAGAAAATATTCAGGAACCCCTAAAATGCCTAAAAAGGAAGTTTGGGGAATATTTGAAATTTTTCGTTTTTTGCCGCCACCCATGCACCAATTTTGCAAAAGTATTGCAGCATTATTGCCTACTACGACCTCGCAGCATATCGCTACCCAAATTTCATTACAATCCATTCAGCGAGAGAACGCAAACAGACAGACCGACAGACCGACAGACACACAGACAGACAGACCGACGGAAATGAGTGACGTGGATTTTCGTTATGTAGATATCATATCATTATTATATAAGTTTCTCTCGCATGATTGCGGTTATTATTATTATTATTATAAATACTTCTCAGGCAAGATCGAAAATTATGTCACCCATGAAGAAGCAACACGTTCATCCAAAACAAGCCCCCTTCTCTCTTTGATGTGGTAGTATAGTGGCCAATCTTAAAGGTGATGCTTCTCTAGGAGCATCAATCAACATAGAAGCATCGTGTGGCGGTTTCTCAAAACGGGGGAATAATGGCGAGCGACCGCAACAGCAACTCCCAAGGGGGAAGGAAACTGGAACAACCGATGAATTACTTCGGAGATTAAAGAAGTTATTAATATTAGAGTGTTTTCGTTTTGATGATCCTTCAGGATAAACGATCCGAGATGATTTATGAAAGGAACAATTAGTTGGCGTGTCGGATTGCATGGCGAATCTGAAGGAGTAATTACTACCTTGCCAGAACACGGAATCGTAACCGAGCATTAAAAGTCGGAGGGGTTAAATAATGGTGAACGGCTGCCACAGTGGTGCCGCAGACATTAGAGGATACCGACGCGACTTGTCAATACTGTCAGGTGTTCGTATTCGATAGGTTGTATGTACTAGAGCGAAGCTTCGCGAAAGACAGTCAATTAGATCCAGACGTAATCGCCTTCACCATTATTTGAACCAGATACATCAAACTTTCATGCTACGGTTGAGCCTCGCAAAAGACAGTCTATTAACTCCTGTGGCAACCTAGGCCGCATCTATAGATACAAAATACGTTTAGAGCACCTTCACCATTATTTGAACCAAATTTATCAAACTTTCATACTGGAGTAGAGCTTCGTGGAAGATAGTCTATGAAAACCGACATAAATCTAGATAGTATTCATAGATACGCAATAAATTTGGTGCACCTTCACCATTACTTGACCAGTTGCATCAAACTTTCACAGTAGAGTATAGCTCCGCGATAGACAGTCAATTAAATCCAGCGGCAATCAACGTAGCGTCTCACCTTCACCATTATTTGAACCAAATACATCAAACTCTTATGCTACAGTTGAGCTTCGCAAAACACAGTCCATTAAATCAAGTGGCAATCTAGGCAGCATTTATAGATATACGTTTGGAGCACATTCACCAATTTTGTAACAAATTTATCAAACTTTCATACCAGAGTGGAGCTTCGTAAAACACAGTCTATTCAATCAGGCGAAAATCTAGGTAGGATTCATAGTACAAATTCAATAGTTGGCCTTCATGCAAAACAGTTCTATGATTTTTGATTGCATATAACTGTGTCATGAGTTTTGAGACCACAAAATTACAATGATCCTGAAAAAGGTGACATTAGTCTAACAAGATTCCTAAAACCATGACATAGTCCTCCAGAACAATACTCAGTGGTGGTACTTTTCTTTGATAGTTGTGGAAACTGATACCTACAGTTTTACTGTCTTCAAGATACAAGCTTTTGTTCATAAACCACCGATTCTAATCAATAATGAGTATGTCACATTTTTCTACTGTCACGTTGTCCCTCCTGTCAGACACAATCACAGATGTGTCATCCGCATAAAGGGTGAAACAAGCGTTAGGAAGGATTTCATCCAGTTCATTCACATAAAACGTGAAAAGAACTGGCCCCAAAATGGAGCCCTGCGGAACTCCTAGTCTAATTTTCAAGCTGTCAGATAGTATGTTGCTGGTAGGTCCATCTTTTCTCTATAGCTCTATTATCTCTATCAAATAAAAACTGTTCAATCAATTAAACCTCCATGCTAAAGTGGAAATTCCCAAAAGACAGCCTATTAAATCCAGTGGCAAATTAGGTAGCATTTATATGTAGATACAAAATACATTTGGCGCATCTTCACCATTATTTGAACCAAACTCATCAAACTTTCATACTGGAGTAGAGCTTCGCGGAAGACAGTCTATTAAATCTGGAGTAGGTCTATGGAGTATTTATAGATAGGCAAAACATTTGACGCACCTTCACCATTATTTAAACCAATTGAATCAAACTTTCACACTAAAGTGGAACTTCGCGAAAGACAGCCTACTAAATCCAATGGCAACTTAGGCAGCATCCATAGATACAAAATACGTTTGGAGCACCTTCATCATTTTTTGAACCAACTTCATCAAACTTTTATACCAGAGTGGAGCTTCGTAAAAGACAGTCTATTAAATCCAGTGGCAACTTAGGTAGTATTTATAGATAAACAACACACTTGGTGCATCTTCACCATTACTTGAACCAATTGAATCAGACTTTCACACTAAAGTGGAACTTCGCAAAACACAATACATTAAATCCAGTACCAACTTAGGTAGCATTTATAGATACAAAATACATTTTGTGCACCTTCACCATTATTTCAACCAAATTCATTAAACTTTCACATTGGAGTAGAACTTCGCGGAAGACAATCTATTCGGCGGAGATCTAGGTAGGTGCACTTTCACCATTACTTAACCAGTTGCATCAAACTTTTACAATAGAGTGGAGCTTCACAAAAGACATTCTGTCAAGTCCAGCAGGGCAATCTAGGTACTGTCTCACCTTCACCATTTTTGAACTAAATTCATCAAACTTTCATATCAGATTGGAGCTTCGCAAAAGACGGTCTATTAAATCCAGTAGCATTCTAGATAGTATTTATAGATAAATAACACACTTGGTGCACCTTCACCATTATTTGAACCAATTGAATCAAATTTGCACACTAAAGTGGAACTTCGCAAAAGACTGTCAGTCAAGTCCAGCGGCAATCTAGCTAGTGTTCCACCTTCACCATTTTTTGAACCAAATTCATCAAATTTTCATACCAGAGTGGAGCTTCGCAAAAGACAGTATATTAAATCCAAAGGCATTCTACGTAATATTTATACATAAACAACACATTTGGTGCACCTTCACTATTATTTGAACCAATTGAATCAGACTTTCACACTAAAGTGGAACTTCGCAAAGGGCAGTCAGTCAAATATACTGTGTAAGGCTTTCACGGCCATCGTCTAATGAATTTGTGGTTCTTGGGTTTTTAGGCCGGCGTCGTTTAGCGTTAAAGCTTGACGTTTCGCCACCACGAGTGGATGGCATCTTCAGAAGCTATTTCACTTCGGCGACTTCGAAAATACTGACGGCTGGTGGATCTGCACCTGAATTTATACCTGCTAATGGCGACGTGGCCCCACCAGGTAGCGTTGGTAGCCCCGCCCCTTCGCGATATGGTAGTGTCTTCAGGTCCTTTAGGATGGGTACCCATGTCCGGTTGACTTTCTGTGTTTCTTCTTTCCTATTGAAATTATTATGATGTTTTTGTATTTCGATGGCTTCTCTGTTAAGTCTGACATGGTATGAAGACGTTGCGGCAAGAACCTGAGTTTCTTCAAACTTGATCCTGTGACTTCCCTCCTTAATCGCATGTTCGGCTACCGCTGATTTGTCCGTATGGCCTAGTCGACAGCTAGCCTTATGTTTCGCAATTCTTGTGTTTATAGATCGCTTTGGAGTGTATACATAGGAACAACGGAGTGGAGCTTCGCAAGAGACAGTCTATTAAATCCAATGGCATTCTAGGTAATATTTATAGACAAACAACACACTCGATGCACCTTCACCATTTTTTGAATCAAACTTTCAAACTAAAGTGGAACTTCGTAAAAGACAGTCTATTAATGTCAATTTTTAACTACTGTGATGTATTATTTTATCCATGTCTTGATCAGGTGACTAGAAATCGCATACAAATTGTTCAAAATAATTGTGTTAGGTTAATTTTTAGCTTAAGGCGTTACGATCATATTTCAGAAAAGTACCCTATTATTAAATGGCTGAAAATGTCTCAGTTAATTAAATTCCATTATCTCGTATTTGTTCATAAGGTTATTACGACCTCAAAACCACAGTATCTGAGGGAAAAGTTATTACTACGGGCGGATGCGCACAATCTAAATATAAGACATGGTTCCAGTCTTACTATACCCTACCATGTTACCACACTTTTTCAACGTAGCTTCTCGTATAACGCTGCTATTGTTTATAACTCGGTTAGTGCCCAGTATAAAGAAATGTCGTTGAACATTTTCAAAAAAAAGTCAAGGCCTTAATGTTTGGTCTTTAATATCGCAATAACTCTTCGTAACAGCTGGGAAACTACTGCTACGCCAAATTATTATAATATTATAATCAAGCTTGTTTTTTTTGGTTTATTTTTAACATCTAATAAATGTGAGACAGTGGTGGTTAAGTGTAAGAATAGCACTTTGCTAAACTTCGCCACCGATGCCCTATGCTGATGTAAGCTATCTTACATGATATGTTTATTTTCAATAAAGACGATTATTATTATTATTATTATTATTATTAAATCCAGTTGCAACTTAGGTAGCATGTATAGATACAAAATACATTTGGTGCACCTTCACCATTATTTTAACCAAATTCGTCAAACTTTCATACTGCTGTAGAGCTTTGCGGAAGACAATCTATTAGATCCGTGGAAATCTAGGTAGTGTTCATAGACGCGCAATACAGTTGGCGCCCCTTCACCATTATTTGAATCAACAGCATCAAATTTTCATACCCGACTGGAGCTTAGCAAAAGCCAGTATTAAATCCAGTGGCAATCTAGGTAGTATTAGATACGCAATTCACTTGCTGCGCCTTCACCATTATTTTAACCAACTGCATCAAACTTTCATACTAGAGTGGAGCTTCGCAAAAGATAGTCTATTAAACCCAGTGGAAACATATGCTGTAGTCACACATACGCAATGTACTTTTTGCGCCTTCACCATTTTTTGAACCAAATTCATCAAACATCCGCAGAGTGGAGCTTCGCAAAAGACAGTCTATTAAATCCAATGGCAGCTGTCTATCTGCGAGATTGATGCAACGTGATCACGTTGGCGCCGATCGACCAACGGCAACGGACCATTCCAGTCCAACTCTCGGAATTAAATTAGAAAATTATTGTGTTTATCCGGCCGTTTAATTGGAAAACAATTGCCGCTTACCGATATAATAAAATTGAAAGCTGCTGCGAATTCCGAACAAAACGCGCGAAGCTATACGGTTATGTGATAGAAAAAACTGAACGTGTCTGCATTGACGTCACCGTGCCAGAACGAAAATGGACTCTCGTTGCTCCACACAGAGAATTTATTTTTCTAAAGGTCGTTTCACGCTACATAATTTCTTGAACAGGTTTTTGCTGAAACTCTATGACAATTCGAATATTTTAGAACTAATCGCTGAGATTGTGATTGCGATTGCGATGTATTTTGAAACGAGATTGATCTTCCAAGATCACTGCACTTTGATCCCATTAAACTCCTCTCAAGGATCCCCCAAAACTAAGTCAACCCAACCTGGTGAAGATTACCCTTAACCTGGCCAAAAAACAAGAAGGTGACCCTATTGTGGGCCCCCGGACACAGTGGTGGATCGGGAAGCAAAGTGCAAAGAGTAAGATGCTGCCATAAAAAAGTCTTCAATCCCATGCATTCCTGTGACCTGTGAAAAAACGATCTGGCGACATACACTTTTTTAGGTCAATCGAAACATTGTCTTGCTTATTACAGAGACTAAGGATTTTTCTGTTGTATGTTACATACGAGTGTTGCTTTACATCGTTCTCTATAGTGTAACCTGAAAATAATTTTAATGAAATTTCGACACAATATTCTTACCGTGGCGAGGATGAAAAATGCGTATGGTTTTTAGAAATTGTGCCAGTGGCGGCGCAGCAATAATGAAAAAACTAAAAATATAACAATAGCTCGAACTCCGTTTTTAGGCAATTTGGGAGTTCCTGATCGTTTTGTTTCATCCAGTTGAAGCTCGCAGAATTAAAATTGTGTCGCTCTAGTTCCTGCGGAGAGATTTAAGGAACTATTTACTAGAGTTTTTATGTTGGATGTTTTTTGAGGGCATGCGGGCGAATATTTGGTGGCCATCAGACGATTTGAGACTATAGCTTCATGCTTCATGCAAATGGAAAATTAATAGAATGATATCACCGTTATGTGTGGGAAATACTGAGTCAATCAACTTGACTCCACTTTTTTGTAAAAATAAAGAAAAAGATGTTATCCCTTGGCTTGCACCAACCTCGCACCTGAAAATTTTTGGTAGGAGGCTGGCGCCTTTAACCAATGAACTATCATGGCATCAACGAAATCGTTTTGCTACAAAATATATCTAGTTACTTTATTACCTACTGGAATTTATGATCTATGTAATTTTAAATATTGAAAAACATATAGCTCAAGGCAATACACACTGGCTCAGGTCTTAAGATTTTAGTCTCGGCTGTCAACCTGTCCGCTAAAATATTGCCTTTAGACTTCGAGTGCTCTTTTTGTGATTGCAGCATTCTAATCAGGTTGAAATTAGTATATGAATCTCAAAAAATAACTTGTCGTATTATAATCTTCTCTTAGTAGTATGTGGGTATAATCTTTTTTCATGTTTCCTTGTATTTCAAAAAGTTTATTGCCTTGTTTTTCTTTTGTGGTACGCCCTGTATCTGGTAGACGTCATTAAACTGGTACTGGAAAATATATAATCTGAAATAAAATAGTACGCAGGAAGGAACGTTAAGATAAATAGTATAAGAATAGACCTTATATGGATATGGTCCCTGATGATACACTTGCTAACGAGTCAATTTGTCTAACTCGTGACAGATGCGATGTAAATTAGATACTTCGTGTTTTAAGCGTAGCTAGAACTGTGGTTAAAGAATAATTAGTATCTTACAGCTTCGAGAGAGCCAAGTAGTTTATTTACCTACACGCCTGGGGTTATTTGTTTGAAATAGTGTAAATTGATACCTCCATAGAGGTCTGTCCTTAGGGTATTCTGAAATGATGTTTATATTATAATAATAGGTGACGCCAAAGATGTGTGGAGGCTTGTACATCGACATAATAATCAATATAGTATGAAAAAACCAAAAAACACGCTTTGGTAGCCCTCTGAAAATAATATTGAACGGAAAATGCTAGTATTTTTGTGACAAAAGCTTAAGTTGGCTGACATACATAAAGTATGGCACAAATCGCACAATAATACTAGTATTCTTTGTTCATTATTATTTGTGGCTTTTAAGAATTATTTTTCAATTTCTAGTGCTAGTGTTTTTTAGTTTTTAGAGAATCGCTACTCGAGCACAAAACATCTGATACGGTTCATTCAAATAATGGTGAAGGTGCACGAAGTACATTGCGCATCTATAAATACTGCCAAAGTTGCTATTAGATTTAATGGAGTGCCTTTCGCGAAGCTCCAATCTAGAGATAGCATTAAATATATTTGACTCAAATAATGGTGAAGGTACACCAATTGTATGCCTACAGGCTAGGGGTTATTTGTTTGAAACAATGTAAATTGATACGTCCATAGAGGTCTGTCCTCAGGGTATTTTGGAATGATGTTTATATTATGATAGCAGGAGACGTCAAAGATATATGGAGGCTTGTACATCGACGTAATAATAAATGTAGTTCGAAGAAATCAAAAAACAGGCTTTGGCTGCATTGAGAAGTGAAAAACATTTCTTAATATACGCTGAAAACAATGGTGAACGAAAAATGGTAGTATTTTTGTGAAAAAAGCGTGAATTGACTGATATACATAAAATATGGCACAAATTGCACAATAATACTAGTATTTCTATTTCATTATTACTTTCAGCTAATATTAAGAATTATTTTTCAATTTCTAGGGCTATAAAAGCGTGTTTTTTAGTCTTTTCAAACGATACTTATTTTTTACTTTGAGTATATGACGTATCTATAACTCCCGCCTAGGTTGCCACTGGATTTAAGACACTGTCTTTAGAGAGTCCCTACTCGAGCACAAACATCTGGTACGGTTCATTTAAATAATGGTGAAGGTGCTCTAAGTACATAGCATATCTATATATACTGCCAAAGTTGCTACTAGATTTAATAGTGTCTTTCGCGAAGCTCTAATCTAGTCTGAACATTTAATGCATTTGATTCAAACAATGGTGAAGGTACACCAATTATATGCCTGCACGTTTGGGGCTATTTGTTTGAAATAGTGTAAATTGCTACGTCCATAGAGGTCTGTCCTCAGGTTATTCTGGAATGATGTTTATATTATAATAACAGGTAACGTCAAAGATGTATGGAGGCCTGTACATCGAAATCATAATAAATATAGTTTAAAAACTAAGAAAAACGCTTTCGTAGCACTTAAAAGTGAAAAATAATTCTTAGTATACGCTGAAAATAATAATGAACGAAAAATGCTAGTATTTTTGTGAAAAAAGCGTAAGTTGACTGATATACGTAAAATATGGCAGAAATCGCATAACAATACTACTATTTTTTGTTTATTATTATTTGCTGCTTATATTAAGAACTATTTTTCAATTTCTAGTGCCATAAAAGCGTGTCTTTTAGTTTTTTTAAACATATTTATTTCTTACTTTTAGTATATGACGTACACATATCTATAATTCCCGCCTAGGGTGCCACTGGATTTAATAGACTATCTTTAGAGAATCGCTACTCGGGCACAAACATCTGATACGGTTCATTCAAATAATGACGAAAGGTGCACGAACTACATTGCGTATCCATAAATATTGCCAAAGTTGCTACTAGATTCAATAGAGGTCTTTCGCGTGGCTACAATCTAGTAGCATTTGATTCAAATAATGGTGAAGATACGCCAATTGTATTACGTATCTGTCTTTCACGAAACTGTACGCCATGAGAATATGGTGTACTTAATTTAAATAATGGTGAAGGTGCACCTAGTCCATTGCAGCTGTCTTCGACACTTTCAGTGCCACACCAAACGATAATTTTCCGTGAAAACTAGCAGGTATTTTTTTCTCCTGCCATCTCGTGTTACAGCGTCCGCCACCACATCAAAAAAGAGTTGAGCAACTTCCATACTTCCGATCGGCTTTAAGCCCGAACCGCTGGCAAGCAGCGTTTTTCTGACACGGTCTCTGATGTGTCAATGCTTTGTCGGTCGCGTTTAATTTTCCACTTTATGAAATTTTTATTTTTAAGCAGTGATTTTTTTGTCAGTCTGTAGTTGTGCTCCGCTATCGAGATTTGTAGAAGAAGCTGGACTCGAGTATGAATTGTTGATACATTTAATTCAAATAATGGTGAAGGTGCACCAAAAGTACTGCGTATCTATAACTACTAGTTAGTTTGCCACCTGATATAACAGACTCACTTTAAATTAGGTCCATTCTGCTCTAAACATTTAGTGTAGTTGATTCAAATAGTGGTGAAGGTGCATCAAGTGTTTGACGTATCTATAACTTTTGCCTAGGTTGCCACTAAATTTGATAGACTGTCTTTAGCGAATCGCTACTCAGGCGCAAACATTGATACGGTTCATTCAAATAATGGTGAAGGTGCACGAAGTACACTGCGCAGCTTCAAATACTGCTTGAGTTGCTACTAGATTTAACAGAGTGTCTTTCGCGAAGCTCCACTCTAGTCTCAACATTAAATGCATTTGATTCAAATAATGGTGAAGGTACACCAATTGTTTTGCCTATGAACAAACACTACCTAGATTGCCACTGGGTTCAATAAACTGTCTTCCTCTCTACTCTACTCCGGCATGAAAATATGATGTAGTTAATTTAACACGTTGTTGCTATAGCCGTCTGTGGGGAGTAATCGTGATACGCCACGACGGCTATATCAGTCAAAAAGTTATCAGCTTGTTACGGCAGAACGGCGACGGCCGTCAGAATGTCAGTATACTTGCCTTATTAAGCAATGTTAGTGCCGTAACGTGAAGCTCGTCATTTCTGAAATTGCCAAATTCTACGCTATCCCAACTATTCATGTTTTAAGGTGCATGGGTAAAACGGCACGACGGCTATAACCGTCCATAACCTCCAATGTGATGCATTGACTACGTGTATAGCTGCCATATTGCAAGTGTGTTTTTGTTTGATTTTCATGTTTTCAGTACTGATGGGAGGTAGGTAACCAGATATTTTTATCCTAAACAGATATTCGTCGTCCACATATAGAATATATTGTTTCATATCAATACAAAACTCGAAGCGCGTGTGAGACATTTTCCAGAGAAGCTGCCCCTACCAGAGGATCATACAATAAAATCATATTTTCTTAAATACAAACAACGTTTCAAGTCTGGAAAACGCAAAGAAACTAGTTATAGATGCAGGGGTTGTGAAAGTAAACCTGCTTTGTGTCCAGACTGCTTTGAAGAATGGCGTCAAACATACATTTGTGCCTAAATTCTGTTTTGTTCGGAGATACCTCTGTTTGCTAATGAATTTAATTTTTTGTTTTTATACCGTCTATATTCTGAGAGATGCGTTTTTGTTTATAAATTTGATACAATAAAATGTTGGTTTTGTTTTAGCTTTTGTCTCGAAAATTGTCCTTTTCTTCCCACAAGATGTGTTTTAGGACTACACTGATCAGACGGCTATAGCCGTGGTTGCCATTCTACAACATAAAGTCTGCTGTGATATGACACGACGGGTATAACCGTCTTTTTTTATTGTCACCACAAACCTCAAAAATGAAAAAAAAGAGTCAAAAATGAATGCCCCTAAAATATTTTGATAACGCAAATCATGTTACAAACGCAAAAAAATGGGAATGTTTTGAGATGCCATATTACGAAGCCTCCCGGCCAGCAGAGTGTCCAACAATGTGTTAAATAATGGTGAAGGTGCACCTAGTTCATTGCAGCTGTCTTGGACCCTTTCGGTACCACACCAAACGATAATTTTCCATGAAAACTAGCAGGTACTTCTTTTATCCTGCCATCTCGTGTTACAGCGTCCGCCACCACATCAAAAAAGAGTTGAGCAACTTCCATACTTTCGATCGGTTCTAAACCCGAACCGCTGGCAAGCAGCGTTTTTCTGACACGGTCTCTGATGTGTTAATGCTTTGTCGGTCGCATTTAATTTTCCACTTTATGAAATTTTAATCTTTAATAAAGGGTTGCGACCTGTTTTCGGATAGTCGCTGAAAGTTCCTCGACACGCCGACGTTCCATAATGGATTCTGGAAAAGCGCTTTTCCTCAAGCAGTGATTTTTTTGTCGGTCGCTAGTTGTGCTCCGCTATCGGGGTTTCTGGAAAAAGCTGTTGGGAGTTCCATTATGCAGCAGATAACTGTAACTGCGGGGATTAAGCTTTATATAAGCTGCTGTTTGAAACTAATTGCTGCACTGGTGGGGGATCGAAAGTCTGAGTAGGTACCGAAGGCAGGGTTGGAGTTCGAAGGATTTACAGTGTGCACTAGTATGAAAATTTGATGTACAGGGTATCCAGTTAGTGTATAATTCTTCGATATCTCTCAAGGTATACCTGATAGAAGAAAATGTCGAATACAAAATTTATTTGGTTACTTAAGTCGCATATTCTAAAAATATTTTGAAATATACAGGGTGTTGCGGAAAATTAGGATAGTGATCAACTTAATTCTTTTATATGGAAATATAACTTTTTCTTTAATTTTTCTAGTTTCCGTCATTGATCTCTATTTAACTCTAAAATATTTTTGGGATCGGTTGCGACGTTGCCAAGTTATAATTTATTTTCTACTAATTTCCGGATTTGCAGGGTCGCAAGTAATACGTCCAAATTGATATATTCCTTTAACTTTTCTCAACAGTATTATACAGCAAGTTACCTGAATATTCAGTGGATATTATTTTGGATGTTACCAGCAATTTGTATCTACAGGGTGTTTTTGGCCGAATTTTAAATTACGGCAATTTGAAGATCATTTTACTTTTTTTTTAAATGTAACACCCTGTATGTTTTATTTAAAATCGAAATATCCACTAATACCCTTACTCGCCTTGTAATATTTTTTTCGCGTTTGCGGCGTTGCCAAATTTATTATTTTTCCAAATTTTTAAACAAATATCCCCGATTTTAATTTATTTTAAATAGAATCCTCTCTTATTTTTATTGCAATGAATTGCACATGTCGAATTTAGTAAGATCTCATAATTTCAAAATTTTGTCTCTGTTAATGATTGAGATACGGCAACACCGCTTTTTCAGTAAACAGTACCGGAACGCTTAAATATTTCCAAAACTGCCACAGCTGGAACGGTGAAATTCAATACTTGGGGTTTTTGAACATACAAAATTCAAAAACGTTAACATAAGTGTTGTCAGGTTTACCACTTTTACGTTAGACTTCATAAATAGGGCATCCCATCCAAAATTATGACGTAAGATTGTGTAAGTGTAAGTATTGTGATCCCGAATATTTTCGATTTCGCGATAATGCGCTTTTTGGACGTTTCATGATGTCTACATAGCGAAAATCCACGTCACTCATTTACGTCGGTCTGTCGATCTATCTGTCTGTCTGTCTGTCTATCTGTCTGTCTGTTGGGTTTTTCTAACGTCGTAATCTCAGTAACCGCTACATGGATTGTGATTAAATTTGGGTAGCGATATGTTGTGGGGTCGTAGTAGGTAATGTTCCTATAATTTTGGAAATTGTTGTACGGGGGGCGGAGATTAGCAAAAAACAAAAATTTTCAAATATCCCTCAAACTTCGTTTTTATACTTTTTTGGGTGGGGTTGAATTTGGAGTGGTTTGGGGGTGGGGTTGTAAAACTGAAAAATTTGTTGTATTCACAATGGGCTCTCCATTGGCTTGTGATTGAAAAACCTAGCGGCATAATACACTTTTTTAGGCCCATCCGAGCATTGCCTTGCTTATTATAGAAACCAAGGAACTTAGAGTTTGTGATGAAATCATACGAGTATTGCTTTAGATCGTTCTATAATGCGTAACGCGAAAAGTATTGAATGAATTCTAATGAAATTTTGACATAGTATTACTACCGCGGCGAGGAGAACGCGTGTGTTATGGAAAAATTGTGTCAGTGGCGGCACAACAATAATAAAATCGAGCAGACAGAAAGAATTCTGCCGGTGCGCCATCTAGTACCCGAAGGTAACGGCAAACCAAGGAAATCTCTGCTGGGCAGCAGTAAACTTCTTGGTGGGACGCCAAGGTGCATCCGCTTGGCCACTAGAGAGCGCGGGTTCTATACGCCGCTGCGTATGAAAGCCGATATACGAGGGCTGCTCTATACCTCCGTCAATCCACCAGTGGCGCACTGATGATCGCTAATAAGCGTGAAACAGCTGTCTGCGTACTGGTGGATTGACGGAGGTATAGAGCAACCCTCGTATATCGTTTTCATACGCAGTAGCGTATAGAACCCGCGCTCTCTAGTGGCCAAGCGGATGCACCTTGGCGTCCCACCAAGAAGTCTACTGCTGCCCAGCAGAGATTTCCTTGGTTTGCCGTTACCTTCGGGTACTAGATGGCGCACCGGCAGAATTCTTTCTGTCTGCTCGCACATGTTTCACATGTTTATTAAACATGGAAAAATTGATGCTCTCTATTTCCGTCAATCGACCTATGGCGCACTGATGATCGCTAATAAGTGTGAAATAGCTGTCTGCGTACTGGTGGATTGACGGAGGTATAGAGCAGCCCTCGAACAATAAAATCACCAAAAATATAAAAACAGTTCAAACTTTGTTTTTAGGCGTTTTAGTAGTTCCTGATCGTTTTCTACTTGTTTTTTGGTGGGGGTGGTTGCGGGGTAAGGGGTTGTAGAACTGAAAAGTTTGTTGTATTTATAATGGGCTGTCCAATGACCTGTGAATGAAAAACGTAGCGACATAATACACATTTTTAGGTCCATTGCTTATTATGGAAACCAAAGGACTTGTGATGTATACTTACGAGTATTGCTTTAGATTGTTCTATATTGCGTAACGCGAAAACGATTGAATTGATTTTAGTGGAATTTGGACAAAGTAGACGCGTACGTTTTGGGAAAATTATGTCAGTGGCGGCACAGCAATACTAAAAAAAATATATATATAAAAACAGCTCAAACTTTGTTTTTAGTCGTTTTAGGGGTTCCTAATTATTTTCTACTTTTTTTTGCTTTATTTCGTTGTATGTATATTGCGTAAAGCAAAAATTACTGAATTGATTTCAATGAAATTATGACATAGAATTTACTGCCGCGGCGAGAATGGAAAACGCGTCTGTTTTTGAAAAATCTTGTCGGTGGCGGCGCAGCAATAATAAAAAACTAAAAATATATAAACAGCTCAAACTTCGTTTTTAGACAGTTTGGAGGCTCCTGATGGTTTCTCATTGTCCAGTTGAAGCGTGCAGAAAAACTGTAGCATCCTAGTTCCTAAGGAGGGAGACGCAAGAAACTATTTACGAGAATTTTTGCGTTGGATGTTTTTTTTGCAGACGGGTACGATGATTTGGTTGCAAGGGGATTTCAAACTATAGCTTCATACAATGGAAGAACAATAAAATAGTATCATCATTATGTGTGGGAAGTACTGAGTCAATCAACTTGGCTCCATTTTTTTTATTTACGATATGAATTATTGTCTATTTAATGATAAGATGTCCGTTCCACAAGAATAACCTATAAGCCTATTTGCTCTCTGGCAGTTCGACTGAACTGTGTAGAAGGGAAACCGAACGGCTACAAGTATGTAGGGTACGGCATAACGAGAAGCAAACTTTGCCCAACCAGTATCCTCACATTTGAGTACATATACACGGCTATACACGTGTAGATATATAGACACACATGTCCGTTTCTGTAATTCATTACACCGATGTTCAGGAAGCTGTATTAAGCATGTTACTATACGGTAGACATCGTGTTGATTCTGATTCATGTGCATCGGAGGAATTTCGAAATTGAAATTGTTCGCGCGTCTATGACGTACATATGTTTCATGCAACATCGTACTTCATCACAGGAGGTGGCTATGTTCATCGGTATTGTACCTTCAATACCTGAAAGCTCTTAGATGAGGTCTTACTAGCGCATATACGACTACCAGCAGCGCAACTCTATATACATCGCATCACGCGCATCATCATGCTCAAGTTTGCATGGATTGTCGGATTCTCTCCTAAAGCTCATTAAAACATATCTGACTAAAAGTAAATAGTATTTAGAGCATAGTATACCGGGTTATTCGACACGGAGTACTATGGCTAAAGTGTTTGATGAAAAAGAAAATAATAATTTCGGATGGATAGAGACCCATTTAGGCTACATTTTAAGAATGTTTTCGTGTTGGGGTGTCAGTAAAACATGAAGCTTATCAAAGTTATATTTTTTAAATAGAACACCCTATATATTATTGGATATTCAGATTCCTTGGCGAATTCTAGTGTGACTTTGTTTATCATACATGGGACTTAAGGGTATAGGGTATAGCGCGCGGAATTGAGAATCCGAGAAAAGACGTATTCCCATGTTAGCGAGGAGGCGTGGCCGCCTCTTCCCTTTCTCCAGTGTGGGTGTCTAAGATGAGGGGAGATATGTGCAAAAATCCAAAGCTAAGGTCAAAAGTTCCAAAGGTAAGATCCAAAGATCACCTTAAAAATGAATTTCGCATTTCCAAGCTCCTGACGTTACCTTTAAACTTACAGGAATGACTCAAAGAGCAAATTGAAAAAGAAAGCTTGCGCTTGTGCAACTATTTAGCCTGATATCGTGTTTGGTTGTTAAATTACAGGCATTTATGGAATGTATGATCTTGCGTTGCGAGTTTTTTTGCACATTAAAAAACTTTTTCGAGAAAATCGAAAATAGTTGTCATTCATTAAGCTCTTAACTATCCCCTTCTAAAATACTATATATGTAGTTTGAAAATAGAGTGAGTTATGCGAAAAATTGTGAGTCCGTGTTTTACATGGCAAATACGTATGTATAAGTGTGTGATCCAGGCACCTTAAAGCGAACCGTTTAGGTGTAAGTCACCATTTTCGGCATAAAAAGTTACCAGAAAAGAATTTAATATTGCACATATAAAATTTAGAAGGCTGAGGCTTTGCTGTGTTACTAAGCATGAAGTGCGCCAGCTTAGGGTAAACGCTGAAATTTGAATTACGTCTGTATTTGGAGAAATCGGTCGATTATTTATGGAAATTTCAATCAGAGACAACTTGATTTTTTTTTTAATGGGAATGCCTGATTCCTTTTATACAATTAATTGTAAATTTTGATATCCTTTCTAATGATGTAATGTTATGAGTATCAATCTCTGGTAGTTTTTATTTAATTTTCTATCAAATCAGTGTTTCTCAATTCTTCTACCTGTAAGCAACCTAGCAGACTGTGAAATATGAACAAAAGCTTAACAAAAAAATACAGATGAACTAGTCTAAAGAGATTATAAAAATTTCTTACAAACGTTTCTGAAAAACTTAGCATTAGACGCAGAAAATAGAGCTGAAGGGTGGTTCACCGGAAATCACTTGAAAATGAACAAAGAGAAATCTAAGGAACTCGTCCTGTCGACCAATCGAAATGTTGTTACCAAAAGCTCAGTGACTTTGCTGGGAATAACTGTAGATGAGGCTCTCAAATGGGAACCTCATATAGACACTCTTTGTAATAAATTAAGTAAGAGTATTTTTGCATTGCGTCAACTTAAGCGAATTTCTTCACAGGAAGGGTTACTAAGTGCTTACTACGGTATCTTCCACAGTCACCTGGTATATGGTATTGTTATATGGAGTGGCTCTTCTCACGCGATCCGAGCTTTTAAGCTAAAAAAGAAAGCACTGAGAGTCATAACAGGAGCACGTCACAATAGTCACTGTCAGCCGATATTTAAAAGTTTGCACGTATTAACAGTCCCTTGTTTGTATATTTACTACTCATTAATTGCCATTCATGTGAATTCCCAGAATTTCCCCATCCAGTCAGATGTCCACAATTATAATACCGGAGGATCTGAAGCATTAAGGCCACCAAGATACCGACTAACTACTTCTAAGCAAAACTCTTTAGATATCAGGTTTTATAACAAACTGCCTCATGACTACCGTCAAAGCAATTTACACACGTTCAAGAAAAAAGTCAAGCAGATGTTACTGGACCACTGTTTCTATTCCACACAGGAATATCTGAGCACCAATATTAACAGTTCTCACTGAGGTATATATATAATATATATTTTTTTTCTTTTTCTGAATTACTATCACATACATATTAAGTTAGTCTTAATTACTTATAAGTTTGTATTTTTACCCTTTCTAGGATTTCTCCATTTTGACACCATAAATGCATTCATTTGTATAAAATGGTCAAATAAATAAATAAATAAAAATAAATAAATAAATAAATAAATAAAATTATATAAGGTTATGACTATAGATCTCTGGTAGTTTTCGTTTGATTTTAAATTTTCAGTTAAATCGGTATTCTTCCACGTTCCTACTTATAATAAGATTATTGCACATTACAGACAACTTCAAAATTCCAAATAAACCACTTGGACATATCATTCATGAATATAAATCCAGGTTATCCAACGCTACATCCAATGGTTCCGTCGACTTTTGTACATTGTGAAATACAAGGTTGAGTGGAAGACCAGCAAGCTAAATCTTTGCAATTTGGTGATGCTGAACTCCGCCTTTTGAAATGTATGTTTTGTATATTGTAATAAAGGTTACTACTACTACTACTGCTACTACAACAATAATTCATCTTTTTTAACTTCCCAGACAAAGGAGGGTAAGTTATTAGAATCGGCCCGTTTTCGCAAATTCTACCGAAATCAACATGCGAGGTATCATTTCCAAGACTATATTATGATGGTTCCCAGTAACCCCTACCACCCCCACCATTAAATCATGGATATGCGCCAAAAGTGGATCAAAAGAGAGCAAAAAACCTCTTAATGAGAGCAAAGTTTGAAATCATTTGGATTATTATTGTGACAGTTACTGTAATTTTACTTTACTTTAATTTTATGAATTTTTATTCCGCCATTTCGAAAATTTTGCGGCATGCCCGATAGCGTTTTTGACGTAAGAAAACGTGCTCTTTATTGTGGTAGCATTCGAATTTCACGTTATGGCATAATTTTTGAGTTACCCCCATTCCCATCCATTTTTTGTCATCGCAGTGGGACCTAAAACTAGATTTTTGTTTCTAATGATAACCCTTTTGTAGTGACCAAGTTTGAATAAAATGGGAAAACTTTGGTTTTTTGATGCCCTGTGTGTCTGTACGCCCGCGATTTTGTTTTCCAGCGATTACTCAAAAAATCGTCAAGCGATTGCTCCCAAAATTGGCCAACTTGAGTTAGTAAAAGTCCTTTCGAGTTGAAAAGCTTTTGGTGCCAATCGGACAATACGGGAAGAAAAAGGGTGGGGGTGCACAAAATAATGTAATACATCATACAAATTTGATAGCACCAGTTGAAAAAGAATGTGTCTTATGTCTAAAACGATATATTACATGTTATTTTTTTCTGAAATGAAGGCTAAAAAAATTGAATAATTTGAAATACTCAAATGTATGAACAACAACCACTTGAGTCGGGGAAGTTCCTAGAACGAGGTCTACCTCGTTCAACGTCCACATTTTTCCCTGTTCGGAAGAAGTTGGCTATCCTTAAACCATAGGATCTAAAGACTACACAATCCTCTCACACACACACATGAAAATAAAAGTGAAGAGGAAACGCAGCAGCAAATATTAAATCACGCTGTTATCAAGATGCGACTTGCTCAGGTACAAAACCGAGTATTTACAATATCTGAAAGCCCATTCGGTATCGTAATTTATACCTTCCCTTGTGATAATCGTAATATGAAATCCCATAAAGGAACTTGGTAAGCCTCGGGGTTGATTGTTATACATGGAACGATGGTATTTGTATGTGTGCGTTTCTATATCAGACTGAGACGAAAAGCAGGGGCGCAGTCAAAATCATAAGTCAGTGGGGTAGATTGTTGTGAAACATCCACTGTTACTAGTATGGTAAGGTTTAATGTATTTTGCAAAAATGGAAAAGTAGTCTTCAAAAAGGAGCAATAAAAGCAAACTTGCCTTCAGCCATAAAATACTTGTCAATAAGATTTTAATCTTCTTCTTGAAGGTACGTGCTACAAGATCAGTAATTCTTATAGGTAATAAATTATAATAGTCAATGCCGTTAAGTTCTGATTTATTTACCCTTATTCTTGGTGGTATAAGTCTATATTTGCCACGTGTCTCATATCCATGTTGTTCATACTTAGATTGGAAGATATTAAAATTTTCTCTGATATGCAAAATACTCTGATAGACTATTTTGGCATGATTCTTAATCCTTTGAAAATCTCTTTATAGTGAGCTTCATCTGTTGCTTCAACGATACTGTCCACAGCGGCTTCTTGAACTAAAAGAATCTTATTGAGCTGTGTGTAGCAGGCAGCACTAAAACTAAAGATTCCATAGTTTAATGTAGAATTAAACAAGCCCTGATATGCTGCCTCTTTGTCTACAAGAAATGAGATTTCTCGAACAGCAAGCTCGATCTGGATAACCTAGATTATAGATAATCTATTTGTGTAAGCCAGGATACATGTGACTCAAAGAGACTCTGAAACTTCAAGGATGTAGGCCATTCACAGTTACTTTATCAAAAGTTACAGGTCACAGTCTTATTACTATTTAGATACAGCTCACTACTTTACTAGATGTATACCACCCCAGATATAACATCTGCTTTATATAAGTCTATCATGCAGGTTAGTTGGTTTCAAATATGGCGATTTGAGTATAGCAGATTTTTTATTTTTGTGAGAAAATTTGCATGTTCAATGCATATGGCACATACGTCTAACGTAATTATCTAAATGTTTATACTGCTTCACGATATTTATATCAACTTCTTCAAAGTAAAGAAAAAGATCACCACCATTAACTTTTTATTAGACTTCATGAGTATGGAACGAGTCAAAAGAAAAAGACATATGAGTGTTATCTGCGTTGATTTGGATCTCACAGTATTCGACGCACATTTAGTACATCGGAGGGCCTAAAACGGAACCCTTCTTAAAGAACATGTTTATAGCCAGAAATATATTTTACTACTGCTGCTCTACAAGGCATAGCTCTGACCATCGTTGGAGTACTGCTTCGATGTGTGTGGGATGCACTCCGAAACACTGTCTAAAGCTTCTGGACACTATCCAGAAGAGAGCAATTAGACTAATCGGTACGCCTACCCTCACAAAAGGACCTCCACAGCCTAGAACCTCGAAGCAGGGTGGCTGACCTGTCCCTATTTCACAGATTCTATCACGGAAGATATTTTAGTGAGCTCCCCCAGGTAATTACACCAAAGGCCATCCGAGCGAGGAACACTAGAGAACACAAGAGAGGCTCTGCGAGCTCATTTTTACCAGGTCGAGGTCCCTACTCCCCGAACCAGTATCCTCCAGCATTCCTGCTTTTGGAGAACTTCGACGCTGTGGAACGAGCTGCAGAAAATTAGTAATTTCGAACTGGTAATTGACAAATTTAGCATTTAATCTTAAAAAAAAATAAAAAAAAGTTGATGACCGCGGTGAGATTCGAACCCACGCCCCTTCGGACTGGTGCCTAGCGTCTTAACTACTCGGCCACGCTGCTTGTGCTTCAGGAATATCAATACACCATACATAATACGTCTTCAGTTACCTGTCATGATTTGATTCAATTTTTTTAAACCGGAAGCGATATTGAAAAAACCGGATTTTTCCCGGACTAATTATTTCATGATGATTCCAAATCTGTAGTTAGTTTTGCTCTAGCACCTGTAGTTTTGTATATGGACAGATGGACGGACGGACAGACAGAGGCTCTGCTTAAGCTCTCTTCAGTCATTTCAGTGAGTCAGTGAGAGCTAAAACTGACATGATTTACTGGGTTAGCCATCTGTCTCCTACCAGTGAGATGAGGCTTGAAGAAACCCAAGGGGGTGTTAGATACCATAATATTCTGAAATTATCCTTCATGCAGTGCTACGCCCATGCGAGGAACCAACAGGTACGACGGGTCCAGATGCGCGGCGTTTGAGGTTTCAGATGCGGCGGCGTTATCTCATTATCATGTGCCGGTTGTATTCAATTTATCCGCGTTACAGCGATTTCCACCCACGAGGCGACGCAATTAATTTGCTGCTACCTCCTCCTCCTCCCTCCTCTCCGGTCTCCGTTCTTACTCAGCACACAGAGAACAATCAGCAGTTAATCTCGATACTGACCTTGCAAATAAAAATTTAATAGCGCTAGATAATTATACACTTCCGGAGACAACCTGCGTTAGGTTTGCTTTCTTTAAAATTCCTATTGTTGGAGGAATATTATTGTACGGCAGCCTTATCACGTACTTGCAGATAACAAGTGACGGGCGAAAATCGTGCAATATCTGCTGTCAAACGTCAATTTCGTACATTTTTCTCTTACCTAGTTGTTCCACCTCATAAGCTCGGGTAGATCACCACTAGATGGGACGGTGATCAGTCACGAGCGCGCGCGGTTTGATTTTTACCTGTTTGCAAAAAGGGTGCCTTCATGGGCACCGGTCACTTGCGCGCCGAAAGAAAATGAAGCTTGGTTATTCCTAATGACCACATCCCTTTTATTCTTGCGAACCTTCGTCTGTCCTTTTACGACTTTCGGGAGCTTACAGTTATTTCTTAGATTATTTAAATGACTATCCGGCTTCTGTAGGTATATAAAACTACCCTTAATGAAAATATTTCACTAGTTTGCAATCCTTAGTTGCTGTTTGTGAGTATTGTTTGTGTTCTGCTTTTTCATCATGGAGACTATGTTAAGCGTGAAGGGGAAGAAATTAATAGTCCTTGAAGAGTATACGTTCCGAAGAGATAAAGAAACCACCCGCGGTTTAGCCTACAGATGCTCTAGAAGAAGAATGCATAGCATCTTTGCTGATGGATCAATCGGAAGAGATTGTTCTTAAAAGAAATAATGAGCACAACCATGATGCTCCCAAAAAACAAGCTGTGAAGGTAAATTTCTCGGACTTTTTTTGCATCGTCAAGAAATCGATCAAAGTTGTGACAAATTAGAACACGTTCTGATTAATTAAACTTTTTTTGGGGTATTATAAAGACATCTAGGTCTGCTGACAATACCAACTTCTTTATTTGCATCGATTATAGTGATCAGATTAACTTATTATGTCCAGAACAAAATTTCGCATTTAACAATATAAAAAAGTAATTCATTTCTGTCAAGTCAAAAGCTACGATACATCTGACTGGAGTTCTACAAATTCTTCAGTAACTATTAGCAAGATCGCAAAAAATGGGGAATGAATTAAAATCGGTTAAAATTATAAGACATAAGTTTACCTCGCCGCCCCACGCGCTGGTGTCCACATACCTGCCTATTATCCAAAATAATTTGGGGGCTTCTGACCGGTGGGATTAGGACAAATCTGACCACGGCGCGCTAGTGTCCTATGGCCCATCTGGTGATCGAAATATTTTGCGCGCTTCTGACCGGTGGGATTAGGACAAATCTGACCGCGGCGCGCTAGTGCCCTATGGCCGATGGGACATAGATAATTGTCGCTCTATTCATGCTAAACAAGGTATGATCAGGTGTTTTTACTACGACAATAGTTTATTGTGATGTGCTCGTAGTAAAAACACCTGATCAAACATGATTAAGCTAGAATGGAGCGACACTTATCTATGTCCCATCTAGTGGTGATCTACCCGAAGCTATGAGGTGGAACAACTAGGTAAGAGAAAAACAATGTTTCGTATTATGCAACGACTTCATCGTGACGGACAACAACATATAACCTACAACTTTGACGGTCCTGTTACTGTCATGTCGTTGTTGCTCAGCATCTGCTCAGCAACCTCTGTCGTGAATTTTTACATAATAAGGCTGCCCGGTCATATTCAAGGTAATAAGATGACTGACACTATCCTCCTCAAACAGACTTTCGTGGAGGCTATAAATAGAGGGTGTTCCTAAAGATCATGCACAAATGAAGGGAGAAGAGTCTTTGGGGTATTTGAAGAGCGAAATTTAAAATAAACATAGGTCCGCGAACGCATCGTTACCGATATACAGGGTGTTGAAATTGTTTCAATGTTTTCAGTTTTCTCTTAATAGCACTCTCAATTTTTGAGGTATTTATCTCAAATTTGGAATATAAAATACGCAATATGAGTTATATATTTAGTTATATAATTGTGCATGTCAAACGGTTGGAAGAATCTATAGGTTGATATTTTTTCAGGGGTCATGCCCCCTTTTCTTACCCTGAACTTTTTTACGGTGCACCTCAGGTAGATTCAAAAAAACAAATGATTTTTCTATCTTGCTTAGAAACTTTTTGTTCCCTTGTAATTTTTTCATATATCGAGAAAAAACTAAACAGGATTGTCTGTTATTATAAATAGGTAGATGAAAATAATGTATTTGAAATATGGTCTTGTAGTCTATGGCTTTATTTGAATAAACGTTTTGTTTAAAAAAACTTTCTAAACAAAGTGGGTGCATCGAAGAGAAAAGAAGAAAAAATGTCACCCTGTAGATTCTGCCAACTGTTTGACATGTGCAATTACGTAACTCATATTTCGTTCCTTATATTCCAAATTTGAGCTAAATGCCTCAAAAATTGAGAGAGTTATTAATAAGAATTTATAAAAAATCAAAAAATATGAAACCTCAACACCCTGTAGATTGGTAACGAAATGTTTGCGGACCTATGTTTATTTTAAATTTCAGTTATAAAATAAGAATCTCCTTCTTTCGTTTGTACATGATATTTAGAAACACCCTGTCTAGGAGAAAAAATGTAGTCAAGTTGATTGACTCAGTACTTCCCACACATTCCGATGACACCAGTTTTATTATTTTCCCACAGCATGAAACTATAGTCTAGATGCCCCTGCAATCAAATCATCGCTCGCCCGACCGCAAAAAAAGTGTTTTATTCTACTAGGTCAATGGACAATATATCATGAATACAACAATTTTTTGAGTTTTACAAACCCCCACCCCCGAACCACCCTAATTTCACCCCCAACCAAAAAAATTTTAATGATCAGGAACCCCTAAAACGTCTAAAACGAAGTTTGAGGTGTTTTTTATATTTTTAGTTTTTTTTATTATTGCCGCGCCGCCACTGAAGTGATTTCTAAAAACCATACGCGCTTTCGATACTCGTCGCGGTAATAAATCTGTGTCAAAATGTCATTAAAGTCAATTCAGAAGTTTCCACGTAACACAATACAAAACGATCCAAAGTAATACTCGTATGTATTTTGTATGCATCAGAAAGTTCAAGTCCCTTGGTTTCTGTAATCGGCAAGGCAATGTTCGGATGGACCTAAAAAAGTGTATTATGCCGCTAGGTCTTTCTCTCTCAGGTCAGTAGGCAGCCCATTATGAGTACAACAAATTTTTCAGAGTTAGAACCCCCCACCCCCCAACCACCCTAATTTCACCCCCACCCCAAAAAAAGTAGAAAATGATCAGGAACCCCTAAAACGCCTAAAAACGAAGTTTGAGCTGTTTTCATACTTTTAGTTTTTTTAATATTGCTGCGCCGCCACTGAGACGATTTCTAAAAATCAGACGCGTTTTCCATCCTCGCCAAAGTAGTAATAATGTGCTGAAATTTCATTATCATCAATTCAGTAATTTCAGCATTATAAAATACAGAACGATCGAAAGCAATAGTCGTACGTATACATCGGAAAATTCTCGAAGTCCCTTGGTTCCTGTAATACACAAGGCAATGTTCGGATGGACCTAAAAAAGTGTAGTATACCGCTAGGTCTTTCTCTCTCAGGTCAGTAAACAGCCTATTATGAGGACAACAAGTTTTTCAGCTTTACAACCCCCCACCCCCCAACCACCCCAATTTCACCCCCATCCAAAAAAAAATTGAAAATGATCAGGAACCCCTAAAACACCCAAAAACGAAGTTTGAGGCATATTTGAAATTTTTCGTTTTTTGCTAATTACTCCGCCGCCCATGCACCGATTTTCAAAATTGTAGCAACATTACCTACTACGACCCTACACCATATCACTACCCAAATTTCATCAAAATCTATGCAGCGGTTACTGAGATTAGGAGGCTAGAAAAACGCCAACAGACAGACAGACCGACAGACCGACAGACAGACCGACAGACAGACCGACAGACAGACAGACCGACGGAAATGAGTGACGTGGATTTTCGTGATGTAGGCATCATAAAACGCCCAAAAAGTGTATTATCTCAAAATCGAAAATTTTCGCGATCACAATACTCCCCTCACCTATCGGTGTGGGAAGTAAAAAGACAAGGTTATATAGCACTAAAAAGTAAAAAATAATTTTTGATATAAACTGAAAATAAACCTTTCAGGACTGTCGCCGTACTGGTACTGCGCCCAAGGAGTATATTGACGACTGGTTGCCGTACGTGTACGACTTCGTGTGCAATAGCTTCAGATGGCTGCCGTACGCTATTTAATTTTTTTTTTTTGTTTTTTACAGACCTAATGCCGTACCTGTACGACAGCCTCCCATTCACAAATATCCATACGCGGTAAATATACGTCTGAAATACATTACTGCTGCCGTACAAGTACGGCTACCGTACATATTTGTTTTTTTTTGTTTTTACAGACCTGCTGTTCATCAACCTCACTTCACGCAGAACTGGTCGCCGTAGATGTACCTACGTCTGAAATACAGGGCTACCGCCGTACAAGTACGGCAGTCGTCCTGCACCATTGCACACGATAACGTAGCTTCAAATTTGATGCTAGCTTTCTCTGCCTCCATTTCTATGAAACCTTCCTCTATTTTGCAACCACCGTTGCATTCGAAGTTTCCATCCAACCCCAAACTCCATATTTTTCCGATTTTATTTTCCAGTGAGTGAGAAAACGGATGTCCTCAGGGTCTCAAACTTTAAATCTGCCTTCAACTTCGAACACGTGTTACAGAAATATTTCTTCAACGAACTGCCACTACTAAACAATCCTTGTCACGGCTTGAAGGCTGTAAGGACGAGGACACCCCGTTGGGGTGTAAAAAATTCCATACAATATTTCTCCGATCGAGTTTTGGAGGGTTAAATAGATTCCGAACGGACTGCTGGTAAAACCCCTGGTTCCACTTTATCACAGGCACCGTAACACGTTTTTTCGGGGCAAAAAAACTGGCCGATTTCTTTTTTACATGAGCGGGCGATCGTGAGAAAAGTCAACGTTACACACCAACCTGCAAGTGATAAATTAGTTTAAAAGGCTCATAAAAAGGGCTCCTTAGTAGCGGTCCCTTCCTGCTGTTTTTGTTAGTGTAGGAAATGACCACATCAGGGAAGGAATGGTGGTGAAGGACAGGATTTCGTGGCTCTACAGTCGACAATGAGCGGACAGAGTATCAAGACCAACATCTATGAGGAAGGTAGATTATCACGGATCTAGAATATTTGGATATTTTTTTACACGAAAATAGCTCAAATCGCAGAATATATGGGGTATACCATAATAGATACAAGAAAGGACCACGTAACTCCAAAATTTGTCGTCAAAATAAGAACTTCAATAACGACAGCATATACGCAATTGTGTAAAAAAAAAGTTTTTTATTATTCCTGCGTCGCCACTGACACGATTTCTAAAAACCACATGCGTTTTCCGTCCTTGCCACAAGAATAAACTGTGTTGAAATTCCATGAAAACCAATTCAAAAGTTTCCACATTACACAATACCATAATAAGTTAATCAATGACAATACAGAACGACCTAAAGCAATAGTCGAATGTATCATCATCATCATAGTCACAATGTCTTAACAGACATGTTGTGAACTCGTAAAATGCATTTGCACATTTTACGAGTTTCTCTTTAGATATCTTTAAGATCTTTAATGCAGTAGTTTCCCATTTGCTTTCTGCATCCTCATGCCGTTGACCAGGTGGTATCTATTGGTTCATCAGCCTTTAGGGGCAATTTCTTACCCCAAGGACAAGAAAGTGTCCTGACTCTTCTCAACTCGTCCACCCGAAGCTGTTGGTTGAGAAGAGGTTACTGTTTATACCGACAGTAGTACGGTATTCCTTTTAGTCGCCTTTTACGACACGCAGGATATACGATGGGAGATATTCTAACCCGCTCCCACACGGGCACACATCTGAAAATTCTCGCGGTTTCTGTAATAGGCAAGTAAATGTTCGGATGGACCTAAAAAAACTGTATTATGACGCTAGGTCTTTCTTTCATAGGTCAATGGACAGGCTATTATACAACATATGTTTCAGTTTTACAACCCCCAACCACCCCAATTTCACCCCCACCAAATGAAAGTAGAATATGATCAAGAACACCTAAAACGCTTAAGGACGAAGCTTGAGGAATATTTGAAATTTTTCGTTTTTTGCTAATTACTCCGCCGCCCATACACCGTCTTTCAAAATTATAGGAATATTACCTACTACGACCCCAAAGCATATCGCTTCCCAAATTTCATTACAATCCATGCAGCGGTTACTGAGATTACGAGGCTAGAAGAACGCCAACAGACAGACAGTCAGGCACCTGGCTGTGAATGAAGTGGTTTCAGATGGAATTACAGGTACCTCTAATTATTATCATTCTGTCAGCTTCTTTCTCTGAAACCATATGAAACATGTCGGCTACCTTCAAAAAGTATTAGATTCTAACAGCGGCGCGATATTTTTTCTTTTTTCGAGTACTTTGAATATGCCGTCATTATTGCTTTACTTCTAGTTCGGTGTTTTAAAGAGTTTTAGGTATCAGCAAACTACACGACTGCAATAATAATTTTATTTTCAATCGAAAACTTAAAAATGGTCTTGTTGTTAACAGTTGCTTGTTAGGTAAAAAAATAATATGATGACAAATACATGAAAACAATACTTTGTTCAAGAAAACACATCTGGTAGGCATTTGTACAGTTTCTTTGCTATAGGTTCCTCTTCCTTTTCCTGTTGATCGTTCCAATGTAATTTATGATTCCTGAAATAAGCGAACAATTTTAGTGAATTGAGCTTTTGCAAGTCAAAATAATTTCATACAAAAGCTCCAATCTCAGCATCACCATAGCTTGATACTTTTGAGTGTAAAAGTAAACACAGCTGATGAACCATTGCCGACATTTTCTTAAAATAATAATAATCTGTAATAGCAGATGGAAAGAAGTAACAAACATTCATGCATTTATATGTATACAGTAGATGTCAATTTGTTTTTATTTCCCAAAACTTGCTGTTTTGTTTTTGTTAGTGTTGAGAGAAGCCGGCGTGAAGCTACAGATACACATGCTCATAAATAGCATGCTTTTACTTCCCACACCGATAGGTGAGGGGAGTATTGTGATCGCGAAAATTTTCGATTTTGAGATAACACGCTTTTTGGGCGTTTTATGATGGCTACATAACGAAAATCCATGTCACTCATTTCCGTCGGTCTGTCTGTCTGTCGGTCTGTCTGTCTGTCTGTCTGTCTGTCTGTCTGTCTGTCTGTCTGTCTGTCTGTCTGTCTGTCTGTCTGTCTGTCTGTCTGTCTGTCTGTCTGTCTGTGCGCGTTTTTCTAGCCTCGTAATCTCAGTAACCGCTGCATGGATTGTGATGAAATTTGGGCAGCGATATGCTGTGGGGTCGTAGTAGGTAATGCTGCTATAATTTTGAAAATCGGTGCATAGGCGGCGGAGTAATTAGCAAAAAACGAAAAATTTCAAATATGCCTCAAACTTCGTTTTTAGGTGTTTTAGGGGTTCCTGATCATTTTCTACTTTTTTTTGGGTGGGGGTGAAATTGGGGTGGTTGGGGGGTGGGGGGTTGTAAATCTAAAAAAAATTGTTGTACTTATAATGGGCTGTCCACTGACCTGAGAGAGAAAGACCTAGCAGTATAATACACTTTTTTAGGTCCATCCGAACATTGCCTTTTGTGTTACAGGAACCAAGGGACTTAGAGAATTTTCCGATGTATACATACAAGTATTGCTTTAGATCGTTCTGTATTTTATAATGTTGAAATAACTGAATTAATTTTAATGAAATTTCGGCACAGTATTACTAGTTTGGCGAGGATGGAAAACGCGTCTGATTTTTGGAAATCGTCTCAGTGGCGGCGCAGCAATATTAAAAAAACTAAAAATATGAAAACAGCTCAAACTTCGTTTTTAGACGTTTTAGGGGTACCTGATCATTTTATACCTTTTTATGGGTGGGGGTGAAAATTGGGGTGGTTGGGGGTTGGGGGGTTGTAAAATTGAAAAATTTGTTGTATTCATAATAGACTGCCCACTGACCTATGAAGGAAGACCTAGCGACATAAATAACTTTTTTAGATATATCTGAACATTGCCTTATGCCTATTACAGGAAACAAAGAACTTAGAATTTTTTCCGATGTATGACATACGAGTATTGCTTTAGATCGTTCTGTATTTTATAATGTAGAAACTACTGAATTGGTGTTAATGAAATTTCGGTACAGTATTACTGCTTTGGCAAGGATGGAAAACGCGTATGATTTTTAGAAATCGTCTCAGTGGCGGCGCAGCAATATTAAAAAAACTAAAAATATGAAAACAGCTCAAACTTCATTTTTAGACGTTTTAGGGGTTCCTGATCATTTTATACTGTTTTTTGGGTGGGGGTGAATTTAGGGTGGTTGGGGGGTGGGGGGTTGTAAAACTGGAAAATTTGTTGTATTCGTAATGGGGTGTCCATTGATATGCGAATAGAAAACCTAGCGGCATGATACACTTTTTAGGTCCATCCGAACGCTGCATGCTTATTATAGAAACCACGGGACTTAGTATTTGTGATGTATACATACAAGTATTGCTTTAGATCGTTCTGTATTTTATAATGTGGAAACCACTGAATTGATGTTAATGAAATTTCGTCACAGTATTACTACTTTGGCAAGGATGGAAAACGCGTATGATTTTTAGAAATCGTCTCAGTGGCGGCGCAACAATATTAAAAAAACTAAAAATATGAAAACAGCTCAAACTTCGTTTTTAGACGTTTTAGGGGTCCTGATCACTTTATACTTTTTTGGGTGGGGGTGAATTTAGGGTGGTTGGGGGGTTGTAAAACTGGAAATTTTGTTGTATTCGTAATGGGCTGTTCATTGATATGCGAATGAAAAACCTAGCTGCGTGATACACCTTTTAGGTCCATCCGAACGTTGCATGCTTATTATATAACCCACGGGACCACGAGTATTTGTGATGTATACATACAAGTATTGTTTTAGATCGTTCTAGATTGCGTAACGTGAAAATTGTTCAATTGATTTTTAATGCATATTTCCTGGAGAGGGAGACGTAAGAAACCATTTACGAGCGTTGTTGTCTTGGATGTTTTTTTTGCGGGCGGGTGGGCGATGATTTAGTTGCAAGGAGATTTCAGACTATAGCTTCATGGCCTTCATGCAATGGGAAATAATAAAATGGTATCATCATTATGTGTGGGAAGTACTGAGTCAATCAACTTGACTCCATTTTTTAAGTATGTGTATCTGGGTATTAGGTATTAGTATTGTTTTTGTTTCAGTAGTATACATGCAATAGTGCAAAAGTTGTAAGTGTTATCGATACTGTTCTTCTTTAGATATTTTAGTAAGTAGTATTATTGATTAACATCTCGTAAATATGTTAATTAATGGTAGTATCATCCTTCTTACGTACAAAGGTACCCTTTTGTCGCGATGGAATATGCGAGATTGTTAAATAAATTATATTATGTTTTACGTATTTCAGTAGTCGACGTGAATATTATTTTGATTGCACAACTTCATGAAAAATTAACAGCAACATTTTAAATACTGAATAAATGATTATATTTATTATCGAAACAGTTACAATATAGATTTATCATATTTTGTGTTTTAAATATTCGTATATTAAACACGTTACAATAATGTCACTATACTTGGTGTCCCTGAATTTCCTTGACACGTGACAATCTCGTAACAAAAAACTGGGTGCTATTTTTGAAAGTACTATATGGCCTATCATACCATGCTTTCAAAATATTTTTTAACTTAAACCCTTAGAACTCATCCCCAACTCTTGTATTTCAAATAGTACCTAATAGATTTTCTCACACAAATTAAGTCTTTATTTGATTTAAAATTGTATAGTGTCTTTGATTTTATACACAAACGTATTTTTTCCGTTAAGTCATAAGCATAATATAAATAAAATACGGGTTTGATTGAAACGTTATGTTTTTCATAACAAAAACAGATAAAAAAGTAAACTAAGTAGTCCAACCAAGGATACTTAATGACCTATCATAACATGCTTTGGAAACTTTTTTTTTATACTTCAACTCCTAAAACTCACCCCCAACTTTTTTTTAAATAACACCCCACAGCTTTTCCTACATAAATGAAGTTATTATTTATAAAAACCTAATTAATTTATCTTTTTATCCATATTTTGCAAAAATATTGGGCGTCCAACTAACATTTATTTTAATTATACATATTATGCTTGTGATTTCACGAAAAAAAATAAGTTTGTGTATGAAATGAAAGATGCCACAAGATTTCGAATAAAATAGGTATACCATTTATGTAGGAAAACCTATGGGGTGCTATTTGAAAACAGAAAGTTGAGTGGTGAGTTTTCGGGGATGACGAACAAAAAAATTGTTTTGAATGCATGCATACCATACCATAGACCCTATAGTATCTTCAGAATTACAACTTAGTTCTTGATTGAACTGTTTTTCGTTACGAAAATATGTCATGCCAAGGAAATTCTGAGACACCCAATATACAAGTTCAGGTTGATTGATGTGTTTTGGTTGTCTTTTGAAATAAAATAAATAGCATCAAGCGATTGCCAATAAATGAAAACTCATCACATCTATTCGCCAGAACTATCATATACGTCATGACACTTGTCCAACCAACTGAAACGAATTTGAATTCAAATTTTATTCACCACACTACTTGCAAAAATATTAGCTACTTTACCCTGTTAACTTGAGGTGATACCTCTTCATCAGCTATCCACTTCCTTGTAGTCCATCACCAATGCAGCCAAGTCCTCTTTGGCGTCCTGGAACTCCCCTTCTTCCATCCCCTCCCCTACGTAGTGATGGACGAATGACCGTTTCGAATACAGCAAGTTATACTTCCTCAGGATCCTCTCCCAGGCCTCGCGAATAGCGGTACTGTTGGACAGCATGGTGACAGCGCGAGTAGTACGAGCTAGATCGCCGCCAGGTACCGTCGTAGGAGGTTGGTAGTTTATGCCCACCTAAGGAGTACAACAAGCACTTTTTTAAAGCCTGAGTCAGATTCCTTCGAGCTTTTTTATTTAGTTAGCAAAGCGTAATATGTACATGATATTAATGACAAAAGTACATCAACTCAATGAATGTCAATACTACGTAGTCTTGCCGTCATCAGAGAGTTTTTGGACGTCCGTTTCTTGACGTTATTGCACGTTATCGGCTATTTGTGACATGCGCAGTTCTCCCGAAATAACCGAATCGGCGAATAACCGATAAAGTTGTACTTTAGCTACGGTACGATATGATTACGTGCGGTATTGCCAGGTCTAAACTACTATGCGGCAATGAGACAAGAACCGTGATGATTTTGATAGCAGCAATACTTATTTTGTGGTTTATCATTGTACAAAAGGATCAGGTCTTCTTCCGTCAATTTTATTTGACAGTATTATCCAATAGAAGTTACAAAGTTAGGCGTCTCCGGCAACAGCGTCTGATCATCACGGGACTGAACCATGGTAGTGAAATCTGAAATGTCATGCTTCGGGGATCCTGCATAACCTATTTTTTATTTTACTTGTGATGTGATCTATTTTCTGCTTGTGGTGTTTACTTGTTGCACGTAATATTTCTTGGACATTTCCGACCAAATCGTTCATAATGTGAGGTTAAGTTAAAATCAAATAGGTCCAATAATTGTTAATGTCAATTGTCAAATAACGCAACGATACACATCACAGATTTCGGTTACAAAAACTGTACACAAGGCACACGCTTATCCGTTACTCTAAACACACCGCGCATGCTCAGAATAATGTTTTACGGATAGAGTCGTCCTAATTTTTAGTGGCTCTAAATCTCTCTAGTTGTGTCCCTTATAAGAGTCATTATTGGGAAATAAAGTTAAAAAATAGAAAACCAAATTTGTGCCTTATACTTCATCCCTTCACCCTTAGCATTTACACACTTCTTCAAACGATCTGGCGACTCATTCATCACATTTTCCGACTGCTAAGTATGGCAGTTTGTGTAAATTATTGTACATTAAAAATATACAACTAAATAAAGCGAAAAGCGATCTGATTTACCTTGAAGCCAGTTGGGCACCAGTCCACGAATCCGATACTTCGTTTACCTTTGATGCTTGTGATGGCATTATTTACGTCAGTGGGGGCGATATCACCGCGGTACAATAGACAGCAGGACATGTATTTACCTATAGATTATAAATGATATTAATACATCAAGAAAAAGGTTTTGCACGGTAGCCAAAGTGAGCTCAAGGATATCACAATCCGTTTTCTTGACATTTCCCCAAAGAAAGCACTCGAGCCAATAGTATAATTCAACGCTGGTAGGTGTATTAGCCCCCAGAATAGTTGTTTCTATTGGTTCACTGGTTTCATATCAGCCTGATACCAAACATAATCCAGATCCACCTGATGAGATCCTAAAGATTGAAATAGCGCTGTCGTGGACTAGGAACATCGTGCCTGATGCGACTCTCAAGACATGTTACAACCAAGGATTGTGATATCCTTGAGCACAAAATTTTAACGCCTATCTTTGCTCCACTTTCATTTTTTTCGATGGGTTCGCAAAACAGTGACATTTCAATATTGAACCTCCAACAAATATCCAACTTCAGATCAAAGCCTACTTGAGGCTTTCATGTCGCATCTTGTGTATTATAAAAATTTACCTTTAAAAGGAGTGAGTCAGTATCGGTATACAAGATTGGCAAGCACGGCTCTAGAATGCCGATATTAACACATCGGACGCAGATAGCAAATTGCCTCTGACAGGTTAAAGAGAAAACACAATATCCCCTACCCCTAACTTCCATTCTTTAGAAGATGCGTTCCCCGAGTTACCAGCTGTGGCGATTTCCTGCCAAAGTGGCGATCTCAAAACCGAGATCGTGGCCAAAAACCGTAACTGGGAGGTTGGCGACTTTTGCTGGATATTTCCGAAGTATTTTGCAAAAAATTGCACGACAGGATCGACAGCCACGAATTGAGCAACACCTTGTGAAATGAACATTCAGAACGATGAAGAAACTTGTTGGTTAAATGCACTACATGACGAACGTGATTACCATCGAAAATTGTGGCGAATACAAAAATCACTCAAGAGGGACCAAACTACAATCACAATTCCGGGTCAGGTAAACCAGATAGAAACACTTAACCAACTGGTTGAATCAGCACTTATACAAAAGGGCACAGTTGCTAACGAGTGGCTAGGGACTGACATTACTACTCCATTAATGCCTTTCCCTACAACCGATCTCCATGAACTCAACAGTGTGTCAGGACATTTCATGCAGCGAAAGCACCAGGATCAGATGGTATACAAATCAATGCCATCAAGCATGCAGGTCTTACAGTACGCGCACAGTTGGTTCATATAATTAACTGGATCCTAACCACTGGATACTTTCCCCAACGATGGAAGATGGGTCACATGATTTTCCTACCCAAACCTGGAAAGGATCCATCAAAACCCGAGTCTTATAGACCTATAACCTTACTGAACATAATGAGTAAAATAGCAGAGAAAATTGTTTTAAAGAGAGTATGTCATGACATCGATAAGATAATTCCAGAACACCAACATGGATTTAAGAGCGGAAAGGAAACTCAGACACAGCTATTTCGAACAGTAAAGGTTATCACTGATGCAATGGGCCAAGGACATCATGTTGTAGCAATAACAACGGATCTGTCTAAGGCGTTTGATAGTATTACTCATGGGGCCCTGATTTTCAAACTTCAGCAAGCCAATATACCCAATAATACAATCAAGATTATAGAAAACTACTTGAAGGACAGACAAGTATGTGGAAAAAATAATCACGCACAAACTCTTCCTCGAGTACAACATTTCGGTGTTCCTCAAGGCTCTGTTCTTGGACCACGCCTATGGAACCTGTATGTTTCAGATCTACCGACTAATCGCATTGCAGGAGAAACTATGTCTCAGTATGCTGACGACCTATGTATTCTAAACGAGTCTGCAAGGGTAGGAACAGCAGTAGTCAGATCACGATGGGCAATGGAAAAAATATTTGATTACTACAATAAATGGGGCCTTCGGTGTAATGAGAAAAAAACAGACTGTGTAATTTTTGGCCGGGGTCGTAGCTATCCAAGAGAAATCAAACTTGGTGGAAGAGTAGACCAGCAAGCTACGATAATTCCCGTTCGAAGCCAGATGAAATATCTTTGATTGAATTTAAATAAGACCGTTAGCCCTTACCCTTATCAACGAGAGGATAAAGAAAACCAACCAGGTAGCTCATCAACTAGCACCCATTATTGGTTTCTCTTCGAAAACAGATGTGGGAATAAAACTAAAAATTATAGAAGCCTGCTTGTATCCGCTTCTTACCTATGGTCTAGCTTCTGTACTCCCACGGATCAGTGCAACAGGCCTCAACAAATTAGATCGATGCCTAAAGAAGATTTATAAGAGGGCAGGACAATTTCCTTATAGCATCCCTGATGCAATGTTATGGGACATGCTACAAAAGGACAATATTCCCACAAGATTGAATTACGCTCACAACGAACTTCTTCTTGCTCTGGCTGGATCCTCAATTCCGAAGCAACCTATAACCAGAGTTGACCACCCCATCGATAGACCCAGCTCCCGCTACCAGTTTTTGTCTCCGAAATTCAAACCACATTGACGTCGGCAGGACCATAGTAACTAAGTTTGGCCCGATCACTTATGTGCATAATGTAAATAAAGGCTATTATAGCCAAACTTCCCCCCTCCCTTTTCCTTCTCCCTGTCTATGTCCTAGCATTTAGAGTTATTGTAAAAATAATTGTACACAATTCTAATTGTAAACTTTTTTAGCTATAAGCATTATTTATGTACTAATTATATAGAATAAAGAATTTTAGATTGAATTGAATTGACTTTTGCTGGCGCAAAAGACACAGTGCGTAGGCGACTTTGGCTATTAATAACTTCCATTTCATTGGTTTTCCCCTCAAAAATAAGGGCTAGCCGCATGAAGCGGCGATATTACCAGTTGTTTTACAATTGACACTTTGACCATAGTGACACGATTTTTTTCTTACCTTTTCTTGGATCACACTTCACCATTTGATTGGCAGGTTCGAAGCATGCATTTGTCAGTTGCGCTACTGATAACGATTCATGGAATGCTTTGCTGGCTGGGACGAATGGTGCGTATGTGATTAGAGGGAAATGGATTCTGGGGTAAGGAACCAGGTTTGTTTGAAACTCTGTCAGGTCGACGTTCACTTGTCCTTCGAATCTGAGGGATGCTGTGACAGCTGATACCACCTGTGGCAAATAATTTTCAGTTAACGGTGGATTAGATATAGGGGGAAAAGTTAACTATAGGTCTGTTCGCAGAGAGAATCACAAACCATTCAGAGCCAATCAGTATTCGCCATTGCAGTTGCCAAACTATTTCTGACTAGTACTGGCCAATCAAATTGACGCTGACTAGTTTGTGATTGCTTTGTGAACAGCCCTGTTATCACTTCTGATACTATTTGCCTATAAGAAATATCAACAATTTTAGAACAAACGTTATATTATATAAAGCTGTAAGACTCTGATCCACAAAAATGCACCTGTAACAAATTACGTGCCTTATTAACTTGTTCCACATGTTGCCTTCAATTCAACTTCGAATCTAGAATTAACCTACAAGCTCTTCAAACCAGCTATTATAGATCTTAGAAAAAATACAAGAGCTAGCCTTACCTGCCCCAGAAGTCTGTTCAGATTCGTATAAGTCGGTCTTGGCGTATCTAAGTTCCTAAGCAAGATGTCGTACACAGCCTCGTTGTCCATAACGAAACAGACGTCTTCGCTCTCGATGGTAGAGTTGGTGGTGAGTACCGCGTTGTACGGTTCCACGATGATGGTCGAAACTCTGGGTGCTGGGAAGACCGCGAACTCCATGACGCTGCGTTTGCGATAGTCTCCTGCGAGGTGGTCCAGGAAAAGGGCGGTAAATCCACCACCTGTGCCTCCACCGAAAGCACGGAATACGATAAATCCCTGAAAGTGCATACACATGAATGAAGCAAATGGTTAAAAGCTGCTCCGGACTAGATTTATATTTTCTGAAGCAAATCCTTCAATTTAGAAGTAAATGCTCCTGTTTATAAATATCAAAAAGTGACACTTTTTCTTTTAGAGCAACATCTTTTGCTTATCAACAGAATTTTTTTAGAATTGTTATGTTAGGGGAAGTTTGTTAACGCGGGATTTGAATGGACCAATACCCGCATGCCCAATACATACAGCTTCGGGCAGTCCATTCCAAGCCCCCCTGGGAATAAATGTGCGGTTGTATCGCTCAGTTCTTGATGTATGAAGAACGACCGTCTTAGGATGAGATTCAGCGGTCGCACGGGTACATCTGATAGGAGCGGTGAGCGGCGGAACGATAGAGGATAGCTCAGAGGAGCAAATTCCGTCGGAATATCGGTAGAAGAGTGAGAGGTCACCAACAACACGCCGGTGAGAAAGTTGCTGGAGGTGGCGCGTTAAGGCCAGGTCGTAAATTAGTCGAATTGCCCTTCTCTGGACGGCATCTAGTATAGACAGGGTAGTAGGGGCAGCAGCTCCCCAGACATGAGAGCAATACTCCAGGCAAGGTCTTATCTGGGCTTTATATGGCGTGAGGAGGTTACATGGTGAGAAATACTTTCTGGCTCTAAATAGGTACCAAAGCTTTTTACCAGCAGCCGTTGAAATTGACGCGACGTGTTCGTGCCAGATCAGATAATGTTGACTCCTAACAGCTTGAATGAGTGACTCCTTGGCAGAGCCCGGTTGGTCATTAGAACCTGATATTGGCTTGGGCACTTCTTGTTTGATAGCGTACAATACTGGGTCTTGGAGGCATTGAATTTAACCATATTCTTAAGCCCCCAAGCGGTAATGGTATTGAGATCCTTTGAAAGTGAAGCTGCCACTGTCAGTCTTCTGCGTCTTCTGCGTTCCAGCTCGACCACAGAGATCGGTCTATTGCTCATGGTGCCTGCATGCAGCGTACTGTCATCCGCAAAACTGAGGATTGGGTTTGTGGTGCTAGAGAGTAGATCATTAATGTGAAGCAGAAACAATGTCGGAGCCAATACCGATCCCTGCAGAACCCCAGCATTGATGCTATGGAAAGAAGAGGAAAAGCCGTCTACCATGACAGAGATTTTCCAACCTGAGAGGCAGTCTGAGAGCCAACCGCAAAGCTTAACAGGGAAAGACGGGAGCTTGTTTAGGAGAGCTGCATGCCACAGTTGATCGAATGCCTTGGAAATATCGAGAGCAACAAAGTGAGCCTCGCCAAAAGACTGGATGAGTTTGCTCCACACATGTGTGACGTAAGCCAGGAGATCTCCAGTTGATCTTTGGTATCGGAATCCATATTGTCTGTCGTTGATTAAGTGATGGAGCTCTAGGTATTTAATGAGCTCTTGGCTGACGCATTTTTCCATCACTTTACTGATTATAGAAAGCCGAGCTATAGGTCTGTAGTTGGTCGGATCAGTTTTGGATCCCTCTTTGGCGCCAGCTGGATGCAAGCTGTTTTCCAGTCTTTTGGGAAAATACCGAAATCGTAAGGCATCCGAATGTGAAGTAAATGCTCCGATTTCTAGAAGTAAAAGCAAACGCCCTTCTTTATGAGTACAGCTTAATCTCAAAACTCTGTGTAAAACTCAGCAGTGCAAATTTCTTTCTTTTCCTTTTTTCTGCGAGGATTTGCTAGCAAAGAAAGCTTTTCCTTCTACCTTTTCCTTGTGAGCTCTACCTTTCCCCTTCTACCTTTTCCTTTGAAGGAAATGCTTCATTTTTATAAATACGGCCTAACATTTTCTGCAATGTTTACCCCTAGAACCTTGAAAGATGATAAGTCAACGAATGTTTGAGATAGACCTGTTGGTGTATGTCCTATAGCCTATGTCTCTTACCTCTAGGTTGTTGCACTCCTCAGCAACCTTTCTGGTTCTATCCAACGCTAGGTCCAGCATTTCCCTACCGATCCCATACTTTCCTCTGGCATAGTTGTTAGCTGCGTCTTCCTTTCCAGTCAGCAGCCCGTCTGGATGGAACAGGTGTCGGTAGTACCCAATGCGGATCTCGTCGATGACAGTGGGTTCCAGATCGATCATCACCACTCTGGGTACTGCCCTGCCGGCTGCTGTTACGCCGAAGAAGGGACTGTACGAGTCGTCGGAACGGTCCCATTCGTACAGGGTACCGTCCACCTGCGAAAAAAATTATAGGAAAAATTAAAATAATATTAATACCACATTAACGAAACCTTAACGAAAAACAGACATACCAGGATGGCCACCTGTTCTCAGAAACGAAGGGTTCATGCTTACTATCCAGGACCAAGTGGTTGCAACACGAAACACGTAATGGGCCTATACCGTGATCTCAGATTGATCAATTTATCTACTACGGTATCATTTTTGATGATACATAGGACCGTTTACTGCAACAAGTTAGCAGAAAACTTGATCCAAATGAAAATAACACTAAAAAGAAAATGTTACTGTAATTTGAAATAGCTATTGATGACGTCACCTGTAGGAAACCAATGAGAAGCGTCCTTCCATGTGCCTTTCCCAGTAAATGATTTGCGACAATGTGTCACTCTGAACAGTCTTCTTTTCTTTGCTCAGAACATAAAGTACACTCAATATAACACACATTTTTTTTGACAGTTTGCATGCTTGAAACGTCATACTGACTGAACGTTGTGCTGTACCCATAAGGGCTGTTCCAAATTACTGTTCTATCACCGTCGCAGAACTGTTCTCATCATCCCCGCCCATTTTGTGATTCTAGAATCGATGATTGGTTGGTACGCTGGCGGACCAACCAATCAACGTTTTTAGAACTGTAAAATGGGACGGTGATAGAATCGTAATTTGAAACAGCCCTATAGATATCATAACCTAATATTTAGGATGTCAACGTCGGTGGTCGTAGGCGAGGAAAGAGAGAAAATGCTATTGCTTTGTAGCAGTATTAAATAGCACGTGTCCTCAAACAAGTAAACTTGAAAAAATAAATAATAACAAATGGGTTAACGATACCGTTAGAGCTGCTATCTATAGTAGGAATTTAGCTTATAATAAATTTTTAATGACAGGAGTTATAGATGATTGGAAAAATTATAAAGAGAAAAGAAATTCCGCCCTAAGAGCTATACGGATGGCTAAAAATAAATTTTATGAAAGCAGAATTGATCAGGCTAGAGGCGATTCCACTTATATGTGGAAAACTCTCAAAACTTTAATAAGCACTAAAGATCACAGTACAATTCATTCAATAATTCACGAAGGTACGGAAATAAGTGATAACCTAGAAGAGAAGTTCAGTAATTTTTTTGTAAACAGCATTAGCAATATTGTTGCCACTTCGATGTTCGGCACGGTATCTCATTTACCAAATAGTAAAGCACTCTTTACCAATAGTGTACGAGGACCAGCTTGTTATTTCTCAAAATTTAATATTATCAATCTCTCTCAACTACGAAGTCTGTTATTTAAGCAACAAAATAAACATTCATGTGATGGAATTGATTTTAAATTAATTAAAGAAACTTTTCCTGTTGTTGGGTATCCTCTATTGCATATAATAAATAGCTCCTTAGAAACCGGTATTTTTCCTGATATACTAAAAACTTCAACTATAGTACCAATTGCTAAAGTTTCCGGAACAAACAAAATAGAAGAATACCGACCAATAAATACACTACCTAATATTGAAAAACTCCTAGAACTCAGTGTATATATGCAACTTAGTGAGCATGTTAGCAAGTATAAACTATTGAATATCAATCAGTCAGGATTTAGAGAAAAATATTCCTGTGAAACTGCTCTACAAAAAGTAATAAATGATTTTAGATGCTCGTTAGATAAAGGACATGTTATTGTTGCAGTTTTCATCGATCTTAAACGTGCGTTTGAAGTTGTCGATAGAAAACTGCTTATTCAGAGATGAGATATATTTTGGCATAACAGATAGAGTTCATCAGTGGTTTTTATCCTATTTATCTCAAAGATATCAAGTCACTAAGGTGAATGATAAATTTTCAAATAAAATTTTGGTTGAGCATGGTGTACCTCAAGGAAGTGTGTTGGCACCCCTGCTATTTATACTTTTTATCAATGACATTTTCTTTGCTGACGTTGGAGAATGTAGCATGCACCTTTTTGCAGATGATATAATCATATATTTACCTGGAACTGACGTGAACCAAATCTTAAAAATAATAAATGTAGCCTTGGAAAACTTAAGCAAATGGTTTCATAATAATAAGCTAGTAGTTAATACTACCAAGTCAAAATACATGCTAATTTCGAATAGGTCAGTTATACAGTCTGATATTGGTGTTACACTTAGTGGTGAAAGATTACAACGGGTAACTGAAATTAAATACTTGGGAGTCGTTATAGATGAACATTTGCGATTTAGTAAGCATGTTGACTACACATCAAAAAAAATTTCAAAAAAAATTGGTTTCTTGTACAGAATTAGCAAACATCTGTCACGATTTGCAAAACATATTGTTTACAATACAATTATTAAACCTCACTTTGATTATTGTTCATCGATATTATTTATGTGTAATAAATCTGATTTGCATAAAATGCAATTGTTACAAAATAAATGCATGAGGTTGTTGCTGGGTTGTAATATATATACTAATATAGTCAATATGCAACAAATATTAAATTGGAAGCCTGTACAGGATTATATTAAAGTACGGACGCTTATATTTATTTATAAAATTGTTAATGGTCTAAGTCCAGATTATTTATATTTGAATATACAATACCGAAGCAATGTGCATAGCTACAACACACGACAGATGCATCATGTTGATATAAGACCTACCAAATTATCAATAACCAAAAGAAGTGTATTTGATGATGGGATGAAAGAATATAATAAACTCCCGCTATTTATAAAATGTTCTCCAAATGTTATTGTTTTTAAAAAAAGACTGATGAACTATTTATGAGTGATCATATGTGACCTCTTTCCTAGGTATCTATGTATAGGTAACCTTTAACATGTAATATCTTAATATATATATATAAGACAAAACAAAAACAAAAAGGGTGCAACCCGGGCTCCGACACACCGGGCTGCTGTTCCATTTCCCAGCGACTACTCCTCACACCGTGAGGTGAGCAATCACTGGGTCCGCGAATCGTGCGTCCTAAGCAGACGAAGGGACCCATGGATGACTGCCTTCTGCATTCTGGCCGCTAAGATGTGCGCCGCCGCACGGCACACCGGCATTTTGCGCAGTGCAGAGAGCAGCGTATCCCTCATACCACCTAGGGATCCAATGACCATTACTAGCAGACTCACAGTGTAGTCCGGCCAGAGCCTGCGAAGTTGTCCGAGGAGCTCCTGATACTTGGTCCGCTTTTCCTCCTCCTTAGAGACGATGTTCCCCTCGGCAGGCGCCGAGAACTCGATAACGAACATCGTCTTTTGTTGGTAGTCGAGGAGGACTATGTCGGGCTTATTTGCATGTATAAGCTCGAGCGTGGAGAATGAGTAGTTCCAGTAAATTCGGCACCTCTCGTTCTCCACAACGGACTCAATGTCCCCTGGAGCATACGGCAGCACCGGTGTCTCATCTATACCGTATGAGTGCCTTAAATGGTAGTATAGCACTCGTAGAGCCGCGTTGTGCCGATAGACGTAGGCTGTGCCAGCGTACACCTTACACGCCGACAAGAGGTGCGTAAGGGTCTCTGGCGCCTGCAGGCAGGCTCTACAGCGGATATCGGGCACATCCATACCCATAATCAGGCTACGGTATACTAAGGTGTTGAAGACACCGTCTTGGCAAGCCATTATAGAGCTCTCAGTCTCCGACTTCAACCCATTAGACCTTAGGAAGGAGAAGGTCAACTGCTCAGATAAACCATGCTCTTCTAGATGTTTGTAGAAGATTCCGTGCATTGGTTTATCTTTGTGAAGTCTTAAAAGCAATTGGACTTCCGCAGTTTTAATCCGGGTTTTTAATTGTGCGGGAGCAAGTTCCGTAACGGACTGCTGACACCTCCGCGTGAAGTCGAGCGTGAGACTAAGTTCTTCGGCTGCCCGTGTTGCTGCTCTAAAAAGGAAGGCTCCTTTACCCGCAATCTCGTGCTCTCGCACAAAGCGGATCAGGGGATCGGTGCTCGTCGTAACATAGCAGGCAGTGGCCAGTACTACTCTGTTGTGCAGACGCTCCAAACTCAATAGTCCACGCCCTCCCAGGTGTCGCGGGAGGTATATTCGCGGGACAGAGGATCTAGGATGTAGACTTCCCTCCATATTCATCCTTTTGCGGGTCTTTATGTCGATTTGTCGCAGCTCTTCCACTTTCCAGTGGATAGCACCAAAGCTGTATAACAACAATGGGACCGCAAGCATGTTTGTGGCAGCGACTTTGTTTTTGCCGGACAGTTCTGACGACCAGATCTGCCGGAGTCGGTGCAAATACTTGCGGCGGAGACACTCTTTGACCACTTCTGCCTCTTGGATGTGACGCTGCGCCACTCCAAGGTAGGTATAAGTATCTCCGGCATGCAGTTGTCGCAAGATGCTCCCATCAACGAGCTGCTCCTCATCTTCACTATCTCCGCAACGTCCTCTTTTGAGATGAACCATGGCACATTTGTCTATCCCGAACTCCATACCAATAGCTTGACTGTAATCCTGCACTACCCTCAGCGACTGCTCTAAATCGCGTTGTCCGGAGGCATAGAGTTTCAGGTCATCCATGTAAAATAAGTGGGTGACCTTGTGCCTCCGGTAATTGGGCTTGCCACAGCTGTATCCCTTAGTATTTTTCAGCGCTATGGACAAAGGCAGTAGCGAGATGCAGAAGAGCAAGGGACTCAAGGAGTCTCCTTGGAAGACCCCTCTTTTAAATGATACCAACTCTGTCCGAACCCTGGTTTCACCCGATGTTATAGTGAACCGAGTCTTCCAGAGCGGCATCAGTTGTTTGATGCATCCCACTATTTGATCATCTACCGAAAGACATTCCAACAGCCGCACAATCAGTTCATGAGACGTAGTGTCGAATGCCTTCCGATAGTCGATCCAGGCCATAGAAAGGTTTCGCAGGTACTGCACGGAGTCCTGTGTGACACAGCGGTCAATCAACAGGTTATCCCTGCAGCCAGCTACTCCTTTCTTAGACCCTCTTTGTTCATATACGCTGAGAAATACGGGATTTACAGCTTGAAGGATACGCATGTACAAGATTCTGGTGAAGAGCTTGTAACATGCGTTCAGACATGTTATTGGCCTGTAGTTTTTAGGATCAGACAAATCTCCGGTCTTCGGGAGAAGCACGGTTCGACCCTCGACAAACCAAGCCGGAATTGGCTGCTCCTGATTTAGCCACGAGTTAAAAACTCTAGCTAAATGCCGGTGGCAACTGGGAAACTTTTTCAACCAGTAGGTGTTTATGCCATCCGGGCCAGGAGCTGCGAAATTCTTTGCGCCTCGTAAGGCACCGAGAATTTCTTCCGTGTTTATCGGGTGACGCAGTACATTCAAGTTTGGAGTCCTCCTACAAACGGACTCGAACTGCGCCAAGGCCGGAGTGTCTGCTTGGAGAGGTTTGGGCTGTTCGTAAATGCCCCTCCAGAAAGTCTCCACGCGATCAGCAGTTGGCGGCTGCTCTATAACTGGTGGTCGCTGTTGGAAGAGACGAGCAGGCTTTTCGGAAAACATTCTGTTTTCCTCCAAACCTCTCGCCCGCGTCACCAGTGATCGTTTAGCAGCGATTAGCGTCCGTATCCTGTCAAGACAATGCTGCTTGACAACAATCAGTACCGCTTGACTGAGCGTGTGATGGTCGCGCCTTAGCTCTCGGGCTATCTGGCGCACGCGGCGCGTAAAAGGCCTACCGGCCGCTCTATATTCCATCACACACTGGATACGGGATGCTTCTTGGCGAGCCAACTGGATTTTCGCTTCCATCTGGCGCACCCGCCTCTGTGCTCTCCCGACAGGAGAGTCTCTCACTCTCCCCTGTCCAGCCAGCCTCAGAGCCGCAGCGTAAATTTCGCAATTGATGCTCCAAATGTCAGAGACCTCCGATAGACGTTCACTCAACGCCTCATCCTCTCTCTTTAAATCTGCCAGCTTGAAGGACCTCTTGTTGTTATGCAAGGCCCTTCGGTCACTGAAGTCTCCAGGTGAGACGGCTTCGTCGATTTCCCTCTCAGCAGGCCTCATCGGCGACCTTTCAGCGTGGTTAACAGGCCTTTCAGTCGCCGGAGGGGCAGGCTGAGCTGGAGCACGAACGTATCCCTGCCCCCGAAGGTAAAATACCTGGTTCCGCAAGCTCTGGGAGGTAATTGTGCTATGCTCTGGATGCATTTCACACCACCTCCCATGCATGCGGGCCATGTATCCCCTACGGCGCGGGCTACTGCTCTCGTAGCAGCTCAGCAGGTCATCCTTCAGTTCCGTCGTCCACCTAAAACAGTCCATGTCGTTGCGTGTGTCGTCGTCAGGGCGATCCGAGGCACCGCCACCTTGCCCAGAGCCGGCTTCCGATACCGGCCTGGTGTGGGTGCTCTTCTTCTGGGGCGGTCGAACCAGAAGGTAGGGCCCGTCCGGTGGTTAGCCTTAGGGCCCCCAGCCGACATTTCGGAGGCAGCCGACCACATTGCCTCCTAGGGATGACCTGTACAGGTTGCCGGCCGGCTTTCATCCCTGGCTTGGTTTATCCCCGCAGTGTTGCCACGCACCGAATAGCCGTTTGATGTTGGTCGGCTTCCTGGGGGCGCATTTTATACCTACTGCCAGGTTTGCTATCAGCCGCCCCTAACCTGGGGTCAGACGCTGTCGGGAAGCCGTCCTTAACATAGGTGCAGCCGCTTCCTCACTATGGTGGTTCATACGCCTGCTTTCACAGCCGGTGACCACCATAGGTCCTTTTAAGGCAAGGACTACCAATCTTTTAGTCGCCTCTTACGACAGGCAGATTAAACCCTGGGAACATTCTAAACCCGGACCCAGACGGGTATATATATATATATATATATATATATGAAAGTACTAGTGGGATATGCAGTCAATCTCAGAAGATGGCCAACTGAGAAGTTTCAAGAAAACTCTTTGAAATTTTTCAACGTTTCGTCAATGTTTATTGACTTCTTCAGGAAAAACTACAATATGAATAAACAATGTAAGCAAATGAATCGAAAAGTTCTGAATGTTACTTACTTTTCGTGAGGTTAACAAAAAGTCACTAGTCGTCGGAAAGACAGAAATATCATCTTAAATCTACTGTCCTCGTCTTGTTAAAAATTTTAAACACACAACATATTAAAATTTACATTTAAAATATAGGATTCACCCCGATTAAACAAGGGGGAATACACCCTATACAGATTTCACATTTTACATCTTTGTGAAATCTGTATAGGGTGTATTCCCCCTTGTTTAATCGGGGTGAATCCTATATTTTAAATGTAAATTTTAATATGTTGTGTGTTTAAAATTTTTAACAAGACGAGGACAGTAGATTTAAGATGATATTTCTGTCTTTCCGACGACTAGTGACTTTTTGTTAACCTCACGAAAAGTAAGTAACATTCAGAACTTTTCGATTCATTTGCTTACATTGTTTATTCATATTGTAGTTTTTCCTGAAGAAGTCAATAAACATTGACGAAACGTTGAAAAATTTCAAAGAGTTTTCTTGAAACTTCTCAGTTGGCCATCTTCTGAGATTGACTGCATATCCCACTAGTACTTTCATAAATGTCAACTTGGGTCAGTCACTAAATTTTCCAACTATATATATATATATATATATATATAGGACAAAACAAAAACAAAAAGGGTGCAACCCGGGCTCCGACACACCGGGCTGCTGTTCCATTTCCCAGCGACTACTCCTCACACCGTGAGGTGAGCAATCACTGGGTCCGCGAATCGTGCGTCCTAAGCAGACGAAGGGACCCATGGATGACTGCCTTCTGCATTCTGGCGGCTAAGATGTGCGCCGCCGCACGGCACACCGGCATTTTGCGCAGTGCAGAGAGCAGCGTATCCCTCATACCACCTAGGGATCCAATGACCATTACTAGCAGACTCACAGTGTAGTCCGGCCAGAGCCTGCGAAGTTGTCCGAGGAGCTCCTGATACTTGGTCCGCTTTTCCTCCTCCTTAGAGACGATGTTCCCCTCGGCAGGCGCCGAGAACTCGATAACGAACATCGTCTTTTGTTGGTAGTCGAGGAGGACTATGTCTGGCTTATTTGCATGTATAAGCTCGAGCGTGGAGAATGAGTAGTTCCAGTAAATTCTGCACCTCTCGTTCTCCACAACGGACTCAATGTCCCCTGGAGCATACGGCAGCACCGGTGTCTCATCTATACCGTATGAGTGCCTTAAATGGTAGTATAGCACTCGTAGAGCCGCGTTGTGCCGATAGACGTAGGCTGTGCCAGCGTACACCTTACACGCCGACAAGAGGTGCGTAAGGGTCTCTGGCGCCTGCAGGCAGGCTCTACAGCGGATATCGGGCACATCCATACCCATAATCCGGCTACGGTATACTAAGGTGTTGAAGACACCGTCTTGGCAAGCCATTATAGAGCTCTCAGTCTCCGACTTCAACCCATTAGACCTTAGGAAGGAGAAGGTCAACTGCTCAGATAAACCATGCTCTTCTAGATGTTTGTAGAAGATTCCGTGCATTGGTTTATCTTTGTGAAGTCTTAAAAGCAATTGGACTTCAGCAGTTTTAATCCGGGTTTTTAATTGTGCGGGAGCAAGTTCCGTAACGGACTGCTGACACCTCCGCGTGAAGTCGAGCGTGAGACTAAGTTCTTCGGCTGCCCGTGTTGCTGCTCTAAAAAGGAAGGCTCCTTTACCCGCAATCTCGTGCTCTCGCACAAAGCGGATCAGGGGATCGGTGCTCGTCGTAACATAGCAGGCAGTGGCCAGTACTACTCTGTTGTGCAGACGCTCCAAACTCAATAGTCCACGCCCTCCCAGGTGTCGCGGGAGGTATATTCGCGGGACAGAGGATCTAGGATGTAGACTTCCCTCCATATTCATCCTTTTGCGGGTCTTTATGTCGATTTGTCGCAGCTCTTCCACTTTCCAGTGGATAGCACCAAAGCTGTATAACAACAATGGGACCGCAAGCATGTTTGTGGCAGCGACTTTGTTTTTGCCGGACAGTTCTGACGACCAGATCTGCCGGAGTCGGTGCAAATACTTGCGGCGGAGACACTCTTTGACCAATTCTGCCTCTTGGATGTGACGCTGCGCCACTCCAAGGTAGGTATAAGTATCTCCGGCATGCAGTTGTCGCAAGATGCTCCCATCAACGAGCTGCTCCTCATCTTCACTATCTCCGCAACGTCCTCTTTTGAGATGAACCATGGCACATTTGTCTATCCCGAACTCCATACCAATAGCTTGACTGTAATCCTGCACTACCCTCAGCGACTGCTCTAAATCGCGTTGTCCGGAGGCATAGAGTTTCAGGTCATCCATGTAAAATAAGTGGGTGACCTTGTGCCTCCGGTAATTGGGCTTGCCACAGCTATATCCCTTAGTATTTTTCAGCGCTATGGACAAAGGCAGTAGCGAGATGCAGAAGAGCAAGGGACTCAAGGAGTCTCCTTGGAAGACGCCTCTTTTAAATGATACCAACTCTGTCCGAACCCTGGTTTCACCCGATGTTATAGTGAACCGAGTCTTCCAGAGCGGCATCAGTTGTTTGATGCATCCCACTATTTGATCATCTACCGAAAGACATTCCAACAGCCGCACAATCAGTTCATGAGACGTAGTGTCGAATGCCTTCCGATAGTCGATCCAGGCCATAGAAAGGTTTCGCAGGTACTGCACGGAGTCCTGTGTGACACAGCGGTCAATCAACAGGTTATCCCTGCAGCCAGCTACTCCTTTCTTAGACCCTCTTTGTTCATATACGCTGAGAAATACGGGATTTACAGCTTGAAGGATACGCATGTACAAGATTCTGGTGAAGAGCTTGTAACATGCGTTCAGACATGTTATTGGCCTGTAGTTTTTAGGATCAGACAAATCTCCGGTCTTCGGGAGAAGCACGGTTCGACCCTCGACAAACCAAGCCGGAATTGGCTGCTCCTGATTTAGCCACGAGTTAAAAACTCTAGCTAAATGCCGGTGGCAACTGGGAAACTTTTTCAACCAGTAGGTGTTTATGCCATCCGGGCCAGGAGCTGCGAAATTCTTTGCGCCTCGTAAGGCACCAAGAATTTCTTCCGTGTTTATCGGGTGACGCAGTACATTCAAGTTTGGAGTCCTCCTACAAACGGACTCGAACTGCGCCAAGGCCGGAGTGTCTGCTTGGAGAGGTTTGGGCTGTTCGTAAATGCCCCTCCAGAAAGTCTCCACGCGATCAGCAGTTGGCGGCTGCTCTATAACTGGTGGTCGCTGTTGGAAGAGACGAGCAGGCTTTTCGGAAAACATTCTGTTTTCCTCCAAACCTCTCGCCCGCGTCACCAGTGATCGTTTAGCAGCGATTAGCGTCCGTATCCTGTCAAGACAATGCTGCTTGACAACAACCAGTACCGCTTGACTGAGCGTGTGATGGTCGCGCCTTAGCTCTCGGGCTATCTGGCGCACGCGGCGCGTAAAAGGCCTACCGGCCGCTCTATATTCCATCACACACTGGATACGGGATGCTTCTTGGCGAGCCAACTGGATTTTCGCTTCCATCTGGCGCACCCGCCTCTGTGCTCTCTCGACAGGAGAGTCTCTCACTCTCCCCTGTCCAGCCAGCCTCAGAGCCGCAGCGTAAATTTCGCAATTGATGCTCCAAATGTCAGAGACCTCCGATAGACGTTCACTCAGCGCCTCATCCTCTCTCTTTAAATCTGCCAGCTTGAAGGACCTCTTGTTGTTATGCAAGGCCCTTCGGTCACTGAAATCTCCAGGTGAGACGGCTTCGTCGATTTCCCTCTCAGCGGGCCTCATCGGCGACCTTTCAGCCTGGTTAACAGGCCTTTCAGTCACCGGAGGGGCAGGCTGAGCTGGAGCACGAACGTATCCCTGCCCCCGAAGGTAAAATACCTGGTTCCGCAAGCTCTATATATATATATATATATATATATATATATATATATATATAGACAAAACAAAAACAAAAAAGGTGCAGCCCGGGCTCCGACACACCGGGCTGCTGTTCCATTCCCCAGCGACTACTCCTCACACCGTGAGGTGAGCAATCACTGGGTCCACGTATCGTGCGTCCTAAGCAGACGAAGGGACCCATGGATGACTGCCTTCTGCATTCTGGCGGCTAAGATGTGCGCCGCCGCACGGCACACCGGCATTTTGCGCAGTGCAGAGAGCAGCGTATCCCTCATACCACCTAGGGATCCAATGACCATTACTAGCAGACTCACAGTGTAGTCCGGCCAGAGCCTGCGAAGTTGTCCGAGGAGCTCCTGATACTTGGTCCGCTTTTCCTCCTCCTTAGAGACGATGTTCCCCTCGGCAGGTGCCGAGAACTCGATAACGAACATCGTCTTTTGTTGGTAGTCGAGGAGGACTATGTCGGGCTTATTTGCATGTATAAGCTCGAGCGTGGAGAATGAGTAGTTCCAGTAAATTCGGCACCTCTCGTTCTCCACAACGGACTCAATGTCCCCTGGAGCGTATGGCAGCACCGGTGTCTCATCTATACCGTATGAGTGCCTTAAATGGTAGTATAGCACTCGTAGAGCCGCATTGTGCCGATAGATGTAGGCTGTGCCAGCGTACACCTTACACGCCGACAAGAGGTGCGTAAGGGTCTCTGGCGCCTGCAGGCAGGCTCTACAGCGGATATCGGGCACATCCATACCCATAATCCGGCTACGGTATACTAAGGTGTTGAAGACACCGTCTTGGCAAGCCATTATAGAGCTCTCAGTCTCCGACTTCAACCCATTAGACCTTAGGAAGGAGAAGGTCGACTGCTCAGATAAACCATGCTCTTCTAGATGTTTGTAGAAGATTCCGTGCATTGGTTTATCTTTGTGAAGTCTTAAGAGCAATTGGACTTCAGCAGTTTTAATCCGGGCTTTTAATTGTGCGGGAGCAAGTTCCGTAACGGACTGCTGACACCTCCGCGTGAAGTCGAGCGTGAGACTAAGTTCTTCGGCTGCCCGTGTTGCTGCTCTAAAAAGGAAGGCTCCTTTACCCGCAATCTCGTGCTCTCGCACAAAGCGGATCAGGGGATCGGTGCTCGTCGTAACATAGCAGGCAGTGGCCAGTACTACTCTGTTGTGCAGATGCTCCAAACTCAATAGTCCACGCCCTCCCAGGTGTCGCGGGAGGTATATTCGCGGGACAGAGGATCTAGGATGTAGACTTCCCTCCATATTCATCCTTTTGCGAGTCTTTATGTCGATTTGTCGCAGCTCTTCCACGTTCCAGTGGATAGCACCAAAGCTGTATAGCAACAATGGGACCGCAAGCATGTTTGTGGCAGCGACTTTGTTTTTGCCGGACAGTTCTGACGACCAGATCTGCCGGAGTCGGTGCAAATACTTGCGGCGGAGACACTCTTTGACCAATTCTGCCTCTTGGATGTGACGCTGCGCCACTCCAAGGTAGGTATAAGTATCTCCGGCATGCAGTTGTCGCAAGATGCTCCCATCAACGAGCTGCTCCTCATCTTCACTATCTCCGCAACGTCCTCTTTTGAGATGAACCATGGCACATTTGTCTATCCCGAACTCCATACCAATAGCTTGACTGTAATCCTGCACTACCCTCAGCGACTGCTCTAAATCGCGTTGTCCGGAGGCATAGAGTTTCAGGTCATCCATGTAAAATAAGTGGGTGACCTTGTGCCTCCGGTAATTGGGCTTGCCACAGCTGTATCCCTTAGTATTTTTCAGCGCTATGGACAAAGGCAGTAGCGAGATGCAAAAGAGCAAGGGACTCAAGGAGTCTCCTTGGAAGACCCCTCTTTTAAATGATACCAACTCTGTTCGAACCCTGGTTTCACCCGATGTTATGGTGAACCGAGTCTTCCAGAGCGGCATCAGTTGTTTGATGCATCCCACTATTTGATCATCTACCGAAAGACATTCCAACAGCCGCACAATCAGTTCATGAGACGTAGTGTCGAATGCCTTCCGATAGTCGATCCAGGCCATAGAAAGGTTTCGCAGGTAATGCACGGAGTCCTGTGTGACACAGCGGTCAATCAACAGGTTATCCCTGCAGCCAGCTACTCCTTTCTTAGACCCTCTTTGTTCATATACGCTGAGAAATACGGGATTTACAGCTTGAAGGATACGCATGTACAAGATTCTGGTGAAGAGCTTGTAACATGCGTTCAGACATGTTATTGGCCTGTAGTTTTTAGGATCAGACAAATCTCCGGTCTTCGGGAGAAGCACGGTTCGACCCTCGACAAACCAAGCCGGAATTGGCTGCTCCTGATTTAGCCACGAGTTAAAAACTCTAGCTAAATGCCGGTGGCAACTGGGAAACTTTTTCAACCAGTAGGTGTTTATGCCATCCGGGCCAGGAGCTGCGAAATTCTTTGCGCCTCGTAAGGCACCAAGAATTTCTTCCGTGTTTATCGGGTGACGCAGTACATTCAGGTTTGGAGTCCTCCTACAAACGGACTCGAACTGCGCCAAGGCCGGAGTGTCTGCTTGGAGAGGTTTGGGGTGTTCGTAAATGCCCCTCCAGAAAGTCTCCACGCGATCAGCAGTTGGCGGCTGCTCTATGACTGGTGGTCGCTGTTGGAAGAGACGAGCAGGCTTTTCGGAAAACAATCTGTTTTCCTCCAAACCTCTCGCCCGCGTCACCAGTGATCGTTTAGCAGCGATTAGCGTCCGTATCCTGTCAAGACAATGCTGCTTGAGAACAACCAGTACCGCTTGACTGAGCGTGTGATGGTCGCGCCTTAGCTCTCGGGCTATCTGGCGCACGCGGCGCGTAAAAGGCCTACCGGCCGCTCTATATTCCATCACACACTGGATACGGGATGCTTCTTGGCGAGCCAACTGGATTTTCGCTTCCATTTGGCGCACCCGCCTCTGTGCTCTCTCGACAGGAGAGTCTCTCACTCTCCCCTGTCCAGCCAGCCTCAGAGCCGCAGCGTAAATTTCGCAATTGATGCTCCAAATGTCAGAGACCTCCGATAGACGTTCACTCAGCGCCTCATCCTCTCTCTTTAAATCTGCCAGCTTGAAGGACCTCCTGTTGTTATGCAAGGCCCTTCGGTCACTGAAATCTCCAGGTGAGACGGCTTCGTCGATTTCCCTCTCAGCGGGCCTCATCGGCGACCTTTCAGCCTGGTTAACAGGCCTTTCAGTCGCCGGAGGGGCAGGCTGAGCTGGAGCACGAACGTATCCCTGCCCCCGAAGGTAAAATACCTGGTTCCGCAAGCTCTGGGAGGTAATTGTGCTATGCTCTGGATGCATTTCACACCACCTCCCATGCATGCGGGCCATGTATCCCCTACGGCGCGGGCTACTGCTCTCGTAGCAGCTCAGCAGGTCATCCTTCAGTTCCGTCGTCCACCTAAAACAGTCCATGTCGTTGCGTGTGTCGTCGTCAGGGCGATCCGAGGCACCGCCACCTTGCCCAGAGCCGGCTTCCGATACCGGCCTGGTGTGGGTGCTCTTCTTCTGGGGCGGTCGAACCAGAAGGTAGGGCCCGTCCGGTGGTTAGCCTTAGGGCCCCCAGCCGACATTTCAGAGGCAGCCGACCACATTGCCTCCTAGGGATGACCTGTACAGGTTGCCGGCCGGCTTTCATCCCTGGCTTGGGTTATCCCCGCAGTGTCGCCACGCACCGAATAGCCGTTTGATGTTGGTCGGCTTCCTGGGGGCGCATTTTATACCTACTGCCAGGTTTGCTATCAGCCGCCCCTAACCTGGGGTCAGACGCTGTCGGGAAGCCGTCCTTAACATAGGTGCAGCCGCTTCCTCACTATGGTGGTTCATACGCCTGCTTTCACAGCCGGTGACCACCATAGGCCCTTTTAAGGCAAGGACTACCAATCTTTTAGTCGCCTCTTACGACAGGCAGATTAAACCCTGGGAACATTCTAAACCCGGACCCAGACGGGTATATATATATATATATATATATAAACAAAACAAAAACAAAAAAGGTGCAACCCGGGCTCCGACACACCGGGCTGCTGTTCCATTCCCCAGCGACTACTCCTCACACCGTGAGGTGAGCAATCACTGGGTCCGCGTATCGTGCGTCCTAAGCAGACGAAGGGACCCATGGATGACTGCCTTCTGCATTCTGGCGGCTAAGATGTGCGCCGCCGCACGGCACACCGGCATTTTGCGCAGTGCAGAGAGCAGCGTATCCCTCATACCACCTAGGGATCCAATGACCATTACTAGCAGACTCACAGTGTAGTCCGGCCAGAGCCTGCGAAGTTGTCCGAGGAGCTCCTGATACTTGGTCCGCTTTTCCCCCTCCTTAGAGACGATGTTCCCCTCGGCGGGTGCCGAGAACTCGATAACGAACATCGTCTTTTGTTGGTAGTCGAGGAGGACTATGTCGGGCTTATTTGCATGTATAAGCTCGAGCGTGGAGAATGAGTAGTTCCAGTAAATTCGGCACCTCTCGTTCTCCACAACGGACTCAATGTCCCCTGGAGCGTATGGCAGCACCGGTGTCTCATCTATACCGTATGAGTGCCTTAAATGGTAGTATAGCACTCGTAGAGCCGCGTTGTGCCGATAGACGTAGGCTGTGCCAGCGTACACCTTACACGCCGACAAGAGGTGCGTAAGGGTCTCTGGCGCCTGCAGGCAGGCTCTACAGCGGATATCGGGCACATCCATACCCATAATCCGGCTACGGTATACTAAGGTGTTGAAGACACCGTCTTGGCAAGCCATTATAGAGCTCTCAGTCTCCGACTTCAACCCATTAGACCTTAGGAAGGAGAAGGTCAACTGCTCAGATAAACCATGCTCTTCTAGATGTTTGTAGAAGATTCCGTGCATTGGTTTATCTTTGTGAAGTCTTAAAAGCAATTGGACTTCAGCAGTTTTAATCCGGGTTTTTAATTGTGCGGGAGCAAGTTCCGTAACGGACTGCTGACACCTCCGCGTGAAGTCGAGCGTGAGACTAAGTTCTTCGGCTGCCCGTGTTGCTGCTTTAAAAAGGAAGGCTCCTTTACCCGCAATCTCGTGCTCTCGCACAAAGCGGATCAGGGGATCGGTGCTCGTCGTAACATAGCAGGCAGTGGCCAGTACTACTCTGTTGTGCAGATGCTCCAAACTCAATAGTCCACGCCCTCCCAGGTGTCGCGGGAGGTATATTCGCGGGACAGAGGATCTAGGATGTAGACTTCCCTCCATATTCATCCTTTTGCGGGTCTTTATGTCGATTTGTCGCAGCTCTTCCACGTTCCAGTGGACAGCACCAAAGCTGTATAGCAACAGTGGGATCGCAAGCATGTTTGTGGCAGCGACTTTGTTTTTGCCGGACAGTTCTGACGACCAGATCTGCCGGAGTCGGTGCAAATACTTGCGGCGGAGACACTCTTTGACCAATTCTGCCTCTTGGATGTGACGCTGCGCCACTCCAAGGTAGGTATAGGTATCTCCGGCATGCAGTTGTCGCAAGATGCTCCCATCAACGAGCTGCTCCTCATCTTCACTATCTCCGCAACGTCCTCTTTTGAGATGAACCATGGCACATTTGTCTATCCCGAACTCCATACCAATAGCTTGACTGTAATCCTGCACTACCCTCAGCGACTGCTCTAAATCGCGTTGTCCGGAGGCATAGAGTTTCAGGTCATCCATGTAAAATAAGTGGGTGACCTTGTGCCTCCGGTAATTGGGTTTGCCACAGCTGTATCCCTTAGTATTTTTCAGCGCTATGGACAAAGGCAGTAGCGAGATGCAAAAGAGCAAGGGACTCAAGGAGTCTCCTTGGAAGACCCCTCTTTTAAATGATACCAACTCTGTTCGAACCCTGGTTTCACCCGATGTTATAGTGAACCGAGTCTTCCAGAGCGGCATCAGTTGTTTGATGCATCCCACTATTTGATCATCTACCGAAAGACATTCCAACAGCCGCACAATCAGTTCATGAGACGTAGTGTCGAATGCCTTCCGATAGTCGATCCAGGCCATAGAAAGGTTTCGCAGGTAATGCACGGAGTCCTGTGTGACACAGCGGTCAATCAACAGGTTATCCCTGCAGCCAGCTACTCCTTTCTTAGACCCTCTTTGTTCATATACGCTGAGAAATACGGGATTTACAGCTTGAAGGATACGCATGTACAAGATTCTGGTGAAGAGCTTGTAACATGCGTTCAGACATGTTATTGGCCTGTAGTTTTTAGGATCAGACAAATCTCCGGTCTTCGGGAGAAGCACGGTTCGACCCTCGACAAACCAAGCCGGAATTGGCTGCTCCTGATTTAGCCACGAGTTAAAAACTCTAGCTAAATGCCGGTGGCAACTGGGAAACTTTTTCAACCAGTAGGTGTTTATGCCATCCGGGCCAGGAGCTGCGAAATTCTTTGCGCCTCGTAAGGCACCAAGAATTTCTTCCGTGTTTATCGGGTGACGCAGTACATTCAGGTTTGGAGTCCTCCTACAAACGGACTCGAACTGCGCCAAGGCCGGAGTGTCTGCTTGGAGAGGTTTGGGGTGTTCGTAAATGCCCCTCCAGAAAGTCTCCACGCGATCAGCAGTTGGCGGCTGCTCTATGACTGGTGGTCGCTGTTGGAAGAGACGAGCAGGCTTTTCGGAAAACAATCTGTTTTCCTCCAAACCTCTCGCCCGCGTCACCAGTGATCGTTTAGCAGCGATTAGCGTCCGTATCCTGTCAAGACAATGCTGCTTGACAACAACCAGTACCGCTTGACTGAGCGTGTGATGGTCGCGCCTTAGCTCTCGGGCTATCTGGCGCACGCGGCGCGTAAAAGGCCTACCGGCCGCTCTATATTCCATCACACACTGGATACGGGATGCTTCTTGGCGAGCCAACTGGATTTTCGCTTCCATCTGGCGCACCCGCCTCTGTGCTCTCTCGACAGGAGAGTCTCTCACTCTCCCCTGTCCAGCCAGCCTCAGAGCCGCAGCGTAAATTTCGCAATTGATGCTTCAAATGTCAGAGACCTCCGATAGACGTTCACTCAACGCCTCATCCTCTCTCTTTAAATCTGCCAGCTTGAAGGACCTCTTGTTGTTATGCAAGGCCCTTCGGTCACTGAAATCTCCAGGTGAGACGGCTTCGTCGATTTCCCTCTCAGCGGGCCTCATCGGCGACCTTTCAGCCTGGTTAGCAGGCCTTTCAGTCGCCGGAGGGGCAGGCTGAGCTGGAGCACGAACGTATCCCTGCCCCCGAAGGTAAAATACCTGGTTCCGCAAGCTCTGGGAGGTAATTGTGCTATGCTCTGGATGCATTTCACACCATCTCCCATGCATGCGGGACATGTATCCCCTACGGCGCGGGCTACTGCTCTCGTAGCAGCTCAGCAGGTCATCCTTCAGTTCCGTCGTCCACCTAAAACGGTCCATGTCGTTGCGTGTGTCGTCGTCAGGGCGATCCGAGGCACCGCCACCTTGCCCAGAGCCGGCTTCCGATACCGGCCTGGTGTGGGTGCTCTTCTTCTGGGGCGGTCGAACCAGAAGGTAGGGCCCGTCCGGTGGTTAGCCTTAGGGCCCCCAGCCGACATTTCGGAGGCAGCCGACCACATTGCCTCCTAGGGATGACCTGTAGAGGTTGCCGGCCGGCTTTCATCCCTGGCTTGGGTTATCCCCACAGTGTCGCCACGCACCGAATAGCCGTTTGATGTTGGTCGGCTTCCTGGGGGCGCATTTTATACCTACTGCCAGGTTTGCTATCAGCCGCCCCTAACCTGGGGTCAGACGCTGTCGGGAAGCCGTCCTTAACATAGGTGCAGCCGCTTCCTCACTATGGTGGTTCATACGCCTGCTTTCACAGCCGGTGACCACCATAGGCCCTTTTAAGGCAAGGACTACCAATCTTTTAGTCGCCTCTTACGACAGGCAGATTAAACCCTGGGAACATTCTAAACCCGGACCCAGACGGGTTATATATATATATATATATATATATATATATTTTAAAACTTATATAATAATAACTTTAGTGGAACTCATGAGTTGTACTCATAGCTCTATTTTTTCTTTTTATTTTACTATTTTTCTGTAAATAGCTGATGTATGCTAAATAAACGTCTATACTACTACTACTACTATACTACTACTACTGAGCTCTTATTGGTTCCCTACACGTAACGTCACGACCTGGGCGGGAAGTGTATGGATTCAAAAAATTCAACATTTAGAGCAATTTTTTTTCGGTTATAAATACGATAGAAAAATTTTGTAAAATTATTTATGGCATCTACGTGGTGTCAGGGTTCGTTTAAGCCAATAAACCAAAAATGTGGTATAGGCCCATTAGAGATCCATCTACAGCAGACGATAATTGCAGAAAATGTCATCAACAAAAAGAAAATAGATCACATAACAAGCAAGTGCCAAACTCTTGCCGGTACCGAATACACAGCCAGACATAGCTCTGCGGCCAAGGTCACACACCAAGCCCTAGCCACAACAAACAAACTAATAGAGAACACAGCTCCATATTACACAATTACACTCAGACATCAGTACTCGAAACCGATCGATACAAACTATACTGCAACGTTGAAATATGGACATGCAGACAAGACTATCCAAGCCAATAGACCAGGTGTAGTTTCCCAGTCAAAGGCCGACAAAATTTCCTATTTGATAGATATTGTCATTCCCAATGATGTGAATGTCCAAAACGCCTACGCTGAGAAGATATCTAAATACACGGACCTTGCCATGGAAATGAAACGACTTTGGAAACAAAACAAAATCACTATTGTCTCTCTCATTATGTCGGTGTCACGCCTTACACCAAACACATTTACACAACACCCTCAACAGTTGGGCTTGGACGAATAGTTACACAAAGTGTCCCAAAAGTCTGTAATCCTGATGACCAGTAATACTGTGCGATCCTTCATAAATTCCGATCAATAATAGTCCTGGTGTTGACTTGGCACAGCCCGTCAAAATTTGCTGCTACCGCAATTATGCGAGAGAAACGTAAAAGGTCAGATAATAATAATTTCCTCATAACTTTCACAAACACTTTTTTCACAAAACCAACACTAAGAGAATAGAAGAGCGGTATTATAAATACGCACCGAATTAAAACTATACAGGGATCGAGGAGTCATAACAGGCAAAACCATAATAAACAATAGATTATACATTATTGTAATAGATAAAGTAAAAAGAAAGTTAAACAACTCTGACAGGTAGCGCACACACCTTGGACCAAAACATACAAAATACATGGGATGAAAGGTACTTGCTTACTCCGCAAGATGGAGATGATTCAAAACATTTGGTTCACAGAAAAGTCGGAAAAAATGAAGGGTACCGGCTGGATACGAACCAGCGTCTCCGGCATTCTAGGCCAGCGCGTTTACCAACTGCGCCACGGTACTCCGCACGACAGCCGATACACAGCGCCTACGACCTGTTGTCGACTCCACCGACATGCACCACTCCCCCGTGTACTCCTGTGAACCATGTATTTCAGTCATCCAGAGACATCTAGTCGGCAGTTGGGTGAGTGTGAATCTCTCACCGCTGTTTTGCACGACAGCTCTCTATGTTACTGAAAAACTACGACTACTCAGTCGGCCAGGATTTCATGGGATGAAAGGTACTTGCTTACTTCGCTTAAACAGCGGTGAGAGATTCACACTCACCCAACTGCCGACTAGATATCTCTGGATGACTGAAATACATGGTTCGCAGGAGGATACAGGGGAGTGGTGGGTGTCGGTGGAGTCGACAACAGGTCGTAGGCGCTGTGTATCGGCTGTGGTGCGGAGTACCGTGGCGCAGTTGGTAAACGCGCTGGCCTAGAATGCCGAAGACGCTGGTTCGTATCCAGCCGGTACCCTTCATTTTTGCGATTTTTCTGTGAACCAAATGATTGGAATACAAAATACACTTGCAGAAAATATTCGAAAATATACTGAGTTGGCAGGAGGAAATGAAGGATTGTGTGGAAAATGGAAAAGTGTTCATATTTTGCGTCTCGTTATCTTTGTCACAGGCCTCATACCACCATAGGTTCCTTCGGAATTTAAGAAGCTCGACTTACCATTACAGCTTCCAATTGAATAATTACAAAAAACCAGTCATCTTGAAAACCTGCAGAATAGTGAGAAAAACATTTCAGTGGGTCAACCAGGAATGGGTTCTCCGAGAGCCCTCAGATCCTGCTAGGACAATAATTTGAGAGAAAGTAAAAAAAGGATGATAATAATAGGGTATAGATGTATCCAACACCCGTTGTAGAGTCTGCCGACAGGCACCAGAGACATTTAAGCGTCTCTTGTTGGTATATTAGACGTACGCTGGGACACTCCAGGGCATTATAGAGTCCATTGTGGAGAACGGGAGATGCCGAGTTCGTTATAGAGATTTCGGCACCTGCCGAGGTGAACATCGTCTCTAAAAGGGGTGATACACGTACGAGTAAGTACGCGTACTTATGGCTCGACGACCTTTTTCGCCTGTGTGTCACCGTAAGTACGCGTACTTTAAAACCGTCGTGCAAACCGCCGGCGATCCAACTGGTTTGAAATCTTGCTCGTAGCTTGTCTCGGCTCATACTACGAGCCGTGAGCCACCACTCTGTTTTGGCAGGCCATCGATGCGCAACGCTTGTTGTGTTTGGCGTTTGTTTCGTTTATTTAGGAAAATTATCAGAATGAGTGATTTCAGCTTCACGTGTCTCACCGCGTCGAGCCGAGTAAGTTCGCGAACTTAAAAACCGCGTACTTAAAGTTCGTACGTGTATCACCCCTTTAAGGAGGAGGAAAAGCGAACCAAATATCAGGAGTTGCTCGGACAACTTTGTAGGCTCTGGCCAAACTACACTGCGAGTCTGCTGTTGGATTCGTAGGTGGAATAAGGAAAATGCTGCTCTCTGTACTACGCGCAATGCCGGTGTGTCGTGCGGCGGACCACATCTTAGCATAAGGCAGTCATCCTTGGGTCCCTTCGTCTACTTAGTCTACTTAGAACAGTAGCTCATTGTGTCGGTGTCCGGGCTGCACCTTTTTGTGAAAAACCTTTTTATTAATAAAATAAGATGGTTCACAATTACTGTAAGTATACCCTTGGCGAAGTCTAGCAACGCTGTTCCACTTAGCTATAAGCGGTGACCACTCTCCAAAAAAAGAAACAAAATATACCAATTCGAGTTGGTTAACGAAAACAACGTAGTACTGTGCCAAGTATAAAGCTAAAATCTAATCAAAGAAAGTATGAAATTACTATAGATGATGACTGTAGATTCTCAGAAATAATGGAATCATAGATTTACTATTGTCGAAGGGGGGTAGTCATTGCCGAAACAAAAACCAGTTAAGTAACAAACAGTTAATAATTGGGAATACGGCAAATAAACGCAAAAGTGGACTCTTTTAACTTTATTCCAAGCTTTCGGAAACTTATGATTCCTTCATCAGGGTAAAGTTAGTGAGATTACTGCATTATGATGTTCAAAAGGCGGGACTTCACAAAATAGCACAATTTGTGTGAATTGTGTGTCCACACAAATTGTATTATTTTGTGTGAAGTCTCTCCCTTTGAACATCTTTAAAAGAGTCCACTTTTGCGTTTATTTGCCGCATTCCCAATTATTAACGGTTTATTACCTTTACTATTGTCTATCCTCATAGTTTCGTCAAACGTTATTCAGATAGACCCTAATTTTTTATTGCATTTTTTGAATGTTATTCGCTCTGATCTTAGATCAACTGGCCAGTTGTATCGTGGATGAGACATCATTCTTTCTTAACGACTATTAGCATAATCAATGGACCCCAGTATACATTGGCTTTAATGTTGTAAAGCTGTTACTCACTTTGATGCCATGCTCGAGACAGTACAACTCCCAACAAGCATTTGCAATCTGCACCCCAGCTTGGCCAATGTGGATTTGAACGATTTCCCTCTTAGGCATGATATGGTCTTATCTGTTTGATGGCATGGTAGTTTTTACACTGAGAATTTGGCGTGATGAATTGGTTCGAAATAAATGGACGATGATGACGTCTGATTGATTTTGACTGGAATTTTGACAATGACAGTCATTGACAGTTTTTTTGGTTATCACCTGATGACGTTGTCAAACATTGAGTCAAGCGGCTTGACAAACCCCACTCAGTACTCACTTTCCATGGTAGACTTGACTTGACTTAACCTCTGTTATTCATCAGGGTAAGCTGAAGAAGAGAATATACGATACAATATGGAGCAGAAAGTTGGGCCTTGAGTAATAGTAATAGAAACAAGTGATTGGCCTCAGGAATGGATTTCATGAGGAGAAGTTGTAGGAGATCAATGCTTGAGAGAATCAAGAATGAAGTTATTAGATGGGACATGGGCATCGATAGGGATATTATAGACCAGCTTGAAAAGAAACAACTGAAATGGTTCGAGCATATAAAGAGAGTGGGAGAAGAGAGATGGCCAAAAAGAATTTCGGAATGGACACCGACACGAAAAAAGAGAGGAAGACCTAGAAGAAGCTGGAGGGGTGATGTTGATGAGGCAAATGAGATTTAAAGCTTGACCTTGACCGTAGAAATCCGTGTGTATATTATATTATCGACCGTCAAGCAGTTTTGAAATTGGTGGCATCTCCAAGGATATACCAGCTCTAGTTAATGAATGTTCTGCTGCCCTTTCGAAATACGATACACTCATGTACCAGGCAACGGGATCATGTATCATTTCGCTGCGATAGAGGCTAAAAGCTCCTGCACACGTACTTCGTACCACGTACTTTCTGGGGAAATGTGCCCTTAGAGCTCAGATGTTTGACACAACGGGGATTGAAGAGGAATCTTCATCCTCAGGAGAACGGCTGAACGTAGTGACATTCATCAGGAGATATAGAAGGTTGGATAAAAATGGGATCCCAGGAGGTCATTATAGGTTTTTGGTGTTGATTCTGTGGGGTCAGCAAAAAAGGTGAATCCTACAAACAACTAGGAGATCATGTTTTTGCTCTGCTGAAGAAAAAACGTCAGGTCGATACTTTTAAAGCAATAAAACCATGGCTTTAATCATGGATTTGGTTCATGGTCGAATTTGACCAAGTGTAAAATATAAATTTGACGTCAAATAAGTCCACGGATTTCTTTATGGATTACTTCACGCAATTACAGCCTGCCTTAATTTGTAGTCAAGTTTGACATCAGTATGTTATTAAACGTTTTCTAAATAAAAATTCGCAATCAAATTAAGAACTTACTGCCAAAAGGTCGCAAAAGATACGAATTGAATAGATCTTGCGAAAACCGCTAAACCTCATGACACCAACGGTGTTGGCAGCACTGCATACTCTCACAAAATCCATGGCTTCGTTCATATGTAAAATAGGTATTACAAATTTCATTCCTCTACTGGACTGAATCCAATGAATAAATTAGAACATATTGGCTTTCGTGGAGTATCATTCAGGCTAATGGAAAGCTATCTAACCAATCGCACAAATTATGTCGAAGTAGATAATATCTTGAGTGAGTGCAAAATATTTAAATACCACAAGGAGCCGTCTTAGGACCGCTCTCATTCAATATTTATATAAACGACCTACTTAATATTGCCACAAAATCAATGATACACTGCTTTGCAGATGATACAGTGATAACCTATCAAGCATCAAGCTGGAAAGAAATCCAAGAAATAATCAGGTATGATATAACAATTATTAAAAGTTGGTTTGATACCAATCTTCTTACGATAAATTTTGATAAAGCTTACTATTTACCTTTTTCGTCATATAAAAATACGTTACCTAATTTTGGACCTATTGAAATAGACGAAAGACAAATTTTTGAGGCTGATAATGTCAGATATCTAGGTATAATAATTGACAAACATTTAAAATGGGATTTACAAATCAAATTTCTTTCGCGAAAAGTCAGACAACTATTACCGAAACTCAAATTTCTTAGACAATTTCTGAACACACGTTGTTTAGAAACATTATATTATTCTCTTGTGCAGTTCCAGCTAAATTATGGCATCTTAGGTCGGGGAGGAGTGCATCAAACTCATTTGAAGAGTATCAGTTCCTTGCAAAAATATGTTTTGAAGGTTATTTATTATAAAGAACCCACTTACCCCTCAAAAAATTTATTTAAAGAATCCCAGAAATTTGATATCCGACAACTATACAGCTATAAAATATTGAATTTCGTCCACAAACATAAAAATTACATCAACTTCAATAGCCATGAACATAATACACTTGCCAAAAATAGGACCTTAAGGCCTCCTATACTTAAGTCAATAGGCCAAAAAAATTTAATATATTTATGTTGCTGCATATACGATTTACTTCCTGCTTCACTGAAATCCATAAAATCTCATATTGTATACAAAAAAAAGTCAAAAAACGGATAGTGGACACACCCAGAAATATTCTTTCAAATGTTTTTAACAGGATTTTGAACTGACAGACTTACAAGTTTTTAATATAGCTAGTATTAGTTTTAATATATTATGTATTTGTAAAATATATGTATGTATTGCAATGTAACCCACGCACAAGGTCAGCACCTTCTGTGGGTCAAATAATTTATTTACCCTCTGTATTGTTGGTGAATAAATTATTATTGTATCAAAAAAAAATTAATGAGGTCATAGATGAGGAGCTATGACTATGCTACATACTGATACTGAACATTGACACTGTAACTGACACTGATAGAGCATAATATCTAGGTTCTCTCGGTTTTCCAACATATCGTCGTCATCTTACTAAGAGAAATTCTGTACCTCTGACCAACAAGAGACAAAGATGACGAGTCAACCATGTCCAGGCGTATGTGCTAGTGGAGGTGGTCCAGTTAGTCGGGTCATACAGAGACCAGAGAACAAGTTCTTAGATACCCTAGCCAATACAGATGAACTAGCTGCATTTGTAGAAGGACAGCAAGAAGTTGTACCAGTTATAGGTGGGGTTTTTATCGACTATGAGCTCGGACCAGTATTCATCATGGCCTCCTCCGCTAAGAAACAGGCAAGTGACTTTTCAATCCAATCATGTATTACTTAAAGAACTTCTACCGTTTTTTTTTTTTCTATAGCAACCATCTGATAGAAATGCTTCAAAGTTTAGCTTCCATTTCCAATATATTTGCAGATATCATCATCATAGTCACAATGTGGAATCTATGAAGACACCTTCAAAGCACTTTTCTGTGTAGAATAAGTTTAGAGAATCAGATTGTTGATGCTATGTTTTGATTTCATGGAACATGCCATGCATCATCATAGTCACAATGTCTTAACAGAAATGTTGTGAACCCGTAAAAAGCATTAAGTCGGAGCTAGAGTATTGTGGCGCTCTTGATACTCATATCCAGCACATGTTTCGTCGTATCCACCCAGTGTGTAGGGGAACGGCCAAGGTGCCGCCCACTGGGGGCATGACCCTGAACTACAGGTTTTTTCCATATTATCGCTTCTGTGTATATGTCCGAAGAATGTAAAGCCTTGTACCCACTAGTAGACATGTTGCGCGATTTGGTCTCAGAGACGTGTCCAAGGTTGTCTAGGTAGCCCAATCTACGTCTACGGGCCTGTTGCGAGACCAAAAATCGCAGGTCTATGGTCTCCCGACAGGAATGGGAGACTTCATGCGACGCTAGACAATTGCGCAACATTTTGACAGTGTGGACGTCAACCGGAGTCTAGAAAAGAGACGTCCCAATCTGTCTGTGGTCTGTCTGCAACTACCGAGTGGCATGGTTCGACTGTTTTGTATTCGGCTCTTGGTGTGGTTCGTTATTTTTGTTTTTGTACAGTGATTTGTGAAAATGTGGTCGAACGAGAAGGTTTTAGACTAATAGAAAATACATTAAATATAAAACTTCTATGAATAATATTAATTATTTTAGTTACCCCTAACTTTACATATTGTTTTAATGCCGAGATGATCGCATTGTAAACTTCTGGCATCATTTTTTATACAGCCTGTTTAGATATTCTGAAGCTGTACGTGAGGCTCGTGAATGAGTCTGCAGTTGCTAGGAAACGGAGTGTGACTGCAAGTCGAAGAGAAGCTAGGATTGTTTCTCTAACATTTGTTTTTTGCCTCATTATGAACTCCCCAACCATCAGAAACAACTCTTTAAAATCAGAAGGCTGAAATTTCGGAATTAAGTAATGTATTGGCGAACGTAGGCCCTTCTGCGAACACTTCTCGCGTCCACCAACGTTTACGTTTCTGCTTGGTTTTGCTGTTATCACTTAAGCAGGAACTTATTCCGCACAACGCAATGTCCTCCATAGTGGACAGCGAAGATGCGACTGATGCAAAATTCTTTGTCTCCTCTAAATCTGCACATTGTATAGTGTAGACGCTAGACGAGACAAATAATTGTGTTTCTAGACGGTCTATAGACCGTGTCTCTAGACACATATCTACTAGTGAGTACAAGGCTCACAGGCGTATACAATTATTTAATTACCCCCCCCCCAAGATTTTCTAAAAAAAAACTCCATCCAACTTTGACTTATTTATTTAAGCAATTGGCGCACTGAAAACAAAATTACTTTTTGCAGTAACTAAATTACAAAAGGGTTTGTTTTGCATTATTACAGTGATGCATATCTAATATATTTCCATTGTTACATAATCAGTTGAATAGTGAGTTTTTGGACGTCCGTTTCCTGACGTTATTGCACGTTATCGGCTATTTGTGGCATGCACAATTCACCCGAAATAACCGAATCGGCGAATAACCGATAAAAGGCCTCTACGGAAACACTGATCTGGATCCGGATAGATCAGTTATATGTCAAACAGCTGTCGAGTGGAATTTATGATTCCATGAATTTAACGAACAACGAAAAAGTTGATTTAACAATAAAAAACAGATGGTAAAGTAAAGCAGCTACTGATCTGCATCATCCGATCGCAAACACTTACTGTACAAGTGTGAACTACTCTATTTCTGGCCGATCTCAGATCCAGATCCAACTGATCGGGTTAACCCGATCATAGTTTCCGTAAAGGCCTAAAGTAGTACGTTAGCTACGGAATTTTACGGTACGATATGATTACGTGCGGTATTGACAGATCTAAATGACTATGCGGCAATAAGAAAAGAACCGTGATGATATTGATAGCAACAATACTTATTTTGCAGTTTATCGTTGTACAAAAGGATCAGGTTTTCTTCCGTCAATTTTATTTGGCAGTAATATCCAATACAAGCTACAAAGTTAGGTGTATCCGGCAACAGCGTGTGATCATCACGGGACTGAACCATGGTAGTGAAATCTGAACTGTCATGCTTCGGGGATCCTTCATAACATATATGTTTTATTTTACTGTGATCTATTTTCTGCTTGTGGTGTTTACTTGTTGCATGTAACATTTCTTGGACATTTCCGACCTAATCGAGCATAATGTGAGGTTAAGTTAGAATCAAATAGGTCCAATAATTTTTAATGTCAATTGTCGAATAACGAAACGATACAAGTCACAGATTCCGGTTACTTTAAAAACTGTACACATGGCACACGCTTATCGGTTATTCGAAACGCATGCTCAGAATAATGTTTTACGGATAGCGTCGTCCCAATTTTTAGTGGCTCAAAATCTCTCTAATGTCCTATACAACGTGGTAGCTTGTCACAAAAATTTGCCGAACTCATTAATTACCTGATGATGTTTTGAAAGTTGCACCGACTAGAAAAGTTAAAACACTAATTAAAAAATAGAGTACGTGTTGTGGCTACTAGGGTACCTGACTGGTGAGTGTTCATGATCGTCTAATTTTGTATGCTGTGCCAATAAAATGTTCACGGATGATATACGTATTACATATTATTTGTGTTCCGTAAAATTAAAATTGATTAATGCATCAATAGATTTTTTATCTTCCTAAAATACCTGATACTCCACAGTTTCACTTGCTGTTTATACCTTCTTTTTTATTTTAACACTATTAACATTTTCCTTTTCTCTTGCATCAACATCTTTCACGAAGGTATTACAAAAAATGGTGAAAGCACACACAACTTCATGCCCCGCTACCCCCCCCCCCCCCGCCCCAAGACTGAGGTCTGGATACGCCCCTGACAAGGCTTAAGCATTCTCATCGACACAATGGATTTGGGTTACCGAGCTCATCCAGTATGGAAACGTTAGTTCGATGGGCGGTGTAAGGAACTCTCAGCATTCTCCTCCACGTCCACATTTCAATTTGCAGATATAGAGAACTTGATAAGAAGGGGGACTCGACATCAAAACCAAAATAGTGTCCAACTCAAATTTTGAATTCCTATTGCCTTTCCTTAGGAGAATGAAATTAACAGGACCCTTTCGATGCCACAGGTACCTTGCATGGGTCCTTGTGCCGTCGCCAAGGAGGGAGGGGGTGCAGCCCCTGTTTCGCGCCCCATCGACCGTCCAGTGAACCCGTTTTTGGACACCCTCGCAGACGTGGACGGTTTGAAAGCGATGGTGGATGCCCAGAAGGATGTGATACCAGTCGTTGGGGGAGTCTTCATCGACTACGAGCTTGGCCCAGTTTTCTTCATGGCCTCATCCGTTAAGAAAGCGTGTGAAGGAGTGTGTGCTCCCAAGTAATTTTATTTAACATTTTTTAATATGTTATTTAGATGTTTTTTTATACATTTGCAGTATTTTATAATATATGAACGTTTCTTTACTCTTCATTTATAATATAAGAATTTTGTATGAGCCGACTTTTCATTTAATAACGGACTAACAAAGAAAATCTGTTTTGATACAATGGACTAGTATCATGAGGTTAATAACAATAATTTAGTTGTTATTACCGCTTAGTGCATACAAAAATAAACGTACTGCTGCATTTCGTTACCTTCTACATCATTTTGTTTTTTAGTAATTCCATTCTAAAGTTTAAAGAAAGGAATTCAAATTCAGCCAATCAGTGCCAACCGCGCGAATCATTAGCAGTGCATTATTGCCAAGAACAGCTCCGACTCGCAGACGGGAACAGAAGACAAGATAAATGAGCCAGCCCGCGTACAGCTCCGGCATTTCGCGCGCCATCAGAATGCGGCAACACAGCACACATATCTGTCTTTTGATTGGCTGTTCGCCTTTAGAGCAGTGCCGTCACTGCCCTAGGAGAATCCAAATATTTTCCTTATTTTCACGGATTTCCTGTGCCCAAAAAAATCGGATAAAAAAATGAGATGCTTTTTATGACGTACTCTATCATATGCAACCAAAAAAAATTCATGATACTAGTCCAATGGAATTTCTTCTTCATAGAACGATTATAGCGGTCACATAATTTTCTATGCCATTTTTATAACAGGTACGATTGGCCTTTAGTCTCAGGAAAGACCTTAGTTTAGGCGATTATCTCTTTATCTTAAATTTCTTTTCTTTTTAACATTTCAATTTCCCCGACATAGGAGGGGTAAGTTATTTGAATCGGCCTGTTTTTGCAAATTTTACTGAAATCAATGTGCGAGGTGTCACTTCCAAGGTAAAATCACCTTCTCTCATTTTCCGAAAAGAAAATGCGCTATGTTATATTATTATTTTTCCGAGTAACCTCCACCAACCTCACCATTAAATCGTAGATTTCCACCAAAAGTGGACCAAAAGATAGAGAACAAAAACCTCTTTATGACAGTGAAGTTTGAAATTATTTGTATCATTTTTGTAACAGTTACTGCCATTTTAAGTTCGAAAATCTGCTACTCTTTATGAATTTTTATTCCACTATTTTGAAAATTTTGCGGCATGCGCAGTAGCGTTTTCGACATAAGAAAACATGCTCTATATTGTGGTATCACAAGAATATTCACATTATGACATTACGTTTTGGGTTACCTCCACCCCCACCCCAACAAGCATTTAAAGTTAAATTTACCTCTTTTTTACTTCCAAGCTAGACCCATACCCTGTTGCTTCAAGTCAAATTTACCTCTTTTCGACGTTGTTTGTCTCAAAGTGGGGAATGAAATCAACGTAATTTAGGGGTCAAAAATAGGTAATGATAGTTTTCAGGATCATAAAGACAAAGCCTATTATAGTGCTAATTGTCTAGACAGAGGTAAATAATTGGTAAAAATGTGGTCATTAATGACTTAAACAGGCCCAAATATAAACCTATAATGGAACATATACTGAATGTGGTCGATAATAGGTCAAGGGATTTCGTTTATAGTTGGGTACATCAATAAAGCATGAAATGAATATCAAAACGCTGTTCGTACTATGAAGTTACCAACATGGTCGACAATATGCCTGATACACACCTAGGTATAAGCAATAACTAGATCTCCATACCCGTTCTACAAACCAAAATTTCGTTGCACAGCAAGATTTATTGTGAATATTTGATATGATACTACAAAAAAACAAGCGGGCCTTAAAAAATCGGCATATTTATTAATAACATAAAATTATAACAACATTATAAATGATGGCCTTGAATTCCATTATTTCAATTTTTCTCAGCTCGGTGTCATAACTTGGATACTTACACATTTAAAATACCGAGACACTGAAAATTTATGAACCATTTTGATTTTATTTAGTGTAAACGTTGAATATTTATGAAAATTTTTGTTGTCAATGTGGCTCCCATAAATAAAAAGTGACGAGCAAACATTTATCAACGTTGAAGTTCAAATTCACCTATTTTTTTTACTTTCAGGCCACTTTTCCTTAAACAAGTGATAATCGACAACATATTTTTACCCTCGAAGTTCGCTATTCCTTCATTTAAGGAAAAATCTGGTCATAAAGCTCGGTGAATAATACCTAGTTAGAATTAGGTCGAAATTTGGTAACAAAAGGTAAAAAACGCTTCAGCGATGGTGACATCATTCCTACACGATCGATGTTCGATGCGAATTTTAGAGACACACGCAGTGATCATATATATTTCATCATAAATAGATTGTAATGAAGTTTGCTTTACCTTTAAATAACTATTGACTCATTTCAAAGTAAATATTCTACTTTTATTATTTATTAGCCTTGGAGCTGAAGTCAAAGTATCGTTGAATATCGAAAACGCAACTATCAATATTCGATGTTTTTGTACTAACACTACCAACTCTATTCGGAGCAACTAACCTCACAATCCTCACATATTTTTGCTTTTGGCGCTTAGCGTGCCTTGTGTTTTGGTTTTGCTGTATTTAAAAAAATGAATACGTTTAAAGTAGTCGCTGTTATGAAAAATAGAGGGGCATCGTTGTCAGTGTCATATAGCTTCGTTTTGACTGCACGCAAGCCGATGTTTCTCTATAGAGTTAAAATTAACCTATTTTTCTCTTCACATGCGGCCTTTTCAGATTAAATAAAATACCAAATTTGGACATTGACTATAAGGGACTCAGGAAGTCAAATATTAGTAATAAATTTGCTATTTTAAACCACAATTCTCCTTCTCTGTGTTTTAACTATTAAGCAAAGAGTTGGGTAAAAAATTATCTTTTAATAACCTGAATGGCTCTTTACTTTGTCCTTGGAACTCGAAGGATTTTTCAATGTTACAATGGAGTAAAATTATGCTAGAGGTTTTGACCAAATATTTTTCTGGCGTATGCAAGCAAAAATTATGTCAAAATCAAGTAATTTGGAACCAAACATTATAACTTTGAGGGCCATTGTCTTCAAAGGCGATATATAGGTTAGAAATTTCTAATTTATATAATACTAAAAAGACTAATAGGAAATTTTAATTATCAAGGCATTTTCGTACCGCAAAATGTAGTAGTTTGTTACCCCATTAGGTTATTTTCTACAAAGAATTGGGAATTACGGCTGTATTTGTTTGTTGGGACCCCTTTTACTTCCCACACCGATAGGTGAGGGGAGTATTGTTATCGCGAAAATTTTCGATTTTGAGATAATACGTTTTTTGGGCGTTTTATGATGTGTACATAACGAAAATCCACGTCACTCATTTCCGTCGGTCTGTCTGTCGGTCTGTCTGTCTGTCTGTCGGTCTGTGTGTCTGTCGCGTTTTTCTACCCTCGTAATCTCAGTAACCGGTGCATGGATTGTGATGAAATTTGGGCAGCGGTATGCTGTGGGGTCGTAGTCGGTAATGTTCCTATAATTTTGAAAATCGGTGCATAGGCGGCGGAGTAATTAGCAAAAAACAAAAAAAATTAAATATTGCTGAAACTTCGTTTTTAGGCGTTTTAGGGGTCCCTGATCATTTTCTACTTTTTTTTGGGTGGGGGTGAAATTGGGGTGGTTGGGGGGTGGGGGGTTGTAAAATTTAAAATTTTGTTGCTTTCATAATAGACTGTCCACTGACCTGTGAAGGAAGACCTGGCGACATAAATAACTTTTTTAGGTTTATCCGAACATTGCCTTTGCCTATTACAGAAAGCAAAGGACAGAATTTTTTTTATGTAAACATACGAGAGTATTGCGTCAGATCGTTGTAACGAGGAAACTGTTGAATTTATTTTAGTGAAATTTTGAAACGGCATTACTACCATGGCAAAGATGGAAAACGCGTATGGTTTCGATAAATCGTGCCAGTGGCGGCGCAGAAATAATAAAAGAACTAAAAATATAAAAACAGCTCAAACTTCGTTTTTAAGCGTTTTAGAGGTCCGTGATCATTTTCTGCGTTTTTTTTTGGGTGGGGGTGAAATTGGGGTGGTTAGGGGGTTGGGGGTTGAAAAATTAAAAAAATTCTTGTACTCATAATAGGCTGTCCACTAACCTGTGAAGGAAGGTCTAGCGACACAAATCACCTTTTTAGGTGCATCCGAGCATTGCCTAGCCTATTACAGAAATTAAGGGACTTAGAATTTTCTGTATACTATACGAGAATTTATTGGTCTAAATCGTTTTGTATTTTGTAACGTGGACACTATTAAATTGATTCTAATGAAATTTTGACACAGTATATTGTTACCGTGGTGAGAATGGAAAACGCGTATGTTTGTTAAAAATCTTGTCAGTGGCAGCGTAGCAATAATCAAACAACGCGACAAGTATGAAAGCAACTCAAATTCGGTTTTTAGATGTTTTAGGGGTTCCTGATCATTTCCTACCAGTTTTTTGGGTGGGGGTGAAAGTGAGGTGGTTGGGGGGGTGGGGGTTGTAAAACTGAGAAGTTTGTAGTATCGATAATAGACTGTCCATTGACCTGTGAAGGAAAGACCTAGCGGCATAAGACAATTTTAGGGGGGGGGGGCAATTATTTGGTTGCAAGGGATCTTAGACTAAAGCTTCATGCTATGGGAAAATAATAAACTGGTGTCAGCGTAATGTGTGGGAAGTACTGAGTCAACCAACTTGACTTCGTTTTTTTATTATCGCAGCGGGATCAAAAACTAGATTTTTTTTCTAATTTTAGCCTTTTTATAGTGACCAAGTTTGAAGAAAATCGGAAAACTTTGGTTTTTTAATGTCCGTCTGTGTGTGTATGTCCGCGATTTTATTCTCCAAGGATTACTCAAACGATTGCTCTCAAATTTCTTGAATTGATTCTTGAATTAATAAAGGTTCTTTCGAATTGAAAAGATTTTGGTGCCGATCGGACAATGGGTGTGAAAAAGGGTAGGTGGTGCCCAAAAAGAATGTGATACAACATATAAATTTGATAGCACTAGTTGAAAGAGAACGTTTCTTTATGTCTAAAGCGATATATCATTATGTTAAATTTTTCTGAAATGAAGACTAAAAAAATTAAATAAATAGAAATACCTACTCAAATGTCATTAACTGCTGTATTTGTGCACTGAGTTGTTTGATATTATGTAGTCGTAAATAACTAAAAGGTGTCTACCTCAAAATAATAATACTATTCGATTGTTTTCTTAAGGGTTAAAGGGAGTGGGGGTTAGACAAAAATATTTTCTAAATAATAGGGGATCAACAACAACCACTTGAGTCGGGGAAGTTCCTAGAACGAGATCTACTTCGTTCAACGTCCACTATCGAGGTAGAATCCCAAGGAGACGCTATAAGGTTCAATTTCGCACATCGAGGTAGAATCCCAAGGAGACGCTATAAGGTTCAATTTCGCATAACAAAAACGGTAGCAGGAGGCGTGGCTAAGTGTGGTAACAATATGGACGCCTCGCCAGAGCCGGATTACTTTCTTGTGTAAATAATTTTGAAAATTCATTACAATGATGATTTAAATATGAAGTATTGGGTTGATTTTTCAATCTAATGCGAAATTCATAGTTAAGTATATGAAAAAAACAGGCATCGTAGAGACGACATTAATCATCAATGAATAATACAACTGTATTATTGCTGCGATACGTTACACTTTATTGAGATAAAGATTACAAATGCGGTCCTGTACATTGTTATTTTTTTGTATTCATACCTATGAAATGTAATTCCTGTCGATTTCTTCTTATCCATGCCATCTCTGCTAGAGCAACTACGATAAGCACATGAAACCACTATTTCCTTTATGAATTCACTAGAATATCACTTAAAAATAACTAAAAATCTCGGTAAAAACACTCAAAAAAAGCAAACACGAAATTGTCAAAGAAACGTCAGCTGTTTGACATAAGTGTCGAATCAATATGGCCAACCTGCACCTGCTTTCAGCCACGTTATGGCGCCTCCATGGGATTCTACCTTGATGATTTCGCATAACAAAAACGATAGCAGGAGGCGTGGCTAAGTGTGGTACCAATATGGACGCTGCGCCAGAGCCGGATTACTTTCTTATGTAAATAATTTTGAAAATTCATTACAATGATGATTTAAATATAAAGTATTGGGTTCATTTTTTCCTTCTAATGCGAAATTCATAGTTAAGTATATGAAAAAAAACAGGCTTTGTAGAGACGACATTCATCATCAATTGAATAATACAACTGTATTATTGCTGGGATATGTTACACTTTATTGAGATAAATATTACAAATGCGGTCCTGTACATTGTTATTTTTTTGCATACATACCTATGAAATGTAATTCCTGTCGATTTCTTCTTATCCATGCCATCTCTGCTAGAGTAACTACGATAAGCACATGAAATCATTATTTCCTTTATGAATTCACTAGAATATAACTTAAAAATAACTAAAAATCTCGGTAAAAATACTCAAAAAAGCAAACACGAAATTGTCAAAGAAACGTCAGCTGTTTGACATAAGTGTCGAATCAATATGGCCAACCTGCACCTGCTTTCTGCCACGTTATCGCGCCTCCATGGGATTCTACCTCGATGACGTCCACATACAGTTTGTCAATTTTTGTCAGTGCGGTCCTGTGGACCTTAGTTAAGGTCATGTCAGTCGATCGGTCTGTCAGGTCTGGTTACCCAGAGCCCAGACAATATCATGGATAAGTGAGGAAATAAAAAGAAACTAAAGGAGAAGAGCAAAGAGGAGAAAGTTCGTCGGTTGGAGGTTGGAGGGTATAGCTTGATATAGTCGATTTGAGTTCGGTAATTTTTGGTTCCAACCAAATGGGTTGATTTTGAGATTCGATATCTGCATGCGAAAAAAATTTTGTTGTTTTCAAAATTACAGGGTTTGATGTTGATCACAGTGCGAGCCGCGGCCTTGTTTGCTTGCAAAATTGCTCGACTGTGCAGTCCACTAACAAGCGCAACAGAGGGTTGCTGATTAAAACTATACATTTACCGGAAAAATCGCCTGCAAGGCGTGTGTGGCGCTTATCTAATTCTCTGCTGTTAGAACTTAAGCGCTATTGCCAAGTCCACGCTTTGAGCAATCAAAGGTGAGCTCGAAGCAGTAGGTGAAGTCAAGGGTGTATCCTTGGCTGCGTCTACGTTTGAGATGGCTCGCCTTTGTGCGATGATGTGCAGATTCCTGCTAGGTGTGAATCTACAGGTGGGACTATCTGCCGGATGATCCCCGCCACTGTTCGTATATTTTATTTGAGCACCTCTTGTTCTGTTTGGAGCCACAGGTGTGTCATGTGGTCTTGAGCACATTTCAGGCTCTTTGGTGAAGCAGTACTCAGCAAAAAATACTGTTGCGTTTCCAGTTAATTGTTAACATTTGGATGTTTTTCCATCGCTTTAAATATATTTACGGTTGTTTCAAATCCATCTCATTGAAAGAATTCAATCCTTATATTCGAAGTAATCATAGGTACGCCAATAAATTCAAAATAACTTTATATCCATTCTAACGATATGTATAATCCTTCTAATACCAGTATTGACATATATGGCAATCAAAACATCCTTTTGTTTTCGAAATTTACCCTATGTTTCGTTTAAGCAAAGCATACAATCTCTTCGATATACAAAAATAATTACTGCAACAGCAGTTCGTGATAATTCATCAGTAGTATAGATATGCCGATTCTGATCCTCCCGAGGTCATTTGAAGGTCATTTAAATGGGGTGTGGATAACCTTGAGATGTGATGTGGGCTTTTCTTATAGGTGCCGATTCTGATCCTCCCTGAAGGTCATTTTGTAACGTTGTGTTTTCAAATGTGATCGTATCTGAAGGGCTTGTTTCAGTGGGGTGTTGGGTAACCTTGAGTTTTTTCGGTTTACAATGTGCCTATAGATAACGATTTTGAAATATTTGTTGTTAGTGTTTGAATTGGTTGTTTGTGTAACCTTGAGTTTTTTTGTGTTAGTGTATAGCTGCTTATTTTGAACGTCCTTGAATGTGACTATTGACTGGATAACCTTGAGATTTGACGTGGTGGATAACCTCGAGATTTGACGTGGGGCCAATTGCAATCCTCCCTGAAGGTCACTCAGATAGGGTGTGGATAGCCTTGAGATCAGTTGTATGATTTTCTTACGAGGCTTGATGGTTTTGAGAAGAATGCACGGTGACGTATTTTGACCTTGAAGGTATCTGTATAAATAGTGTAATAACGGGCTAGTGATCAGTAAAAGTCGAGAGACGATCAGAGTATAGTCCCGAAGTATATTGTGTACAGATATAACTTGGTGAGCACCCTTTTTATATTATTTATCCAACAGTAACATTATTTGTTTTTTCTTTAAACAATGTCTGTCGCTACCTCTGAATTGCATGAAATTAACAATAAAATCAACTGTGAACTCGATAACAAAATACTTTTCAGAACTTTATCTTCACTAACTGTAAACAAAGCCCATACAATTAAGAATCTGTCACCCGTCAAATCAAAATTTGGTGAATGTCTAGTAGCAACACTATTAGAAGATGATGCTAATGAGTTCAAAGTATGGTTACCTAAAAGAGTATCGGAGCATATGTCTGAAGCAGTGATTAAAGAGATAAATGAATCTCAAAATAAATATTCACTAACATATATTGGTCAAAGTTCACCTAAAACACCAGGCGCGCGCTCCAAATGTTTGATGAAATTTGATTATATTCAACAATAATATATTTGATGATGAGGTAGTACAGATTGTGTTGGGTATAAATAATATAATGGTTACTCCCATGTATTGGACCCGCGATATGTAGAAGGTAAATTCGAGATAAAAACATTTATTTGCACCTAGTTGGTATTAGACGTTCTGTTTGTTTCAGAAGCAGACTAACTTTTCATTCCCATTATACAATGTGGATGCAGTATTCAGCAATGGGGTGGCCTGAAGCAAAAGATCTACGTACAGCCATCCAGAGAATTGCATGTCAATTGGTAGATTTGATTTTCGATGAGGAACATTCCACGGTCTATGACTTGAGTATCTGCTGGGATGATGAAGAGGTCGAACGGAAGAGGATGCTAATCAGGAAATGTGAAGAAGGGGAAAAGTTATGCAGACAATATTTACGTGAAGAATGTACCATCGATCAACTATGTGATGGGATGATTAGTAATGAACTCAAACCATTTTTGTATGCAATAGAGGAATATTTACCTCAACATATAATTACCAAATATAGTTTCGTAGATAAAGAATGACATTTGTACGCATCCGGCTCACTTCTGTATCATTTATGCATAAATAAAAAAACAAATGTATTAAAAGTGTTTTATTTTTGCCATGACAGCTATAATAAAAATCAAAATACATTTAATATGAATGAATAAGTCCATTCTGAATAGATCCATCAAAAGCGTTGTAACTAATACAAGAATCGTGAATGATTAATGCATACACTTTAGTGTTAGCTGGGAAAGAAGATTTTCTGGTTTCAAATTCCAACGATATATCCACAGTTGACAGCTGAAGGTTATCAGGTTGATGACTGCAGTCGATTACAAATAGTGGGTTATCATTGAACTCCTTAATATTGAATAATGGTTCTGCCATTCCCTTGTTGTAATACGCACTTTGGAAGCTCTCAAATGCATAGTAAGCCGCAGTGTTTAGCTTCTTCTCAAAATCCAGGTTCCACCTTTCATATGGGTATACCTGGTTATTCAGCTTCAATCGAATCGAGTTTATGTTGGCATGAATGAACTTAGTGATGTCCGTCTTAGGATCTTCTGCTAATTTTGAGTCTTGAAATCCAACGATAACAAACAAAGGCCTCTCTAGCTTGTTGGTTGTTCGAATTGCCCAGACGTCTGTTGATGTTGAGCGAAGTGATGGTAGTTCATACAAATCCCAAGAGCGAAATGCCACCTTAATCCTTGAACTCAAACTGCTTTTGTTCAGTCTCTGTAGAAGTTTGACCTTGTAGCGGTCTTCAGGAACAATCTGTTGGACTTTCCATTCAATCTTTGATATTGGTAGCTCTGCGTCACATTCACCGACAAAGCAGTTCTTAAAGGATCTTGCAATGACTAATACAAGCTCTTGTTTTATGTTTAGAATTCCTTTTTTATAGTCCTCAGCAAATCCCATTATATGTTTTAGAGGTATTCTACCACTGAAGACCTTACTAGTTGAATCCCGTATCGCTGAATTGTCTTCATTTAAGCCCCATCCTGTACATAATAGTGAATGGGCGGCACTTTTACCATGAGAGATCATTGTTTTCATTGTTGACGTTATTCCAGGATTTCGTACAATGACAACTTTTTCACCACCCATATGTAGAGAAATTTCATCAAACAGAAAAGACAGAGCATTGTTAGATAGATAGCAGGACTTCGTGGCATCACTTGGAGTAAACGTTCCTTCGATGAAAATGTAACTGTCAGCAATATTTAAAATGAGATCTTGGAAGTTGATTGGTATATGAACAATGTCAGAATTCTTGAAATATGGTGAACCATACGGCTTGTATGTGTATTCATGTAAACTTGCTAAGGAGTGATCCAAAATCGGTTCCTCAAAAACATCCAGCTTCTCACTTGATACGTGCAGAACCATATTTTTCAGTTAGCTTTAGTCCTATAGACTCCAGAAACTTACGATTTTGTAGTGATAGCTTCGACGTTGTGCCTTTGGCAGCTGACGAATGACGAATAAGGTTATTCCTATGTGTTCTTCGTATTTTATGGTTGTTTGTAAGGGCTTTATCGACTTTTTTCAATTGTTGTGCACCTATGTTATATAGAAAACCCATCCTATTCAATTGTGGAGTTTGCTCAAGCTAACCGACGCAATTCCAATTTAACGATAATTTTTTCACCACGGAAGTTAATCAGATTTCCCTCGTCATCCAAAATTTTCAGTGTGATGTTATCGATAAACTGACGACCACTAGGCATAACGCTCATATATATTACATTCTGTGGCTCCTTTGTTAATTTGAATCCAGGCTCAACGTCTATGTCGAATTCATACAGAGTGTGCATTTCACTTCCATTGTGGTAGGCGCCAGATATCAATCCGCAGTCGACCTTTATTAGTCTGACTGTCGTTATATTAACTGGTAAGGTTGATATATGTTTTTTGTTGCATTCGAAAACCTCCGGCTCAAATCCAATCAAAGATGCAATTGAGTTAGGGAAAGATAAATCAACATCATATATTGAATATAATTCACATTTCATTGTATTGTTGTTGGCCTTCAGACAAAACAGCTCGTCAGTTGTAACATTATGTTTGTATCGAACTATGGACTTTATTATCTTTTGTAGATATATGTTGAGTTCATCGATTTCGTAGGTGCCTGGTGGAATATATGTAATATTCATCTGAGAATCATCTGAAGGTTGTTTAAACACAATTAGATTATTACCCTCATGAACATTGAATATTGAGTTGTAGGAGTAAAAACCTATTAGCCCCAATCCGTACTGCGCATTGGTATCCAGCTCTATTGGCGGATAAAAACTAGCAGACAGCACACTGTCATAACCCGTCAAGGTAAATGTATAAGACATGACTGCGGTGATACAAAAAAATAACACTTTTATATATTCAAAATTTTATTGATTACAACACTTGTTTGACTCACTACTGCTTGTCATAGAGATATCTTGCAAATTACAGTAACAACAAAATATTTTTCTTGGTGGCGGCCCGTCTGCTTCATCTCCGTTCTGGTGTGTATTATAGTGCTCCCAACAGAACTGGAATCGTTGTATATCCACATCTTCCTTCAAATGCAATGGCAGTTTGTTCCATACAAGTGCTATTTCGTTAGGTGTACATACCATCAGTACTTCTTTGGGTATGTGGGCAAGTTCTTCTTGTGTCATGTTCAACAGGCTTCTTTCTCTTGAAAATGCTTTAAGGGAATTGCTCATCTTTTTAAGTGTTTCACGATCCATTTTTCACAGATTTTTGCTTCTCTTCAGAAAGAAATCGTAGACACAGGTGCCCGCACCAAAAGGTATTGAAGTTCTGCTGTCGTCTGTGATTATACAGGATCTGAATCTTCTTAGATTTTTTGAGGAAATATTTCACCAGTTCGCTGGTTGGCGGTAGGTTGCCGAAACTGTCATAATAATATACCACCACTCCGCGTTTTATATATGAAACCCAGTGTGACCCATCCCCACTCTTGCTGTCTAAATTAATGATGGCTGACTCATTCCTCAGTGGACCTTGCTTAGGCAGATCATCGCGCATAAAAATCCCTCTGAAATATGGTATTTCTAGCTTTTTAGCGTAATACACAAGGTCATTATCTGTAAGCGGTCGTTGGGGTAGGGTTTTTAAAAGTTTTTTGAAGTCCTAGGTTTAACAAACAAACCAAATCCTTTGCGGTATGGTTTCAAATATATACCGTTTCCAATTTTACTTATACCAGAAGTAGATGTTGAATCAGTTGTATTCCTTTGTCGTGCTGAATTAACTGCTTTAGAGGACCTAACAATATTTGCAATACCCCCAGCGAGATTACCTAATGCTGAGAGACCGGCAAAAATTGGAATCAAAGGAAGAATTCCACCTACTTTGGGGATAGGTATAACTCGCGGAAGACGAATATGCCGTTTGCCCCCAATGGACTTGATATACTTCCGGGTAGCTAATAATGCAGCAGATGTTGCTTTTCTTAGCACACTGTTATCTTGCTTGTGGTTCGAAAAATGTTTCATATTTTTGCGAACTCTGTTTAGTATTCCTGAACCAAAGTGCACCTTCTTTATAGCCTTCCTCATTTTCCTACGTATATTATTTTTATTCTGCCCTCGTCGTCGTGATGCATAATCCATTCCTGCACGATGTTTTACACCTACTAATTTCCTCGATTTTTCACGCATGCATTTCTTCTTATTCCGTCCACGTAGTGTTGCAAGACCCATTCCAGTGCGTCGTTTAACCTTCATAATATTTGTAATTAACCAAGCAGCTGCTTTTTCTCCAAGCTTCGCGTCAGCTGATTTGACTCGTTTCCAAGCTTCTTGCTCAAGTTGGTAGTCAGCTTTATGTCTTGTAGCTAAATCGGATTTGCGGTATGCAAGGTCGTGTTGTAAGCAGGCCGCGTCTAATCTATTTATTCCTTTTTGGCCTAGTGCGATCCTTTCTTCCAATCGAGTACCCGGGCCGCAATACTGATAAAAAGGCAAATGTGCTTCGAATGGCAGCTTATTTATCAACTTATTAACAATTCCACCACCAGTTTTGGAGATGCTACTACACCTTCTCTCAAGAAGTAGCGGCATTTAAATAAAACACATATAAACAACTGCAGCTTATATATGGTCAAGTCGTTGAACGATGAAGGTGACAAAACAGGACCAGGAATTAGACATTAGCAATATAGATGTCAATGTTACTGATCCGGAAAATAATACTTCTCGTCGTCGACATGGGGTACTACTACCATCAACAATTCGATGTATTATAGTTGGACCATCAAACTGTGGAAAAACCAATGTACTAGTATCTCTCCTGTTACATCCGAATGGGCTGTTTTTTGAGAACTTATATATTTTTTCAAAGTCGCTCAACCAACCCAAGTACGCATTCATTGAAAAAGTAATGAGTTCGATAGATGGACTAGGATATTATGCATTTGCTAATAATTCCGAAGTTCCACCACCGTCAGAAGCCAAACCAAACTCAGTTTTTATCTTTGATGATGTGATATGTGAGAATCAAAATGCTATACGAGAATACTTCAGTATGGGGCGACACAAAGGTGTGGATTGCTTTTACTGTGTGCAAAGTTACAGTTGGGTACCGAAAAGAGTGATTAGAGACAACGCAAACCTGATAGTTTTGTTTAAGGTCGATAATACAAATTTATCACATGTTTTCTCTGACCATGTGGCTCCCGATGTAACTTTTAAGCAATTTCAAGATATGTGTGCAATATGTTGGAGGGATAAATATGGATTCCTAGTTATCGACAAAGATAGAGAAATAAGAAACGGCAGGTACCGGAAGGGATTCGATAGCTTCATAAATCCACTGCAAGACTAATAATATCATCAATTGAATGTGAGACTGCAATCAGCATACATCACAGTGGCAACATTACATATACCAGAATGAAACAACAACAGAGCAATTATGAGGTAGCTCTAAAAAAAGAATTAGTTAATGCAACAGAGTCAGTGCGGAGAAAATTCAACTATGTAAGGAAAGCCCGCGAAATCGGTAACACTTCATTGGAACAGATATATGAGCCTATTACAAAACAGTTGAAGACAATAGCAAATGCATCCAATCCTACGCTACCGAAACAGCCAATTCAAAATGTTGGTCCTACGAGCACCCCTAAAAAACCACCATCTACATATCCAAATCAAACCCTTCCCTCTACTAGCACACCAAAAGGGCCGAGATTCGAAGATTTGACTTCCGCTGCTTTTTCCGGTATAACACCAATAAAGGAGTTACCTGATACACCATCATCAATTAATGAGAGGGAAAGAGATTCAGTCACTCAGTATGTATCTACAGCTAATTCAAGTGTGGATAGAGAGGCAGTTGCTGAGGTGTTGAAAAGTCATATAGATAATTTGAGAGCAGGACATCCGGCCTATGGAAGTGTTTATAATGTAAGGATCGACCCACAATCACAGAAGCTGTTAATGGGTGTACATGAAGTGGAATTTGATGATAAGGCGGTTCATTTATCATCGGGTGATAAGACTAGTAAATTCAAAATATCCCCACACTTACTAGATATGATGTTTGTAGGAGATACACGAAACTCCGACTCGAAAACTCTACACACATTCAGGTCCATATTGAATCTAACTAATGTACTTCGCAAAGATTACACACCTCTTAATATTTACAATGTCGACGGATCTGAGTATTTCAATAAATTATTTAATATCCTATCTACATCATCCCCCATGCATTTGAGAGCCAGAGTTGGTAGGGGACATACACAAATGAAGATACCTAAGTATAAGATATTTAACACTAATAAACGCGACTTTGTGTATTGGAACGACATCAACGAGCTGATTGATCGACTGAAATTGCTATACAGCTCAAAATCCGCGGGTCACACAAACCACGATAACGAAATTTTATCTATAATAGAAGAATTGCGTGAAGAGGGCGTAATACGCTAATTTTGGGGTATATATTTGCAAGTTGAAAGATCCCACTAATAGTATAACGCTTTTGTAGCGATGCACAATACGATAGATAAGTTTGGTCGTCGCAGTTCTAAGCATACAACTGTACGTGGTATTCCAGGTATTGGTTTTAAACTTACACAAACTGGAAGTTATGATATCAATGGAAAGCAGTTAAAGAATGTTGGTGATCCTACAGATGAAAATGACTCTGTTCATATAAAGTATGTTGAAAAAAAACTAAAAAGTACCACTGATATGCTTGAAAGTATGGTGAATAGCAAAACGCTAGAATTGAGTGATGGCCTTGAGAAAAAGATTGATGTATTAACAACCAATTTGATATCCATTTTAGAGCAACTAGAGGTTGTATATAATTTTTACCAGAAATTAGCTAGTGAAGTCAAAAGGGAATTCGATGTTGAAGGTGGCCCTGTTTTACCAGCGTGGCTTGCAGGCTACACTTTAAATCAACTCAGACCATAGATCAGTAGATTTTTCATGATTAATGATCAGTTTCTGTTCTACAATCACCTGAGTCAGACCTCTACATGTAGATATGTCAATTAACGGCGCAACAAAACGTGGCATAGCAGAAGAGTTACACAGGGCAGTTCGGAAGAACTTTCGCCGTCGAAAAACTATCATAAAAGGTTTCGCTGACTTATGGCAAGCTGATTTAGCGGAAATGCAACCTTTCCATAAAGAAAATAATGGATATAGATACATATTGGTAGTCATTGACTGCTATTCTAAGTTCCTATGGTGTAGACCAATCAAGAAGAAAGATATGGTAACGGTAACGACAGCAATGGGCGATATCATAAGGGACGCAGGATATTATCCAATTAATCTACAAACAGATAATGGAACCGAATTTTACAACAGAAAATTTGCTTCTCTCATGAACAAGTATGGAATTAACCATTATTCCACATACAGTACAAAGAAGGCCGCAATTGCTGAAAGGGCTATCCGTTCGCTAAAGCACCTTCTGTTCAAAGAATTTTCCGCAAGAGGAAGTTACACATGGATCACTATTTTGGATGATATCACTAACGTATATAACAATAGAATACATCGAACAACTGGATTGGCCCCTATTGAAATTAATGTTCACACTCGATTGAGTGCGTATCGCAATCCAAAGGTTGCTGGCAAAAGCAAACTTAATCTTGGAGACGTTGTGAGAATAAGCAGATATAAAGGTGTATTTGAAAAAGGTTACACTCCGAATTATTCCACGGAGCTCTTCAAAATACGCAAAGTTAATATTACAGATCCGGTCACATATATGCTAGAAGATATGGATCGGCGACCAATAAGCGGTTGTTTCTATGAAGCTGAGCTAAGAAAAACACAGTTTCCAAATGAGTATTTGATTGAAAAAGTCTTAAAAAGGAGAGGAAACAAGCTCTTTGTAAAATGGTTAGGTTTCCAAAAGAACAAGAATTTCTGGATAGACGCTGCAGATGTACTGTGATGATTGATATGACGGAGCGCAGACTATGTTTAGCAGTAATAATTTCAATGTGTATATTTGTTTCGATACTTTTGGAAATAAAATAGCAGTTTTTTCAATTTACTTTTATTATTTAATTCTACCTTAATCTCTAATACATGAAATACACCTAACCTAAGATAAAAATTATTTAGTTATATTGTTGAAGCGCACCACCTCGCTTCTCCTCCACAGCTTTCTCTCCCTCTTGGAGAGGCAAGGGGGAGGATCCCGGATTACTTCTCTGTTCTGGAGATTCGGCCTATACGTGGGATAATCATCATCATCCCAGTTTTCTGAAACAATAGAAAATATGGTTTTGTAATTTATGTGAATGTGGGTAAGATTCAGAAGGTTGAAAATCTATGTGGATGTACTGAAGAATTTTTGTGTGGCTTGATTTATTTAAAATTTAGAGTTATACAATATGATTGTATCAGTGCAAAATTAATACAATGATGTTTAGTAGAGATCAATTTTCTGTGACTTCTAGGATAAAGATGTGCAAGATATATGAAAAAAGAAAAAAAGTTTTTGTCGCAGAAACGAATTATGTACCTTCAGGCTGAACCTCCACATCTCTCCGGCTTGCGAGGTGATGCTGTGGTGGCGTGGTAGGCACGTTCTTGGTAGGCAGCACGTTCTTGGCACACCGCAGGAGGTGCATTCCCATCGACGTAGGTTTGACCCAATGCGCTGCAACACGCGGACATTGCACTAGTCCGTACTTCGATGGGTCCTGCGGTGGCGTGGTGGGGTTGCTGGCCTCGGCTTCCTTATGGCTTCCTGTCTGGGTGGATAGCTCTGCAAATAAAGAGATATTTTGTAGAACAACTGTAAATTTTGGATTATTCTGTTATAAACTAGTTGTCATTTGATAGCTTGCTCGTGTAGGGATATATAGTGAAATGAGGAAACTTACCTTTACTTAGATAGGTAGCAATATATTGTGGCCAATTCACCGGACCACAACCCCGGAAAGGGCAAACCAGCAAATGGTCCCCAATTGTCCCACGCCGCACCTCATGTTCACCATTGTACGGGCAGGGGATCAACTTCCTCGAATACTCCATTTTCAAAATAGTAGTAGTAGCGGTGGTATAGTAGTAGTAGTAGTAGCGGTAGCAGAACTGCACTGAAGAACTCTCATTTCACCATCATATTTATACAGTTCCAGGTAGGTAAGCCTCCCTCCTCTACTGTCTTCCCCCATCAGTGTATATCGTTAAAGAAAGCAAAAAAAAAGAAGATCCACCTACTTGCCAGCTGGTGTACGTAAGATTATTAGTGGAAGTAGAGAACATTTCGCTATACGCGCCGACAACGCATGCGCGCATTGATATCAACCACTTCGAACGCGCATCGTGATTGACCGAACTGTGAGTGAATCCACCCGTAAACGCTTATTGGTTGTGATACATTTCAACCAGTCCTCTCATTGGTCTATTACAGTGTACATCGTTAAACAGCTGCACTTACACCACCCATATTGATATTTCAATGGTCCCCTCTCAGATTTTACTACTGCCATGTAGCATCGATATCGGTGGCTTCTAACGGACATCGTTATTGACCGAACTGTAAGTGAATCCGCCCATAAACGCTTATTGGTTGTGATACATTTCAACCAGTCCTCTCATTGGTCTATTATAGTGTACATCGTTAAACAGCTGCACGTACACCACCCATATCAGTATTTCAATGTTCCCCCTCTTAGATTTTACTACTGTCGTGTAGAGTGTTTTCTGTATAAATACAAGTCTACTTTCAATGGTTTATCAGTTCTACAGTCTTCAAAGAATCATACTGTTCCGTAGAAAACACTACATATTACGTACATCATCATGGCCAACCAACCAACAAAGAACGAAGACGCTATTAGTGGCGATTGCTTGCAAGCCATTCTGGAGGAACTGCAGAGTGACGGGGTGCAGTTTACACAGTTGGCAGTAGAAGTCCAGGATGAACTTCACGAGTTTATTCATGTGGAGCAGCCAGACCGGAGAATCGCGGAGGATGCTGATGCGGTGGTAGAAATAGATATGGATGTATCAAGAGCATCAACAGATGCAGCGATAGCATCAACAAGTGCAGCATCGATGCCGCCAGTAGTTGGAGATGGAGCGAGAACATCAACGGGTACAGCGTCAACAGTGCCAGCAGTGAGAAAGTCGAAACAGGCAGAATCCAAACCAGTTAGCAACATTTTAAGAGAAACACTACTTAAATCGAAGCAACCTCCAATGGACGACTTCGACGAGAAGAGGGATGCGTTGAGAAGTAGTATTCAGCGAATTAAAGCTGAAATAATACGTGCAGAAAAGAAATTGGCAGAGGAGATGGCCCATTGTGACAAGCTTCAGGCAGCCCAGGCAGCGGATGATGAAAGAATAAAGCAGTTAGATGAAGAAAGAAAACGTGTCAAGGAGTGCAGAAATAAAAGGAAGCGACAGTTAGATGATTGTCAGAAGAGGATTGATACTCTTAGTATGAAATCTGAACAGAAAAGGACAAAATTGAATGAAGAAAAAGAAACTGTTTTATCTTTTTTCGATGTATAAAGTAATGTTCATCTTGAATAAAATAAATAATGAATGAAATAAAAAAGAAGCAATATTTTTTCCTTTCTATATCCATCCCCTCATATAATAATACAATTACTTGTTCTATCAATAAGCGCTCAGTAACTTAGTAATTGGTGATACTTGAAAATAGTATGAAGCATGAGTGCCAGTGTGCTAACAGAAACGGTAAATGCGCCTTGAGCGTTTGTGAGATTATTGTGTCTTGGTTTGGGGCACGCATATAAGTACCCACCCACCAATGCCATCGACGTTCCATCCAATAACACACTAAGTTTACTTCTAAAGATGTATAGATGAAGAGGGGAGGAGGTATGGAGGGGGCTTTAGTGTGGGGAACTAGAAACATAAAAACGAGAGTTCTTGTCAATGAAAATCATACTGTACAATCAAGTGACGAATTAACACATTTAGCAGCGAAATGACTACAGAGTCAAACGGACCTTGCGACTCAACGTCCTGGTTAGATGACGACAATGATAACTCCAGCATATGGAGTATCGAGACTGCGGTTCCTGATGGTGAGTTACCCGACCAATCACATTGGGCGGTGGCGAGGTCACCGATGGACGATGGACCGTGCGACTCCACAAGACAGCCACTGGGGTTCCTGCTGTTTACAATTGACAGCTCATCTGATAACAGCGACGATGATGATCCTGATCGTCCGGATGGTCCAGAAAACCAGAGAGTGGAATTACCTTTTCCTGTAGATAGCGAGGAGGAGATATGAGGCGCTATTTTTGTGAATTATAAAGAGATTTTTTGTTTGTATCAACCAATAAACTTGTTTTTTTTTAAATCGTACTTTATTCAAAAACCTTACCACCGTGACAGAAAAAATTCATCGAGCGTGGGCGGCTTCACCAATGAAGGATCTTTCTAAAAATTTTATTTAGTGGTGTACTTTTTTATCAGTCTTACAATTTTGTCTATCTCGATTTTTTCATGCTTCTAACGTTTTTTTTCAGTCTTTTTTCTGAAAAAACTACCGTTTTGAAGGACCCTTGAAGATCACATTTGCCCCTCAAAATGCGTCAAAATGGGCCTCCGCCGAGCCTTTGTATGCGCGGCGCCCGTGTCGATGTTAGTCGACGGCGCAGCAGTCGACCTAACCTCCACTTTTACCGAAACTTAGCACGACCCAGTAAGCACTATGTGTAATTGGAGACTACGCACTAACCTGTTGTCTTAGAAACCAACCTATAATTTTTTTCACAAATATTTTTCATAAACTAACCTATTTGTTTTTGTCAAATACTTACGAACTTTTTTTCACAAATATTTTTTTTTTCATAAACAATTTTTTTTTTTGCATATTTTTTTCTCATTTATTAATCAGAAATAAACTAGATTTCAGAATCGATATATATCTATTTCAATTTCTTTATTTTTGAATTATAAGATACATAAAAGTTATTATGATCAAAAAATACATTTGTATATTACTACTATTCTAGAAAAATTTACAGAAATATCTAACAACTACATACAAATGAATACAAAATTTAAAGACACTTTTTTTCACAAATACTTTTTCATCAACTAAAACTTGTTTTATATATTTTCTCAATTATAAGATATACATAAAAATACATTTGTACATTACTACTATTATATAAAAATGTACACAAATCACTAACCCCTATATACAAATAAATACCTAAATTTCAACATTTTTTACAAATTTTTTTTAAAATCTAAATTGTTTTTTTTTTGTTGTATTTTTCCACAAATATACATTTTAATTTATTAACTATGAAAAATATCAAACTAAATAAAAATAAATACATAATGCTAATTCTAAATGGAAAAATATATACATACATACAACTAACTCTAAATATCTACAAGTTAACAAAGGAAAAACAAAGGAAAAAATATATACATAAAAAAACTACTGGGATTGGGACAGACAGATAGGGTCATCTTCATAAGCTATGACCGTAGCCATCCGTCCCACCAGTTTTTCCTTTTTTCCTTTCAGATGCGCTACCCTTTCCCCAACGATCCGCTCCCGTTCCTTCATATTTTCACCAGCTTGCTCCGCACCATCCATCTCTGCCAAACGCTGGTCCAACTGCTGGAGACGCTCCTGCAGTCGCTGCCTTTCCTCGACGACGGTTCGTTTTAAGTCAACGAGCGTCTGCAGCGACTGCACTTCTTCGGACAACTGCATTTTTTCCGCCTCCACCTTCTGCAGGTCCCTTTCGACCTTTTGCAGTTGGCCAGCATAGAAGGACACTAGTGGGCCAAGCATAGTGGTTTCATTCGTAGTAGCCACTTTCTCACTGCTACTGCTGCTACTACTACTACTACCACTCTCGGTGGAAAGTCAGGCTGAGATGCTGGAATCGACTACTGACAGTGGGAGAGTTGAAGAAAAAACCGCTTCGAATTATGAGTGGATGAGCGTGGCTGACCCGTTTGCGAGACGTAGTTCGCTAAACAGGTCGCCACCAGGATCTCGTCGAAGTTCTGTGAGTTCGGTTGGTAGCGAAAAAAGCACGAGCTCCAAGAGACGAAGAGCGAAAGACGACGGTCTAGACACGTGGGAGAAAATTAAGGGTATGTTAGATAGGCTCCGTAACGTAGCAAAGGAAGCACAAGAACATTTAAAGAATAACAGGAACACTAAGTCGGAAATAAAGACAGCGATCAACAGAATGGACTACCAAATAGAGGAGCTAATCTCTGAGATGGAACAGACTTCTCAGAATGCTAAATCTGCCAGAATTGTTGGGTCTCCAGGAATATGCGTGGGAACACAGACAGACCTAATAGAACAAGTAAGCATGGCAGTCCAAACGATTCCATTGGACCAAAGAAGACAGGAAGAACAGGAAAGAGAGGAGAGGGCCAGGATCGAGATCGAAAACTCTATCAACACAGGAGAGGGACGGTTTGAAGATCTAGCCAAGATCCTAGATAAAGTCAGGCCAGAAGGAGTGTTTAATACAGTGAAGGAGATAGAAGGAAACCCCTTCAAGATCGCGGAAAAGAAAAACATCATCCTGCTTGTGGATCCAAAACATAATCAGGAAAAGGGTATAGTCCGGGACGCTATCGAGAGGTTCCCCGAAATCAAGGAGATCCTAGCAGACGGGTGTACGGATGGAAAGGTGGAGTTCGTGATCAACGAAACCCGAACAAGCCGTAAAAGGGACGGAGAAAGGGATCGGACAACGGTATATATCCTCCCATATACCGTTGACCAAAATGGTGTAAATGATATGCAGGGTGTTTTCGACTTGTTTGCATCACTTAGTAAGGAATTACTGTCAGCGCAGCCACGAGACCTAGCTTTAGTCACACCAGATGGTCTTGATAGGCTTTACGTTCGGAAAATCGTGGAGTTCATAATGCGCGGCAGATGCGACAAAGTGGAGTATTTTTCCCGCAGCAAGCGGAGACCCGAAGAGGAGCGCAGAGCGGCCGCACGAAATGTTGCTGTCAAAGAACGACAGCAACAAGGAAACGTAATTGTAAAAGCTGGATCTCGTGGCTATGCTGAACTTCTCAAGACGGTGAAAGAAAAGGTAGATGTTGACAAAATGGGCGTATCCGTTAAGAGTATTAGGAAAACCGCAGCAGGTGACCTTTTACTCAACACAGAGGGAAAGGAAATGGCCGAGGTTCTGGGAAATGCCATAAAACAACAGATAACGGACTCCGAAGTGATTGTAAGAAAAGGAGAGATAACACTACATGTCGCGGATATTGATGCAGTTACATCCAAAGAGCAGATCGCTGCTGCGCTGGAACAAGCTGCTGGCCCTAACACTGTGGGCCACTTTGAGGTAGGGGAACTTAGGCCAACGAGAAACAGCAATCAAACAGCAATTATTACAGCGCCAAGAACCTCAGCTGAGCAGTTGATCCGGATAGGCACGGTCAGGATCGGCCTGATTTCATGCCAAGTGAGGGAGTGGGTACGCCTTCGAAGGTGTCTGCGGTGCCTGGATATGGGACACTCAACCAAAGATTGCGGTGGGGAAGACCTCTCTGACCACTGTTTCAACTGCTGCCAGAGGGGGCACAAGGTTAAGGAATGCGCAAAGCGGCCACATTGCTCAAAATGTAAAGTTGATGGCCATAGGACGGATTCGATGAGATGCCCCCATTTTAGAAGGGAAATTGACCGTAAGAGGAGGGGATCAACCTCTCGAAGCTCCCGTCAACCGACTATCCACACGGATGAGCAAGACGTTCGTAGACTGGTGGTCCCAACGACAATACTATGACGACCTTTTTACAAGGAAATCTAGGTAGGTCTAAGCTGGCACAAAACCTACTGATCCAGCTGGCCTATGAGCATGGAGCAGACCTTCTGATTATTTCCGAGCAGTACGAAAACTTTACGGGAAAGAACTGGTTCACCGATCGCAGTGGCACCGCAGCAATATGGGTCCGGAGTACAGACAGGTTTCAAATATCTGATAGTGGCAGTGGTGATGGGTTTGTCTGGGTGCGAAGTAATGGCGCGACATTTGTCAGCTGTTATCTTTCACCAAATGAAGGTATTGAAGTTTTCCGCAGAAAAATCGAACACCTGGAAGATACCATTCGTGACATGGAAGGCGAAATTGTGATCGCTGGAGACCTAAATGCAAAGGCACCGGACTGGGGGATGGATCGATATTGCTCTAGGGGCAGAGCTGTAGTCGACATGGCAGCAAGGCTCGATCTGACTGTGCTTAACACCGGTACAGCAACCACTTTTAGGAGAAGTGGCTACGCGCAGACCATAATCGATGTCACTTTCTGTTCGGCTGCCTTGGCAGCGTTCGTAAATAATTGGGAGGTACTGGAGGATTTCACAGGCAGTGGCCATCAATACATTAAATTCTCAGTTAGAAACAACACGCACCGACATCCAATCAACACGACTACTCAGGCCGGTTGGATAGTAACAAAGCTGAACAAAACCAAATTCAAGAACAGCGTTAATAAATTCGACACGCTAGGAATTCATGGAGGGACATCAAGAGGTGAAACGGAGGCGCTTGTCGACAAGACGATGCGGCACATTGCAATTTGTTGCGATGCGTCCATGCCCAAGCGGAAGAGAGTAGTCCGTAAGGCCCCAGCGTACTGGTGGACAAGCGAAATTGATGCTCTACGTAAAAATGCCCTAAAACTCAGGCGAATCGCACAGCGGGCAAGAGTAAGGTCTGGAGCCGAGCAAGAGAGAGAAAGATATAGATGGGCCAAGAAAAAACTGAGGAAAGAAATCCGCGCAAGTAAAAGGCGCTGCTGGCGGTCACTGTGTAGAGAGGTAGACGAGGATGTGTGGGGACTAGGGTACAAGATCGTGTTACAACGCTTAGGACAGCAGGCACCGGTTCCTCCTCGAGATCCGCAAGCAATGGAAGACATTGTGGACGCTCTGTTCCCGCAACATCCCCCCACTACAAGACGCACAGTGTCGCTGGAAGGGACCACTCCTCTATTTACTGTAGAGGAATTGAAGAATGCAGCCGCTTCTCTAAAATGTCGCAAAGCCCCTGGCCCAGACGGGATACCTGTTGAAGTTATTAAACTGTTGGCCAATGAGCACCCGACCATATTATTAAATATGTACAACGCGTGTCTGTTGAGTGGTGTTTTCCCACGAAGGTGGAAGATGCAGAGATTAGTACTTCTAGAAAAAGGAAAAGAACCACCTACTAGCCCTGCCTCGTTCAGACCTCTTTGTTTGCTGGATGACGTCGGGAAGCTTTACGAAAGACTGCTCAGGAGTCGACTTCGGACAGCAGTGGTATCAGCCGGAAACATCTCGGACAGACAACATGGCTTCAGGCCCGGCCACTCAACGATGGATGCAATCAAGGAAGTTGTGGACTTCACAAGTTCAGCGTGGAGTGGCAACCACAGAACGCGGGACTCGTGTGTACTGGTCACACTTGACGTTAAGAACGCATTCAACTCTGCAAGGTGGAACGACATACTAGAGGCACTTGAACATCAATTTCATATTCCTGCGTACCTGTTCAAGATAATAGGCGACTACCTCAATGACAGAGAGCTGGTATATCAAACTACTGCGGGAGCTCGCAGCAGACATGTCTCTGCTGGAGTTGCGCAAGGCTCGGTACTTGGCCCCGATTTATGGGACATTGTTTATGATGGAGTGCTAAGGATGGACCTACCTGAATGGACAAAGCTCATTGCATATGCGGACGATGTTGCTGCCGTTATATTGGCAAGAGACCCTCAGCAGGCGAAGGATCGGGTGAAACTGATAGTGTCCCGTGTGCACAACTGGCTCAACGCTCATGGCCTTCAGCTGGCATTAAGCAAAACAGAGATGGTGGTATTGACAAGGCAGAGAAAATTCCCTGAACCTCTCAGTGTTGTCTTAGGAGGGACCCCAGTTGTAGCCAAGGATACTGTCAAATACCTTGGAGTGTTTATCGATAAGAAGCTGACGCACTACGAACAACTATGTGCTGCAGCTGACAAAGCAGCAAAAATAGTAGCCGCTCTGTCCAGACTAATGCCCAATATTGCTGGACCCAGGTCAGGAAAAAGGCGCATCCTCATGAGCGTGGTACATTCGATAATGCTGTATGGAGCCGAGGTATGGGCAGGTGCGCTAGAAATACAAAAATATAGGAACCGATTAGCTTCCGTTCAACGAAGTGCAGCACTCAGAGTAGCATGTGCGTATCGAACTGTCTCTGAGGATGCTGTTCTGGTGGTTGCGAGCATGCCTCCAATACAACTTCTGGCCAAAGAGAGACAACTCCGGTACGAAAGTCGTAAAAGAGGCGATCCTATTAGCAAAACAGAGTCCAGAAATATCACTCTCTGTAAGTGGCAAGAGCTCTGGGAACAACAAACACGTACCGCTAGATGGACCCACACTCTCATCCCGGACGTAGAACCGTGGTATAATAGAAAACATGGTGAAGTAAATTATTACTTCACCCAGTTTCTTACAGGACATGGCCTTTTTAACAGTTACCTGTTTAAAATTAAGGTAAAACTTTCGCCGAATTGCGATTACTGCCCGGAAGAAGAAGATGTACCTAGGCACACATTTTTTGAATGCTCAAGGTGGAATGATAAAAGACGCGATCTCGAACTGCGGCTTGGCATTCATTTGTCCCCAGAAGAACTCATGAACGAAATCCTCATCAATGAGGATTCTTGGTATCACGCCGCAACTTACGTCGAGGAGGTTCTAAGGGAAAAGAAAATGGACCAGGCGACTTAGGTGAAATCAGTCGAGCTACAGGAATGAATTTTTAGTCACCAATCTTCGTTTTGATGAAATGCGAAAGCGGTACCAAAACGACGGTGTGGTAAAGAACGTTACGAGAGGAGAAAAAAAAAAAAAAAACAACCACTACTGCTAGAGCTGCCGCTCTCCTTAGATGCCGAAGATGCTAGCGACTCCTGGGACGGTTCGGTCGCTAGTATCTTCGGTGTCCTCGGTGTAGCTGGCAGCTTACGGGATGGCGTCGGTGAGGGTGTACGATACCGCTCCGGGGTTGACGGTCTTTCATCGGGCTCTGAAGGTGCCTTCGTTGATAATTCTACTGGAGCGGTGACTAGCAAATTTTCATGAACCACAATTTTTGCTTGACACCGTTCCGGTGGAGTTATCGACGACGACACCACACCAGGCTCCTCAAGTCCAGCCAACACCCGGATAGGTGACTTGCGAAAACAACTTGGATCCGTCGTAATCGGGGCCTCGTTAAGAAACGAGAAATCCACTGTCGACTCCGGTGCAGCAACTGAAGTGAAAAGGAAGGGCTCATATTGCTGGTATTGAGCCGCGTAAGTCTTGTATGCTGACTTACACGACTTCATTCTAGCACCCTCTTTTCGCTTCTTTTGCGGCATCGAAGTCGACGGTCGGCTTTCCTTCGTCTTCTTCAAAGGCTTTGATTGCTTCGCAACCAATTTATTTTCGGAAGCGCTACCTTCCTTCTTCTGGCGTTTTTTGCCAGTCGTTACCTTCACCGGCGCCGTCCTTTTCCTAGTGGTCGGGCTTGGCCCCGCCACGGAGGCGGATGGTTGCGGTGCTGGTCGCTTAGCTGGTGAAGGTTGGAAGTCGTCATCGTCGGAATGGTACAGGGCATCGGTGGTCATCTGTAACAATAAAAGAAAAAAATGCTTAGAAACGTATATCATTGCCAACAGTTGGCAGAGCAGTCCCTCAAATTATACCCAAATTATTTATACTTACATTCATCTTTGCAGACATCCTCGAATTAGTCGCTTGTTGCTGGAAGGTGGCTGTAGCTGCTTGTCTGTTATCGAAAGCTAAACAGAATGACCTCTCCTGGTTCCGACCAGCAGTTTTATGCCTTAAACTCCTACCCTAATCGCTTGCTGATCGCCCTCTCCCCATTTTTGATTGGTTAGAAGGAAGAGTGGGATAGAGGTATCCGCCCACTACTTTAGTAGGTCGAATCGCTTGAGTGGAGGGAATGAGGGACAGCCCCCAAAACCCTGCCATATCTACTGCCATGTTGCCAGACGTTTTCGGTAATCCCTGTGTTTCTTACACGTCTGGCTGTAACAACATTTCTTGAATAAGGTTAATTTTTATACTTCGAGAAATGAATTAATTTTGCTAACAAAACTTCAATATGAGCCACCCTATACACTTTGGCATGTATCGTGGTATGTATTAAATGAAACAGTCTGATATTTTTCTGATGAATATATTGGAATACTAATACAACCTATTCAACAAAATAACATTAGTAATGTAACTTGGAATTCAAAAATATTGGTCGTCTTGTAGTAAATGAAGATTTCCTTTCTGCTCTTTGATGGTTGAACGGTATCTCCTTATCCACAAATCAATCATCGTGCAAACACTCAAGGCACACCTACCGTTTCTGTTTTGGGAGTGATAATTACACCTTATTACATGATCACATATTGATTCTCTGTTCAAGTTCACGTTAAGCTGGATATCATTGTCGGTCTCCAAATTCACTATCTCCACGTTTTCTAAGCTCAGCTGGTTACGATTGGTATTTACCATTTAAATAATTTTGTATATTCGAATCTCCCGCGTTTTGACTTGCGAGTTTGAAGTCTGACGGTTGACGCGGAAGAAAGAGAGAGTCGTACTTCAACTACCGAGGTGAACGGACGTGTGCGTGATATCCGTCACCCCGTGTGTAGCGGGTACCTCCAATAAGGGCGACCACAGCCTTACATCGCTCAGCTAACTAGGAATCTGGATAGAGCAACGCAGTACCCAGCTGGGGAAGACATCCGACGCCAACCAACAAGGGGTGAGTCAACCGATGCATGATTAACCTTCAATTCTCGTGAGTCATTTGCGGGTATTTGCCAATTTAGTTGGTCCTTCACAATTGGCTACAATTACTTTATTGATCAAATTGTAACCATTTTTTGGCCCTCCGAGCACGGATAAATAAATCGCGCTATAGTAAAATAGTCTACGTAAAATCTAAATTGGTACGTATCCTTGACAAAAAACGGAGTTTTTTTGTGACATCGGAATTTGTTAGTGTTGCGCGCTGTTTGTAAAAATTGGTTATATTCGAAAACAAGCAACTTTTGGTGTATTGTGTTGGTAATACATATCTGGGGAGTTTTCTGGGCATTTGAAATTGACATTTTGCGAATTGCGTGAGCGCAAAAGTTGTTTTGATTCAGTTGGTTACATTCGGTTGGGGGTTCGAAAACCGGCGTTTCGACAATTGGTATAGTCGACGGAGATTTCGAAAAAGAATAACAACTGAAAATTTTGTGATTTGTGTGTGGTTGCCGTATTGTTTGTGTAAAGAAGTTGTGTTTACTAGCAGATTGATTCTAAATTTGATTATTTTGGTCTTGTGTTTACATTGAATCGTTACCTGATACCTGAACATGCCTAATGCAAATGTTGTGAAGTTGCAACGGCAACGCGCGCTAGTTTTAAAATCTATTAAAAATGTTCTTGAGGCGGCCAAGAAGGCTCGTGTTAATGGCGAGTATCGGACGGAGTTTTTTCTCAGGTATGGAGAGCTGGATGGGTATGTAACGAGGTTTGAGAATTTGCAATATGAAATAATAGCCTTGGTAGATGAGTCTGCCTTAGAGGAGGAGGAAGCAGTTCATACAATGTTTGATGATATGAGATATTCAATAAGGGGCATTCATAAAGATCTTTCTGATGAGATGATGGCTCGTAGTGAGCATGAAACATCTGCAGTGGTCGTAAGAGAAAATTGTTTGAGGCTTCCCAAAATTGAAATACCGAAGTTTGATGGTGACCTTACAAGGTGGCCTACGTTCATCGACTTATTCAATACTCTTATTCATAGAAATAATTCGCTGTCAAAAATAGAAAAGTTTCAGTTCTTGATTTCTTATTTAGAAAAAGAGGCAGGTCTAATAGTAAGGAATGTGCCCATTACTGAGGATAATTATGAAATAGCCTATAATGCATTAATGAGTCGATATCAGAATGAACGTGTTTTATTGAGCAATTATTGGTTTTCAATTTATAATGCTTCTCCCTCTAGGCATGATTCTGCAGTTGAACTTCGAAAATTGTTGTCAATATTTTCTGAAAATTTGGTGGCTTTAGAGATGAGTAACTTGAACCTATGGGATTTTACCAAATTCAATTTATTGTTGCAGAAATTACCTTCTTCCCTTAAAACGCGATTTGAACTAGAACATAATGGGAATAATGTTCCGGGGTTTGACATGCTTTTTGGATTTGTTGAGAAAACCTGTCGAGCTCTGGAAAATACATCCCTTACTTCCGCATATCAAGGGAGTAATGTGTCTAATGCTAGTGGTGGGTTTAGAAAGAATAATAGTCCTGCTAATCCCAAGGGAAGGCAGACACTTAGTTTTTCGACTGGCACATTAACACAGGAAAAGTGTAATTTTTGCAAGGGTTCACCACATTCGTTGATCAAATGTGATAGATTCTTGCAGGCAGAATGTCGTAAGAGGCATGCCTTTGTCAAGCGGACTAGAATGTGTTTTAATTGTTTGGGAGCTACTCATCTAGTAAATAAATGTAAATCAAAAGAACTTTGTGGGGTTTGTGGTGGAAAACACCATGTACTATTGCATTTTCCGGACACTAAAGTGACAGATTGTGATGTCAGTGGTAGTACCTCTAATGAATCTGAGAGTCATGTTCAAGTCATGGCAAGTAAGTTGTCTGTGCAGCCTAGAATGTTGCTTGCTACTGCACTAGTCTCAATATTGGATTCTGAGGGTAGATCCACCAAATGTCGTGTTTTGTTAGATTCTGCTAGTCAAGCCAATTTTATTAGTGAATCTTGTGTGAGAAGGTTGAATCTTACTCGTAAGGAGTATTCAACCCCTGTTGTTGGCATTAATGGAATGTCATCGAATGTGAGTTCGGGAAAAGTCTCTTGTGTTATCTTTCCCTACAGCAAACCGTATCCTAGCTTCAATTTGGAAGCTATTGTGATACCTCAGATTTGTGAGAAGGTACCTCAAATTCCTGCTGTTGTTCAGAAGTGGAAGTATTTAGAAAATCTTTGCCTCGCAGAGCCTTTGGCTGCACATGATGAAATGGAAATTGATCTGCTTCTAGGGGTAGAAGTATTTGGTGAGATCTTACGTTCCGGTTATGTGAGAGGACAGAATGGTGGGCCACATGCTATTAACACCGTATTTGGGTGGGTGTTAATGGGCAAGTTGGGTGGTGTTTCCACTAATAGTGTGCTGAATTTTCTAACTTCTGTGGGGGAATTGGATTGTACATTGAAAAAGTTTTGGGAAATTGAAAGTATCCCTAAGTGTGTCGCATTGTCTGAAGAGGAACAGCAGGCTGAGGAATTCTTTACGTCATCTTGTTGGCGTATGGACTCAGGAAGATATGTGGTGAAGCTTCCCTTTTCTGAATTCCCCCCAGTTCTGGGTGATTCCTATTCACAGGCTTTACATAGATTTAAGCTGTTGGAAGGACGTTTTCGTCGTGATTCCGTCTTACATGAAGCATATTGTGATTTTATGGCTGACTATTTGGAGCAAGGCCACATGTCTGAAGTTGGGAACCAAGTGGGGTCTAATAGTGAGTATTACATTCCTCATCATGCGGTGGTGAAAAGGAATGCGAATGGTGAAATAAAGCTTCGGACTGTCTTTGATGCTTCAGCTAAAACTACCAATGGAAAGTCCTTGAATGATGTTCTTCTAGCAGGTCCCAAGTTACAAAATGATATCGTCTCAATATTGTTATCTTTCAGGTTGTATTTGTATGTGTTTACCGCGGATATACGGCAAATGTATCGACAGATTTTAGTTGAGGAGTCTCACACTAGTTATCAAACTATTTTGTGGAGACCTAACGGTGACGAGCCTATAAGGAAATATCAGTTGAAGACCGTTACCTATGGAGTAACGTCTAGTCCTTTTCTAGCGATTAGGACGTTGCTGCAACTGTGTAGGGATGAGGGTGAAAGGTTTCCGTTAGCTGTAAATATTTTGGAGAATTTCTGTTATGTTGATGACGCCATTGGAGTAGCAAACTCCAAGGAAATTGCCTTGGATACTCAAAACCAGTTGATTGAATTATTGGCGTTGGGAAAGTTTGAACTGAGGAAATGGGCAAGTAATTGTTCTGAAGTACTTGCTCAGGTACCTGAGGTTCATCAGCAGCCACTTGTATTTGATAAGGATTCTCTTGGAATAAAAGTGTTGGGTTTGCAGTGGTGTCCCACTACGGATTGTTTTTCTTATTCTGTACATCCTCAGATACGGTCCTGTACAAAGAGGAATATTTTGTCAGAAATAGCAAGACTGTATGATCCTCTAGGATTCTTAGCTCCAGTAATCATTGTTCCCAAGCCAATACTTCAGCAATTGTGGGCTTTAGGGATAGGTTGGGATGATGAGCCACCGCTGGAAGTTGCAAACCAGTGGAAAACTTTTGTGGCTGAGTTACCTGAGCTATCTTCGTTGAAAATTCCTAGACATATACTTCATATAGAGGCAAAGTTTACAGAAATTCATGCTTTTTGCGATGCTTCGGAGAAGTCGTATGCAGCTGTAGTTTATCTGAGACAGGTTTCCACGGAGAACAGTATTTCTGTACATTTGGTGTGTGCCAAAACTCGAGTGGCGCCTTTGAAAAGACTGTCGATTCCACGACTGGAATTGTGTGCAGCCTTATTAGCCGCAGAGCTGATTGATTGTGTATCCCATATAATGGTAACACAGAAAATAGATAATGTTTGTGCTTGGACGGATTCGAAGGTAGTTGTGACGTGGGTCAAATCTTCTCCGCATAGGTGGCGGAGCTTTGTAGCCAATCGTGTAGCTATAATCCAGGAGAAGGTAGCTCCTGATTCATGGTATCATGTGGTTGGGAAAGAGAATCCTAGTGACTGTGCTTCTAGGGGGACTTTTCCTCGGCAATTTCTAGAACAACCCTTGTGGTGGGAGGGGCCAACTTGGCTTAAGCTTCCTCGGGATGATTGGCCTGTAACTTGTGTAGGTGAGCCTTCCTGTACAGATGTACAAGAAGAAGCAAAGGTTGTTTGTATTACTATTCACGGCTCTAGTATTGTTTCAGAATTGTTGAATAGATATTCTTCCTTACGCAAAATTGAGCGTGTTGTTGCTTATTGTTTGAGATTTCGTAAAAATTGTTTGTGTCGAAAAAGGGGTTACCCGCGTGAGATAGGTAATTTATCCGAGGCTGAATTGTATGAGGCTATGGTGGTTCTGGTCAAAGACGTGCAAGGAGTTGAATTGGATAATGAACTGCGGAAAGTTCGTCGAGCGGAGGTCTGTCCCAAAGCTATACAGAAGTTAGCTCCTTTCATTGATTCCCAGGGTGTCCTGAGGGTGGGCGGTCGCTTGAGACAGTCTAGTCTAAGCTATGATCGGAAGCATCCAATTCTGCTCCCTAGGAAGCATCGATTGACTTATCTCATTATCCAAAGTGTGCACAATAGGAGTTGTCATCCTGGACCACAAACTTTGCATTATCTGTTAAGGCAGAGATATTGGATACTATCTGCCAAACGGGCTATAGCTTCAGTGTTATCTCGTTGCATAAAATGCTTTAGAGTTAAGCCTCCTCCAGTGGTCCCCATAATGAGTGATTTACCTTCCGTTAGAATTTCGGAAGTCAAACCTTTTTCCCATAGTGGCGTAGACCTTTTTGGTCCTTTGAGGATGTCTTTAGGTAAAAGACGAGGCATTAGTTCTCAAAAGGTGTATGTGTGTCTTTTCGTGTGTATGGCTACTAAAGCAATACATTTAGAAGTTGTGTCAGATCTAACTAGTGAAGCTGTTCTTGCAGCACTTAGGCGTTTTATAGGGCGGCGAGGACGTTGCAGTGATATTTATAGTGATCAAGGTACGAATTTTGTTGGTGCTTATAAAACTTTACAGTTATTGGGTGCTAAAGCTTCTGAAGCTTTGCAAATTAAGTGGCATTTTAATCCTCCAGCTAGTCCTTCCTTTGGAGGTATATGGGAGTCCGGAGTGAAATCTGTGAAAACTCACTTGCGGCGGGTGATAGGTGCGCAAGTGTTGACTTATGAGGAATTGAGCACCACTTTAATCCAAATTGAGGCAATGTTAAATTCGAGACCCTTGTGTAGTTTGAGTTCTGATCCTAACGATGTAGGCAGCTTGACTCCGGGTCATTTCTTGACATTAGAGCCCCTGAATGCTCCGCCTGACGAAGATTTGTTGTGTGTGAAACATAGTCGGTTGAACAGGTGGCAGTTAGTGCAACAGATGCAGCAACATTTTTGGCGGCGCTGGCATATGGAGTACCTCCACACCCTTCAGCAACGACATAAGTGGAATACACCACATAATCCTCCCTCGGTCGGCCAGTTGGTTCTTCTCAAGGATGAAAATACCCGTCCGTTACAGTGGCCATTAGGCAGGATTCTTAAGTTATATCCCGGTACGGGAAACATTTCGAGAGTCGCCCAAGTTAAGACGAGTAAAGGGCTGTTAGACCGTCCTTTATTGAAACTGTGCCCTTTGCCGGCACAATAGGCCATGATTTGCTTGTATATGATAATTTTTTTTTTCGTGTTGTGTTATGGGTGGGATAATTCCACTAATTTTCTTTTGTGGGTAATATAGGAATTACTATGATTGGAAAAAATATATTTTTTTTTTTTTTTTATATTTTTTGGTGGGCGGAAAATGGTTACGATTGGTATTTACCATTTAAATAATTTTGTATATTCGAATCTCCCGCGTTTTGACTTGCGAGTTTGAAGTCTGACGGTTGACGCGGAAGAAAGAGAGAGTCGTACTTCAACTACCGAGGTGAACGGACGTGTGCGTGATATCCGTCACCCCGTGTGTAGCGGGTACCTCCAATAAGGGCGACCACAGCCTTACATCGCTCAGCTAACTAGGAATCTGGATAGAGCAACGCAGTACCCAGCTGGGGAAGACATCCGACGCCAACCAACAAGGGGTGAGTCAACCGATGCATGATTAACCTTCAATTCTCGTGAGTCATTTGCGGGTATTTGCCAATTTAGTTGGTCCTTCACAATTGGCTACAATTACTTTATTGATCGAATTGTAACCATCAGCTCAGCAACAGATTTGAGTAGATAGATATATTTTTGATGGCCCTTCAGAAAGACTATATCACCGTTGTTAACGTGATGCTTGATTATTTTCATTATTTGGTTACCATCTGTATTTCCTGCTTTGTATCTAATACCATGATTATACTTTTCCACAAACTTAACAGTTCTCTGGTCTTTCACGTTCAGTCTACTGAAGTGAACCATAGGTTTAACAATGTAATGGTACAATATTCCATCTTTCTTAAATGCTATCTCTTTTGGAACAAATTTTGATTCGATATGATATCCTTGAATATCTACAACAACTGTAGTCATGTCGTTTGCCACTGAATATGATGTTGGTGATGAGTAGTGTCAGTTTAGGCGCAAAAGTTGAAATAAAATGGCCAACTTTATTCTTCAAGCATTTATTCAATACTATCCTACTTTACAAGCGTACAGTAACTTAAATCTAATATCTAGAAACTTCGGCTAACATTAATTGTATAAGTAGATCCAAATTACCATCTTCAGGAGCTTCGCGCGTTGTCATCTCATTAATAGCATCGATAGCATATTTTACATTCGTTGTGGGGTCTGTTTGGTAAAATTCAATGTCAGAGTGCCCCCAGGGTAAAGTTTTTGTTGTATTTGGAATTATAAACCTTTTATCATCGTTGTGTGCTAAAGCTACTTTATTTTTGACTTCTGTATATACATCATGCAGCCTACTTTTGAATGTATTCATTTTTCTTAAAATCAGACCACCATTCTCTATTATATGCTTATAATCATTACCACATAACTGATTTTGTATTACTGCTTTTTTAACACCCTTTGCTTTTTTCATTTCTCCCTTAACTGACTTGATATAGTATGCTTTCGCACCTGTTCCGTAAAAACTTATTATAGGGTCTTCTGGAAATTCGTCTTTCATTTTACCCAGAATAGAGTCATTGACTGGAATTTTGAACTCATTGTTTTGTTTATAATTTGAAGTATCAAACTCGCTGATATTATTTCTCATAAATTCATAGAAGTCGTCTGTATGAGTTTTCAAAATTTGCGAATCTGTATCACAGTAAAGCATAGATACTTTATCGTTGAACTGCTTTTTAAGAAAACCATAAAAAAAATCATACATTACTATTTTAGATATGTCTAGTATACAGAATCCCACGTATATTGGCTTGAAATAATGTACCCTAACTTTTCCTAAATGGATAGCTGCAAGATTTTCGTTAAATATGGAACAACTCTTGAAATTTGGACGAGCTACTAGTGCTCCCACACCGATGCTATTACGATGATTTTCCCAATGTGTGACCAACTTTATATCTCTTCTATTATCTACATTTTCCATAGTTTTTCCAAAGATTGCATTGTTTAGAAGCTTATAGAAGTCCCTTTCAAATTTATTATTTGCTTTATTACGCATTGTCGTATTGAGATCGATATACTCCTTCAACCAGAACGATTGTTTGAACTTAAGGATCCTGTGAACCTTGGTTACTTGCAAACCATACCTTACAGCTTGTTGAAGGACGCGATAATGTACAATATATTTTTTCTTGTCGTACAGATTTGGGATTAGTTTCGGAATCTTTGTCTTGGCGTTTGGTGGGATAATACTTTCCACCAAAAACGGAAGGTCGCTATGTGAATCGTGTAACCCTTCAGGATATCGCACATCAACCTCCAAGACATAGCCATTCTCACCGTCTATTTTGGCATTTTCTAAATCGAATGTAGATATTTCCGAATCCCCCATCCATTCGAAACCCCCAGTTGGAAGAGGTGATGACATAGCATGCCCGTAAAGATTCGTGGCGTCGAGATATGATATAAATGTTGACTCTTTAGATGGATCATAATTTGGTAAATATTTATTATTTGCTTCGTGCATTCTATCGCTGCATTGACTTATCCCCCCGCGAATACCATTCTTAAAGAACCCAATCATATCTATGTCCGTAAGGAGCTCAAGGCTAATTTTGGTATACTTTAACATCGCATCCCAAGACAATCCAGGGGTTGTGTAGTAGTGTGCTGGATCCAATTTGTAAATATTCATACTATTCCTCCTGAACCTTTCAAAGACATCACACAAGAGAAGAACATCGGTCCGTAAATAAATATCAGAATATTCACCCAGATTCCTACAGTTAAACGTTCTCCATACAGTTATTGCCCTCGCGTATTCCTCCTCAGATATATCTTTCTCATTTAACTTATCATAAAACTCTGCCTTTGATGGTAAATATTCCTGGTCCAGTTTCTTTACATCATCCACATAATTGTAAGGAAATACACCTTTCTGTCTAATTAAATTAAAGACTCTAGGATCTGAAAAATACTTTTTACTCTCCAGAAAATCCCTATTAGTCAAACTGTCTGATAATGCTTGCAAAGATCCAGGTAGAAAACGACAACTATCGATAAATCTCATTTGTAAAAACTTCCTCCTTATTCTACCGGTTCGGTCCACATAGTCATGCATATACAGACTTTTTGTAAATGAAATGTATTTTTCCTTATTCTGGGCTACCACGTCTATCTTATCTCCATGAGAAGATAGTTGTTTGATAAATAGGTGACAATCGTACCCACTTAAATTGTGCGTTATAATTGGTATAAAATTTGGTAATTTGAAATTTAAATTACATTTCGAATGTGCAGCCCCAAATCTAACTTTACCAGTTATGTGGCAGTAATCGCGAACTTTAATATCGGATCCTGAAAATGGCTTCTCACAGATGTTACATTTCGTTGAAGTGTCAAACTCAATCTGCTCTTCCGGCGTTAAAGGGATCATGGGAGTTACATCTTTCAAATATTTGAAATATAGTTCTTTAAGATCAGCTTCTAGCCTTGTCACGAATTCTTTCGCCGCGTCTTTACCTCGATACAAGACGAATTTGGATAAGTCAGAATCAAATGAAGATTTAATAAAATATGAAAATGAATATGGTTCATGTGTGTGGGTTTCGTTTGTATACGAATATTATGGGTTGGGTTCACAACTATCGATTGGTTTTAATAATGACTCAAAATCCGCATACACCACAAAGGGGACCGGCATTTGCTTTTCAAAATTCTCGAATTTAAGTATGTTTTCTGGAACCTGATTACCAAACTTATCAGTTCGTAGTTTCTCTGTGGGTGTTATTGTGAATATATGATTGCAATCGTTCCTTTGGTGAATATCTAGATATGCCTTAGTTGAAAAATATAACAAACAACCATCACAAAAGTACCGCTTATGTCCGTTTGAACTTAACTGATTTGCAACTAATCGCGAAAGATCTCTTATCCAACAATAGTGACCATTCCCTTTATCATCCGTTAAATAGAGCAGATTGACATGTAAAGCTAATTTCTTCTGAGCATATCTCAATGGACCAACTATTTCATATGTGACGTTACCATCTTTGATTATTTTTTCAATCCCATACACATTTATAGAGATATTATTATTTCTCTCGAACAATGAGATATCTTTAAGAGTAACGGGAAAGTTCATACCATGGACATTCAAAATGGTTGAAAAATGCGGGTAGGACGACACTTCCACTACTCGGGTGCTTGCTGGTAGTAGCGCTGATGTGACGGCCCAAGCGAAACAACACTGGTCTTGATTTCGCACATTTATCACTGCCTTCTTCTTCTCTATAAAGTATGGTAACTTTATATAAGATGATCCACCCAATGGTGAAAACTTGTTAATGTTCACTTCAGCATAAAGGATACATTCAATCGCCCACCCTGAAAAAAACAACAAAGGTTACTATCTTAATTTATGCACTTCTCTAAATATTTAACATACCAGAATCCTTCTCCTCAAACTCAGATGACTGGGATGTAATTTCATCAGCAAATTGTTGATAAACATCAGACAGCTCTGTGCTTTCGTCTATTACTTTATTAACCGTATTGAAGGATTTGATATCTGCTACATCACTCGTCTGTAATACGTACTTCCCGAATACTTCCATGTTCACTTTCAGAGCTCTGTGCACTCGAAGTTTCTCTTCTATTACATCTAGCGTATTTTGCTTAATATTTTCGAAAAACTCTTTAAAGTCGGTGTACAATTCTGATGTGCTAAATCTATAGCTGGCAATTCTACATTTGAATGCACTTTTAATAAGTCTCACACCATCACTGATCGGGATCGATGAATTTGTTCTATGTTGTAATGTCCTTGCATGAGCAGCCATTCGATTGTTCGGAAGCGAAACATTGCAGCAAGGACATATCATATTCGGAGGTGTACTATCTAATTTAATTTTTTTAGCTGGTGGTCCATTTGTGGGATTCACACTGCAAATATTTCTCTTATGCCGACGCAAATTGTCCGAACGCGTAAAAAGTTTACCACAATCACTACATGTATGCATTTTATTAGAGTATATGTTAGTCACTGTGAGTCAGGCAACTGTAGCATCGATGCTCGAACCTCCTCGATTTATAGCTAGATCCTCAAGGGCATCGTACCCCCACCTCCGGTTGCTTGCTTATGGTGGCAAGGTCTGACGTTAGCAGAACACGTTCTTCTGTGAGGTCAAGCTCAAGGCTATTCCCACCCCAGTTGAATGACTTTAAGGGAGCATCACTATCAAGCCTCATAAGAAAAATATACAACTGATCTCAAGGCTATCCACACCCTATATCAGTGACCTTCAGGGAGGATTGCAATTGGCCTCACGTCAAATCTCTAGGTTATCCACCACGTCAAATCTCAAGGTAATCCAGTCAATAGTCACATTCAAGGACGTTCAAAATAAGCAGCTATACACTAACACAAAAAAAAAACTCAAGGTTACCCAACACCCCACTGAAACAAGCCCTTCAGATACGATCACATTTGAAAACACAACGTTACAAAATGACCTTCAGGGAGGATCAGAATCGGCACCTATAAGAAAAGCCCACGTCACATCTCAAGGTTATCCACACCCCATTTAAATGACCTTCAAATGACCTCGGGAGGATCAGAATCGGCATATCTATACTACTTTCATCTGATAAAAATTAATTTTGTTTCAAAAGGTAACTATTACGCGAACAATAACCCATGCTTTCAAAACATTGTACGCGGTCAAAGAAATTGGTAAGTAGTATTCGTAACAACATCATATATCGAATTCAATTGCCCTTGTTGTTCGCTGAACCATAATCAGTATTCGGCGGGACGGATGTCCCAATTCAATGAACCTAAAAAGAAAGAACAGGGAGATCATCTTAGTGTTATTATCGGCACCAACCCGCCAGCACGGACGAGGTTGTTTCGTTGTGTTTCGTTGTGTTGTTTCGGTGTTAGCCGTGTTGTGTCATCTCGTGTTTTTGCTTTTTGCATCAGCAATTGTGTGATTTGAATGTGTCCAGTTATATATTAAATGGAGGACCTACTGAGAAATTGGGGCTTAGAAGAGCTAACACCCACATTTGAATGTAGGTATTTAGATTAGTCAGACAGTTATATTTCAGGTAAAAATGCAACAACTGGTGCAGGCTTATGTCTAATTCTTATATCATGCTCCTTATAACTTCATACAAAATCACACTATTAAACATCCAAACGAATCGATCAGCTGTCCTCGCAATAAATTCTGTTGGTCCAAGGAAAAGATAGTAGTTTAGAATCAATTACCAAACACAGATTCGATTCAACGACAGGCTGCGATTGAATCATTCATTGCAATCCAATGACATCTTGTAGTTGAATTGACAATACGATATAATAATTCGTTACCAACTATATACTTCCCATTGAATAAAACATCACTGTATTTGAGGAATGCTGAGTGTAACGTCCCATTGAATCCAAGCGTAAGTCTTTGAAAAAACGACAGATTTTTCTGTGTGTAACAATAGGACTTCTGACAGCGGTGGCACTACCTTGTCAATCGAGAGTTCTTTTGAACCTCCACTCTGATAGACAGCTCCAGAAGTAAATGTTCATTAACACTTTGCTGGGGATTTTTCAGTCTCTGGTAGAATCACCACTACTAAAGTCATGGACACGCCGCCATTGTGCTTTAGGCGAATTATGTGGTGGGGAGCATAGCGCTTCTGTTCAAGCTTCTCTTTGATTTCTTGCTCGCGGTAGTTGATGCTGGGATGACTTGGATGATGGCATGGATGTTTCGTTTAGAGGGAAGAGGAGATGTGTGATGAGGAATGTTTTCCTCTTTAAAAAAACGAGTTATCTCCCGATAATCGTCCTCGCTTTTGGGTACAATGCGTATCCCAGCATCAACATAGCTCTTGCAGTAACACCTAATAAAGGAGTAGGTAACGATGCACCATCTCGTCGCAGCCCTGAATACAACAGGAGTAATAAACTCGACCTTGGCGAGTCTGAGGGCTGACACATAGGCTTGTGTCAGCCTGTTTTGGTGGATAGGGCTTGTACACCCATTGGCTGAATGGCAAAAATGGAAGTAGCAGACACAGACATTATGGTGATTGGAGATGCATCGTTTGGGGATTTGTGCTGTGATAAAGGAGGAAATCCGTCCATTTCACCAAAGTTTACGGAAAACATATAAGTTGGATCACTCTCCGTCGGCACTTTGAAGAACTCACATGAAAGCGATGCCGCGGCCGCACGCGCCAGTTAGTTTTTGTGTTGGTTTTTGCCCAAGTACGAGGGTCTTTTAGCGGGGACTTGCTAGCACCTGGGTTTTACGTATATACGAGGGTCATTGAGGGACTAGGTATTGACAGTCGATTTAGACATACCTACAAATGCAAATATAAGATTGCTAATACACTAATGAATCTCAAATGACTTCACATATTGTAGCTATTTCGTAGATAAGTAAAAATTGGTTCAAAGGTGCTGTAGTACTTTTACCTTAATGTTTTGTTTATTTGGCTTATTTTTGAGACCACAGCTTAAAACATTTATGGTATAGTATATACGAATTCATAATAAGTATGTACAATTTTAAAAGATAATCATATGGAAATGCTTTACATGGATGTAAATAAATTGTTTTTGACATTTTGCTTTTCAGTCTCATCCTCATTGCTACTGTAGAAACTAAATTTTCAAAGTTATCAATAAAAATATTTCTGAGCTAAAATATAATTTAGAATGTCCCTGGGTGGTATGGTAAGACCACCGAATGAATATTTTGTCTCACTATACCTTTTTAGCGTGACAGAATCCTTTAAATACCTCTAGGTCTTGAATTAATCACTTTAGACCCCAAGTATGTTGGTTTGTTAAAATTGTTGTTGTCAGTTCCGACATATTGCTTGTCTTAATCGTCCTGAAACACCCTGTATTTATATCCTTTACATTTCCAGGCTTACCACAAACTAAGGATGGATCTGGTTGTCATTTTCCATCCGTTAATAAATGTAATCGATAAAATCAAACTTCTAAAAATATTATCCATCTCCTGCAAACAAATCCGAGATTTTTGAGACACTCTATATATACACTTTACGTTAAACACGTTCAACCTCTACTCTGCGCCGCCCCGTATCTCGCGGCTGACGTCGGTACACTGCTACCGGTGTACCGGGGAGACGGAGCAAGGGGCAGGTCGTTTTGATATTTTTGCGGAGTGATCCAACTTATATGTATTCCGTAAACTTTGATTTTACTAATAGTTTGCTCTTTGGGATGTCGGACGGGAATTAAATCACCCTCCTCCCTCCTGCATGCAGTGTTCCTTTGAGGCACCTCTCCGGGGAGCAATGCCCCCCCCCTGACATCGTCGGTTGAAAGATCGTTCAGTGCAATGAATAGAATACTGAATAAAGCAAGAAATAGAATGCTACCAGGAACCTTAATAGATTGTGTGATGATAAATCTTTGTTGTCACTATTTGGCTTTATTTTAGTTATATTCGGAAAAAAAAGAGTATTAAAATCTGTAAAAATATACAGGGTGTCCCATTTAAGTTAAAAAAGTTGACGGTACTTCCGGTTAGACCGGAAGTACATTAATAGCTAACATAACGTCATCAGATGCATGATGCGCCACTACATTTACCTGCAAATTTTCAGCAATATCACACTTTCCGTTTCAAAGATATTTGCTTGGTTCCATACTTTATCCCAACCCTGTATACTTCAATAAGTACTCCTTAACCACAAAATGCCTCGTCTGAAAGAAACACTGACTGTAATAAGTATATCGTCCTCACTCCTCAGTCTCCGTAAGTTCGTCATTAAAGGGTTGAAGAGACGTAAAAAGAAAATATGATTATCTCTGTTTATTGCAAGCACAGTTGGCAGCCAGCAAACCTTCGTGTTCCTCAACAGTGATCGTAAGTTTGTTTCATGTGCAATTTCGGGCACATCTTTTATCCGTTCTGGCACAGGTGGAAACACTGGAAGCCACAAGGCTCCTCTAATTGAATATGCAGTGCAGTTAACATTAATTCTATATCACGTGTTCGCATACGTGGTCGTTGTTGTTTTGTAAATGTTTATGACTCCTTAGAAGCCACCAATATTGGTTCCTATCTTCAGACAGATAGAATAATAAGGTGCATGGATCACTCAAGCGTATGCGGAGGATACCGACTGAACCGATGAAGATATTAAAAGTTTATTTTCAAAAAATGTTCAGAATCATGTGTTGCATCACACAAAAGTATTTTCGCTTATACAGGGTGTTTCAGTTAGGCTAGGCGCGATACAACTTTGTTATTTTAATTGGATCACCCTATATATTACTGCATATTTGGATTCCTTGGTGAATTCTAGTGTGACTTTACGTATCATACATGGAACTTTAAACGGACCGCTAAGGCGCAAATCACAATTTTTGGTATAAGTAGGTATCAGAAAAAAAATTGAATATCGCAGCTATTATAAAATTTAGAAGGCCGTGACTTTGCGGTACGATTAGGCATGAAATGCGTCACTTTAGGTCAGACGGCTAAATTTAAATTCTTTTTGTACTTGAAGAAATCAGTAGATTAATTAAGGAAACTTCAGTCACAGATAACTTGATTTTTCAAATGGGAATGCCTATTTTGTTAACTTTCTCGATATCAATATTTTTTCAGTTTTTATTTTATTTCAAATTTTCCTCCGCATACGCACGAGTGGCCCACCCTGTATATAACCACTTCACGCGGTCATTTGTGACTTTGAAAAAGTTCGTGAAGAAATGGACAAATTAGAACAGAAATTTTTTGGAGAATTCTAGGGATATTGGGATCTGCCGGCAATACCAACTTCGTAATGACAGGTCTTGATTTGCGTCATATTATAGAAATGAGATTAACACTGAACAATATATCCACCTAGTGTTTATCATACAGCAACTCTACGAGTCTAATTCGGCTCGCGTAAGAATTGATGGTAACCTGTCTAGTCAAACTGCAACCAGAGAGGAGTTCGTCAGGGATGTGTATTATCTCTGATGTTGTTTAATATTTACTCTGAATTTGTGATGAGACAGGTATTAGACAACTGGAATAGCGGTGTAACTATTGGCGGAAGCAAAATATCCAACTTAAAATTTGCTGACGATACAACCCTTATTGCAGCTTCTCAGGAAGAACTAGTAGCTCTATTAAACATCTTAGAACAACGTAGTGCAGAGTATGGTCTTGGTATTAACTACAATAAGACCAAGGTTATGATCGTAGGTAGAGAGCATGATAATTATCGAGAAATAAAGTCAATAGGCCGTTGTGAAGTAGTTCAAAGTTTTATATACCTCGGTTCTTTGATAGATAATTCGGGTAGCAGTGAAAATGAGATTCGACGGAGCATTCAACAGGCACGTGTGGCTATGACAAAGCTTACTAAAATATGGCGTGACCATAACATCATTAAAGCTACAAAAATGTCGCTGGTTCAGTCTCTTGTGTTCTCCATATTTTTGTCTGACTCGGAAACTTGGACTGTTAAAAAGGCAGATCTAGCTCGCATAGACGCTTTTGAAATGTGGACATGGAGGAGAATGCTGAGAGTTCCTTATATCGCCTATCGAACTAACGTATCCATACTGGATGAGGTCGGTAATCCAAAGAGACTATCCTCCATTGTGTCGACGAGAATGCTTACATTCATCGGACATATACACAGAAGCGATAATATGGAGAAACTTGTAGTTCAGGGTCATGCCCCGAGTGGGCGGCGCCGTGGCCGTCCCCCTACACGCTGGGTGGATACGACGAAACAGTTGCTGGATATGAGTGTCAAGAGCGCCACTAAGCCGACAACAAATCGCGAACAGCTACAGTGCTCAAAACTATTGATAATATTCGTGTCGGCAACACTCTAGCTCCGACTTAATGCATTTTACGAGTTCACAACATGTCTGTTAAGACATTATTGTGACTATGATGATGATGATGAATATATCAGTTGGTATTATTATGAATTCCCTACACAGTATGTAGGTGGGACTTAAATGCCAATAAATTCTAGGATTCATTTCGTCAATTTCTTCACGAATTTCTTCAGTCACAAATTTGATCGATTTCTTGACCATGTAAAGTAATTTATAGTACCAAATGTTGCCACTTTAAGATTAAATGAATCAATGAATGCATGAATCAATGAATGGGTGGGGAGAAGACTTTCCAACTTGACGAGGATGTCTAGAGATTCCTCTCTATCTCATAAGATATTGATACCAGGCAGCAACAAGCGTAGGTAATTTTCCTTTCATTTCAAAATGCTCAATGATTTTAGAAATTGTCAATCTCTAGTCATTTCAGTAGCTAATAGGCTGTGAAAAATATCAATTTCTGTCGTACTCCAGCTTCTCTTTGACCTTAGATATATTAGCGCTGTTGTTTCTGGTGAGAGTTGATTTGTTCTAAGGAATTTCTATAATCTCTTTGTTCTATTTCGTCTGTATATTTCTGCTAAGTCATAGTTGTCTGAACAGGTTTTTGTCTATATTTCATGGCCTGTTAGGTTGCTTATAGGTAACAAAATTGAGAAACACTTGAGTTAATTAAAATTTTGAAATCAAATGAATACTACCAAACTGATATTCACAACATTATATGATTAGAAAAGCTATCAAATTTTACATTCAATCACATAAATAAATAGGAATTCCCGTTTGAAAAAATCAACTTATGTGATTCCTTAATTAATCAACCTATTTGTCCAAGTACAGAAATAATACAAATTTTACTATTTAACCCTAGCTGACGCATTTCATGCTTAGTCACACGTCAAAGTCAAAGCCTTCTAAGTTTTATAATCACTCTGATATTCAGCTTATGTACTAGTACCAAAAACGTTGATTTGCACCTAAACGGTTTGTTGTAAGTTCCAATCTAAATATGCAAATAATATTCAAGGTATTCCATTTAAAAAGCCTAACTTTGATATGTCACGCTTTTTCTGAAAAGAGATATCGTTTGATCACAACAGTCACAGGAGTTGAGCTTGACTCACCCTGTATTACAATTGATGGAACATAACTCCACAACTACACTACAGGCAAAAAACAACGTACGATATTCTTAAGTTATATTATACACAGATTCACAAAAAATTACAATACTGGATAAATTTGGTAAAACATAATCGGAATATCTTTGTATCACTTGAAGTAACATTTATAATATTCTTAGACATAATAACAACAATTTTCTACATGATTATGTGTTATCGTACCATCAAATTTTCGGTAAAGATATTCTGCCAACCTATTTCATAAGCTCCATTGCACATTAGGACCTAGATAATGAACTAATAGTTGCAAGGTTCTTGTTTATTTTTTTTTACTAATTTTTGTTACATATTTTAAATATTGTGGATAGAAATGATGTACGTAATATATTACATCTGATGATTTTTGGCTAAAAGTGTTACTTCAGAAAAAATGTTCCTGAATGATTATATAATTTTGTAGCCACAGACCATGAACTACATTATTTTATACAAAATTTTCCAATGTTCACAGTATTTTAATAAATGTAACAAAAAAAATGCTAAGAATGTATAATTAATCTTTTTCTGTTTATTTTCAAAACTCTATCTGAAAATTTGTGTTAAAATTGATTACACAGTTCCAGGTACCTGAATCCAAATTTTCTTTCATTTCCAGAAATTCTGTGGAGTCAATCATCCTGTTAAAATAGCCAACATTTAGAACTTTAATTAAGAGGGAGTTTTTGGACCACTTAAAATAACGTCGAAAATAACCTAAATCCTCGTTAATGTTTATTACGAATCATGATAGTGCTCATTACTATAAATGACAAGGAAAAACTACATTTTTCGTTATTTGACGTTTTAATTGTTGTGTTTAGATATAACCTTTGGTGCTCTTTCACTTTAAGTGCTTATGTATTTTTCGAAAATTTCACTTGTAACGAAAAGGGAAAGGTCTATTATATCTTTTTCAACAAAAAAGTTTGCGGTCGAGCACCTTTTTTTGGGGAAAAATTGTTAAAACTCAATATTTTCATCAAATAACACACAAGAATGTTGACTACCAAACTTCAACAAATGATGTTAAATAATTCTGCTTCTTCTTTTTCTTCTGTTCGTCTTCTTCTTCTTCTTCTTCTTCTTCTTCTTATATCCTTATGGTTTCTGCGCGTTTGCGCAACCAACCATTAGTTCATTAGTGGGATTAAATAATTAAATATGGATGGAAACGTGGAAGGTGAAATTTCAAAGCATAGAATTGTACAATTATCTGTCTTGTGCAAAACACTTTCTGTTTCATGTCAGAAATGGAGAAATAGAGAGTTTTTGGTCCGCACATATGTCACTGAAATCGTGGTTATCGTTATTTGGAGTCTGCGCAGTAACGATTTGACACACATTTAACTTTATTAAACATAACGGACCTGGTTAATTACGTCAGATTAGCGGTATCCTTATTTGTGCTTTTATGGTTATTTTTATGTTACATTTGCTACGTCATCGTATATATATACACTAATTCAATAATCTCCTCCATACTTTTCTAAATGATAATTTCTCTCGCAATCGACGTCTAGGGTACAATCCGTTCTAATCACGTATTTTGTTTAGACTGTCCAAATTAACCTGAAATTCCTACACTTGTCAACGGTGACAGTACTGACAGTTCGATTCCTTAAGGTCTGACGCGTCCAAAAACTCTACATTTTGCGACGAAAAGTTATCGTTATTAACGACAAAGTTAAACACAACCATAACGAAATTGTCGTTTGCCGTGACTGACCAAAAACTCTCTAATAACGGACCTTCGTTATCGTTATTGGGAATCATTTAACCTATTTCTTATCACTGTGCATGCTCAAAACAGCAATGGCACGAAATTCGTTATTTGCGATGGTCCAAAATCTCCTTAGACAAGGAAAGAGAGGTCGGAACGCACGACTGACAATTCTGTTACCAAATGGCACCAAAAATGTACCAAAGCATATTAAATTTACCTGTGATACGTGATTCCTGGCTCCTTCCTGCTGCTGTGGCTTTTACAACCGTAAGCTGCACACCGTACCATTATGCACACCACAATATTTTACAATGATTGGTCTTAAAAACGCTAAATATGAAAGAAATATATTTTGATAGCTGTCAAATAGCTATTCATTTTCGGTCACAGCTCTTTCCTTATCTAAGAAAATCTCCCTAAAGAGGCCTTTTTGGTTCTCTAAATGTCGATTATTTTAACTGGACAAGTTTATGTTCCTTTACTGGGCTGTATATTTTGCTGGTGGAATAAAGTGGCAGTAAAAAACACCTAATAAATAAATGAATACTTAAAATATAGGAATGTAATTATCAATCTTTGCCCTATGCTTCTGGGCAACGCACTCTGCGATCCAGACAATGTTGCGACACTCCTGCTCCTTCAGCTTCAGATAGGCGTAGAACACCCCGAAGTGGAACTGCTGCATGAAAGCGTTCAAGTTCAGGCGAACTTCGTGCTCGAAGAACTTGTCTTCCAGAGTCTTGTCTCCTGGATTGTTTCCGGCACCTTCGAAGAGTTTGGAGTATTCGGCGTAGTACTCCGCTACTGCTTTCACTTGTTCATAGTCTTCGGCTCTAGCCAGGGCAGCCAGACCGTCGGGGTGGAGTTTTCCGCATCTATAATAAAAAAAAAAGTAGGAAAGGGTTGACTTGAGTAAATTCAAACGGCGCACTATGGAATTTGTCGGTTAATTTTTTTTTTTTATTATATCGACAAAACCGAATTTTTCCCGGACTAGTAATCAACAAATTTAACATTTAATCTTAAAAAAAAAGAAAAAAAAAAGATTTGTTGACCGCGGTGAGATTCGAACCCACGCCCTTTCAAACTGGTGCCTAGCGTCTTAACCGCTCGGTCACGCTGCCGGTGCTTCAGAAATATCAATACAATCTTGTCCCTTTAGTCTAGTTAGTGTGTATTTTTCAGCTAAGTTAGTTGTTTTCTTCTACCTGAACAGGTTTTTGTTTATATTTCATGGCCTGCTACGTTGCTTATAGGTAGGAAAATTGAAAATCGCTGATTGTTTTGAAAATTTAAAATTAAATGGAAACTACCAGAGATTGATATTCACAACCTTATATCGTTAGAAAGGTTATCAAATTCTACGTTTAGCCGTATGAAAAAATTAGGTATTCCCATTTGAAAAAATCAAGTTATCGCTGATCGAAGTTTCCTTAATTAATCGACCGATTTCTCCAAGCATAAACGTAATTTAAATTTGACAGTCTCATCAAAGCTGGCGCATTTTATGCTTAGTAATACGGCAAAGTCACAGCCTTCCATATTTCATAATCTCTGCGATATTCAATTTTTTCCTGATATCTACTTATACCGAAAATGGTGATTTACACCTAAACGGTTCGCTTTAGGTCCCATGCATGATACATAAAGTCACATTAGAATTCACCAAGGAATCTGAATATGCAATAATATACGGGGTGTTACATTTAAAAAACATAACTTTGATACATTTCTAGTCTTTGGGACACCCTGTATAACATGAAAATATTTTTAAAATGTAGCCTCTATGGGTCTCTATCCATCCGAAATTATTTTCTTTTTTATCAAATACTTTAGCCATAATGCTCCGTGTCGAATAAGGTGAATAACCCTGTGTATTTATTTTTTCTCTAGCACCTGTAGTTCTGGCTATCTTTTGTATACGGACAGACGGACGGAAAGACGGGCAGACAGAGGCTCTGCATAAGCACTCTTCAGTGACTTCAGAGAGTCAGTGAGAGCTAAAAATGAGATACAGGATGTCCAAAATGGGTGCTGACAGCTGACAGAATGGGTATTTCGGAAATTACAGAGTGTTTCAAAAAAGGTGACCTGTCTCTAGGATTGGTAGAAATCTGAAAAATAATTGGGGTGTGCATGGCAAAAAATGTTCGTAACGCCATAAGTATTCAGGATACAGGGCGTTGAAGAAAAAAATATACACATTTTTTACGATTTTGCCAAAACTACTGGCAACGTTGTAATGAAATTCGATACAAATGTTTTGGTAGCTAGTGCATCCCATGAATTTGTTTTTATATAATTATGACTCTCATAGAGGGCGCTAGTTGCACGGTTCGTACCAAGTAGTATTGAACATAACTTTTTTGAGGTTAGATTTATTAATTCACATTTTAAGTGAACTTTAGAAACTACTACAGACTAATGTCTGATGTCAACCATTTCAGGAAAAGACAGAATTAACCGTCATTCTGCAATCTTAAAGAACACAGTCTTTTATTGCATTAATAGTGTCAATAAATCCAAATTTAGAGCCAGTAATACATTGGCATCTTATGATCACAACGCCGTCTATGCACTGTGTCCCAGGACGAATTCCAAAAAAAGAAATCGCACTTAGCTTTTGGAATGTGAAGCCGATATCAAAAAGAATTATTCTGAAATTCGCATTTGTTTCAGAGAAACCAACTTTTAAAGTTTGGTTGTAAATATAACTGAAACATGTGTGGCCGCCTTTCACTTTTGGGAATTTCTTGCAAAAACAGAGAAGGTCGGATTACGCTAACGGGTATTTTGAATGTTTTTTTCGAATGTTTACAGTAACGTACGAAGATGATAAGGAGGCCCACACATTAACCAATTCCTGAACTAATTAACAGTACGAAGATGATAAGGAGGCCCACACATTAACCAATTCCTGAACTAATTACCGGAATTTCAACTTTTTTTTATAATAAGAATAAACATACAGGGTGTCCCACGACGATTAAGACAAGCAATATATCGGAACTGGGCAGTAGAAGCGAATTATAATTTTGGAGGTGTAAATTAGAACAAATATAGTATATTTTCTTATTATTGTGTCACCCGATGAGGTATTTGTTTTTGGTCGCGTGACGACTGATTCAAAATTTTTAATGGGGCCCCTTGTACATTTGTGACTTTTTCTGTTTCTCCCAATAAAACAATTCCAACAAACTAGTACACTTGGGGTCTAAAGTGATTAATTCAGGGGCTACAGATACTTAATGGATGGTACCACTACCATTGACTCGACCATTGATTATAACATGTACCCCACAGTTAAATTATTTTCGTAGTGTTTCATAATGGTAGTGGTACAGTCCTTTAAGTACCTGTAGCTCTTGATTTAACCGCTTTAGACCCCAAGTGTTCTGATTTGTTGGAATCACTTTATCAGAAGGAACAGAAAAAGTCACAAATATACAGGGCGTTATTAAAAATTTTGAATCTGATGTCACGTGACCAAAAACTAGTACCTCATTGGGTGACACAATAATAAGGAAAAATACTATATTTGCTCTAATTTACACCCCCAAAATTATAATTCGCTACTACTGCCCAGTTCCGATATATTGCTTGTCTGAATCATGGTGGGACACCCTGTATAAATTAATCATATTATACCATAAGTTGGTGGCAGGAATCATCCCTTAAAGTTTTTGGTATTCGCAGAGTGTATAATGACTGATTAATGTGGCACACAGACTACGCCCCGAAGATGAAGCAATGTTATTTATAAGCCAGTGAGACCTCATATTTATGAGTCATCTATTAATTACCTGGGATACAACTTAGCCCTGTCATCTTTGCTCAACTCAGTGCCAAATGAGTTGATGGTGATAATGATTGCTCTTCTGTCAGCCTCAAATGCCAGAATCTCACACATACAATCTGCAGTAGTGCCTCCAATCTCCTTGCAGAAACTCCAGAAAGCCTCAAGGTATGCCTTGTACAGAGTATTTCTGATGATCTCAATGTTCATCTCATCCAAGTCCTGCTCGCTGATACAGTCAACAAAGAATGGGGCCAGAGGAGTGTCTACAAGGACAGCATTATACAGCTCGGCTGGTGTGGCCGCCACATGAATTGCTTCCATCTGTTCAAAGCTGCCCAGAGGGTGACATTTTGGGATCAGTTCACCAATGGGGCGTTGATGCAGGGTTCCTGGAAAACATACAACACAATAGTTTTATTTGCTGTAGCATTCTTGTGTCAGATAAAATATATTTACAAAACACCCATGAAAGGTTCAGAAACAATGAATGAAGGGCTAATATCTACAGGGTTCACAACATATTTAGGATGGGGTCAATATTATAGGTATCTTAACTAATAAATGTTATAGAAAGGGGCTAGAATTGAATGTGTGTGCCTTGAACTCCTAATAAGTTAGCTACTGGTAAAACTATGCTACTTTCTTCTTTTTATAGAGCAGAGTTAATCACTGATCATATGATTACAAGAAGGATGTCAAGGACATTGGAAAAGCATCAGATTTTCATGTATTTAGTAGTTGAATTGCATACTTCAGAGATAAGGAGAATTTGTAATAGATGTAGCAACAACAGAATGATGCTGTGAATAATCTAATAAAGTATTAATTAAGCTTTAAATTTGTTAATCCAATTTAGCAATAGCAACCTACCTGTAATAAGAAGAATTATATTATCAATCATGTAGCTGTATGTGATAAAATCCATGAAAGTAGATAGAGGCTCAACAGCTTGGTTTCTCATGTGCTGGAACTCGATGACAAGTTTCTCTCGCAGTTTTGAATCAATAGTTGATACTGATAGAGGCGAGGGCTCATTTGCCAAGAAGGTTCCATAATCCGTGCCTTGCAAGTGTAGTTTAAGATCTGAAATGGTTTTAATTAACACAAATTCTTCAATTCAATCAAGTTGAGAGTACCTTCAAGACTTTCACACTGTACCAGATTCAAATAATCCGCTTGCTTCAGAATACCACACTTGAAACCTCTGCATAGCCCTTCCAGGTAACCGTTATCGATGTTAAAAATGCAGCCCTTCATTGTTGGAGTATTTTATAAGAAAATATTAGTCTTATATTCTACCAAATTCACCTCACCCTAATGTCATATGATTTTGACGTCTCCGTTGTCGTATATCACGTGCTTGATTAGTGACAGAGGCCACAGGCACAGTCATGAAACGTGTTCTGTGCCACAGGCCAACTACTGCGAGATAGTTAACATCCATAGAAAACGACGGTTTGTTGTCAATCTGAACATATGAAAAACTTGCATATTGCTACACTGCTGGCGAAGTTGTGGTGGAAGTAAGAGGTGTAAGAGGAGGGTCCCCACACTACTCGCTTATTTTCAGGAGAAACTCTGCTCAGTAGACATGAATACTTGACTAATCTTTGGTAAATTCGCGAGTAGTGTGGCTGTGACTTTAAAAGATCTATTCCCGATGGTTCCCGGCATGCCCGTCTCTACTCACTAGGCCGGAGCATTGAAATATGGCAACGTTGGAGATCAGGCCGTGTTTTCATTTGTTGTTATGTCATGTGTATTCTTCCAGGTGCAGAAAATATGGTTGGAAGGTGATTATTAATTTGTTTCTAATTATTTACCTGCACAAACGAAACTATAAAGATAACAAGATGCCTGCAAAGCGTGTAGTACCAGGTTGCAGCCCAGTAGAGGCATGAGTAGAGGACTACCAAACCATGGCCCAACATAACCTTATTCCAGATTAAAAAGAACGTTGCAAGATGATTTTGAATGGGTTTCTACTCATTTACCTGCACAAATGAAACTATAAAGATAAAAAGATGCCTGCAAAGTGTGTAGTACCAGGTTGCACTAGAAATTGTGCGTCCGACAAGGGACATAAACAGAAGTGGGTGAAAGGTATTCCTCGGAAGGGCTGGTTATATTTATAAGGATAAAGACAATAATTGACAAACATTTCAAAGGATAAGACCAATTTTAAAGCACAATGTGATACCTATAATGTTTTCTGGACCTCCCAAATATCACAGAAAAATACAGTTAATGGAACTCATCTGGGCATGGCCTGGGGCATACCTACGAAAGCATTTGATAGTGAAAGAGAAATCAAGACCAGCAGGAATAGCTTCACAGTGACCTAATAGTGAATTTTTCTAGCCCAAGTGATAATTTACAAAGTAAATTGAGTGTTCATTTAAGTGGAAATGGAAGTGGCGGCAGGAAACAGGTTGCGTTTATTTTTATTTTGTAGTGTCTGACTGTGATGAAACAGACATCAGATGTAAGTGGTATTAGTAGTAGTAGTTCTAAAAAGTATTTTTCTTAATTTATTTACCGAGAACTCTAATACATATAAAATGTAATAATTATTCTGAAACTATAGGGCCATTATTTGACAGCTAAGCCACGTTGCCACATCTAAGGCTCCGGCCTAGTGTAGAGTCGGCCATGTTCCCGGCCATGGTTCCACAGATCATAGATACGATGAATCTTGTTTACACACAGCTGACTAACAGTCCAACTCTATATGATAATGTCAAAATGCTGTCTCTAGTGTCTTTGTCAATGTGCTGTCAATGGTCCTACGAAGCTGTCAGTCAATCTGTCAATCAGCCATTTGTTTTGGTGTTATGAGAAAAAAGTAGTAAAATACAAACGTTGAAACGTTCCATTTTAATTCATTAAACATTAATTGAAAATATAGTTTTTGTCATATCAGTAGCATACAATGGCATCGTCCTTGGAAAATTTGGAAACCCAGCTAGAAATGTTCATTGAGAATGTCCGACAAATTCACATTATCGTGAGCGATTTCCAGCCTCAAAGTCAAAACGTTCTCAATCAAAAACTGTAAGTTTTAGAATTAACCAAAATGGGCCTTTTTTTACAATAATTTCCAACAATTTTTGCAGGCAAGCTTTGGTACATGGATTACAAGAAGTTGACAAACTGAAATCCCATGTTCAAGACGTTCATGTGCCTTTGGAAGTGTTTGAGTAAGCTGTCTTGCAATCTATTACATTTCTGATCACTGAGCTATTGGTTATTTCTAGCTACATCGACCAGGGCCGTAATCCACAGTTGTACACAAAAGACTGCATAGAAAAAGCCCTAGCAAAAAATGAGCAGGTTAAAGGGAAGATAGATGCTTATAGGAAATTCAAGGCAAATATGCTAGTGGAACTTAGCAGGACATTTCCTAATGAGCTGAATAAGTACAGAGCGCTGAGAGGAGATGAATAATATATTATCAATATTACTGTTGTGCAAGAATTATTTTTTAGCTCAGCATATAGCTAGTATTAAGGCAATTCAGCTTAGGCTAATGTCCAAGAACAACAAAACTGACAAGAAGCAACAAATATTTAAGCTTTTTATGTTGCTAGGGCTGTTATCATCGCCCTTGAATGACTTACTTTTTTATGCTTATATGCTACTTAAACCTATAGTATGAAGTCTTGGGACAGCACATTTTGTGAATGGGTAAATTAATTTTAATTATTTTCTTTAAGGGAATTATGAATTGTAGTCTAAAGTATGGTTAAAATCAAAATCTTTAAGAAGCATACTATAAGCAATGGACCTGAGTCTCATCAGTTTTGTTATTCTGAACTATGGTGTCTAATATTGTATACACTGTATATCTTGCATTTGCTATTATGTGGCTATTTTTTTTTCATAATTATATTAATTTTATCTGGTATCAACATCTGTTGGGTGAAATGTTGAATAATTATTGCATATTGTATATTATCAGATCCCACAGTCTTGTATACATTCGAAAAAGGTCTGTTTTTTGTGAAGAAAATGCTTTAACCCTTAACCAGTAACGTGCAAATTCGGGGCATAGCTGGTAACGTGCAGTCTGTGAGACTGTAACCTCTTTGAAGCTTAAACAATCAAACTCTTCTAATTATTTTTTAGAAAAAATGCATGAAGATTTGTTGGATATATATCCTTTAATAATAATTTTGTATAAAGTAGCAGAACATGTGATGTAAAGAAAAAAAATTATGATAATTATTAACTAGAACACAAATTAGCAGCACAAATTTGTAGGACCAAGATAATAAAAAAAACTTTGACCACACTCAAATCTATACATTTTGTGATTGATAATAAGTAAAGCAATACACCTATAAAAATATTTTGGTAAAAAATGATGGCCCTGCCATGACTACCAGTTGAGAAAAATTATAATGTAAACCGTAACATTCCGTCTCGCAGACTGAACAAACAACTAACAACTAAGCACATCTGGAATGTTGTTTACACAAACTTATTGATAAACGGGATATAAAAGGGATACCAATCGCAGATAGATTAGATGAGGTCATTTACCAGAAATGTGGTAAGGTTTTGTTGTAGGGTCGAATTTAAGATTGCTTGCAGTCTCACAGACAGCACGTTACCAGTTAAGGGTTAAATTTTAACTGTTTTAATTTGTAAACATGATGCTAAAGTTTCGTTTCTCATTAAACATTGTTCTTAATTTAAAAACAATGATAATCAGTGTTAACTAAGATGTGTCTGTGTCTCTATGTACTGGGCTATTTTTCTATAAAATAGCCACATTTTGGTGAGCTGTCAGTTAAAATGCAAAGTATTGATATTATGTATGTGTGCAATATAGGCAAGATTTTATACTTTTAATAAATTGCTACATCCATAATAAATTGCTACATCCATAAGAATGAGTTTTATGTTTATAAAATTGTTTCAAAACCAGCTCAAAGAATCATAGTTATTTATTTAAACAATTAGGGTTGTAGACAGTTTAGACCAAAAGTACACCCACTACTAAATAACAAGTATCTATACCAGTAGAAAAAAAAGTTATGTTGCCAATGAATCTAGATAGTGAAATATACATATTGAAACAGGTGTGTATTTGCTAACCTACTTATATATAAATTTTCATAATTTCAGTTCCAAAAACAATATTCATTGCAAGATTGGACTAGACTGGATAATCAATTTTGAAAGTTTGCAAGGATCAATAATATAATCCAGACAAAGCTGTCATGTATTTAGTAAAACTAAAAATCATCCTTGTTGATTATTTTTTAAATGTGCACTACAAAGCTTTATGATGACAAATATATCAAAGCTGCAATATTACTGCTACACACTGCCAACCATTTGCAATTCTTTTAATTGCCTTTTATCAATGTTTTGGGCTGCCAACCTAATGAATTATGTACTTTTAAGTTTACATAATAATGACAATATAATTGTGCCACTTATATAGGGTGACCATCCATCCTGAAAATCCCGGACATGTCCGGAAATTTGGAGGGAAGTTTCATGTCCGGGCAGAATTTCAAAAATCGGTAAAATGTCCAGAATTTGAGCCGCAATCTCGAAAATAGTTGGCACAACATACAGCAAAATGAACAAATACAGCTAATGGACAGGCAAAAAACCACAAAACTCGGTAAAATGCCCGGAATTTGAACCCCAATCGAAAATAGTTGGTACAACATACAGCAAAATAAATAAATACAGTTAATGGACAGGCAAAAAAATGCACTACTGTTGCTTGATGGCCCATCTCTTCATTATCTTAAAGTCCACCCCCCCTGGTAAGCCAAGCGTCTGGCAATGGAGATCTAGGTCATATATACATTAAATAAGGAATGGGAGAAGAAGAAATAGAAAATGTGATCATAAAGTATTTATCCAATACTCAAATAATAAGTCAGTTTTAACTTTAATACAAAAAATAGTACAGTTTCAGTTTCTTAAAAATGCTGATTTCCCCAACGTATCTGAAACAAAAGACAATATGAAAAAATGGTTAGATTCTAACTACCTGTTAAAACATTCCACATCAGATTCTTTTGTAGAAATCTGGTTCATTCAAATCCCAATTTGTAGCTACTCTTATGCCATTAAACTGACTTATTGAAGTGTGTTCTAAAATGCAAATTACTGGAATGAAAGGTGCTTGCTTACTCCGCAAGAGGGAGATAATTCAAACCATTTGGTTCACAGAAAAATTGGAAAAATGATGGGTACCAGCTGGATTCGAACCAGCACAGTGCCCTGTGGTGCAATTGATAAACAGCACAGATGACAATGTATTGACAAATGCAAATTGCTGCTTTCAGAACATCATAAGATTGCTTAGACAAGATTTAGTAACTAATATTCAATATACAGGGTGTCCCACGACGATTAAGACAAGCAATATATCGAAACTGGGCAGTAGTAGCGAATTATAATTTTGGGTGTGTAAATTAGAGCAAATATAGTATCTTTTCTTATTGTTGTGTCACCCAATGAGGTATTTGTATTTGGTCACGTGACGCCCGATTCAAAATTTTTAATGCGACACCTTGTATATTTGTGACTTTTTGTGTTCCACCCCATAAAAGAAGCACACTTGGGGTCTAAACTGATTAATTCGAGAGCTACAGGTACTTAAAGGATTGTACTATTACCGTTGATTATAACATGTATCCCTACAGTTAAATTACTTTGGTAGTGTTTCATAATAGTAGTGGTACAGTCCTTTAAGTACCGGTAGCTGCTGACACAATCATCCCAGGTGTGCTAGTTTGTTGGAATTGTTTTATCGGGAGGAACACAAAAAGTCACAAATATACAGGGTGTCTCATTAAAAATTTTGAATCGGACGTCACGTGACCAAATACAAATACCATTCTCATACTCATTGGGTGACACAATAATAAGAAAAGATACTATATTTGCTCTAATTTACATCCCCAAAATTATAATTCGCTACTACTGCCCAGTTCCGATATATCGCTTGTCTTAACCGTCGTGGGACACCCTGTATAAACTCAAAAACAAGCTATCTATTACATTTCCTATCAGAATAATTTCATTCTAAATGGCTTGTGAACAAATCTGCTGTTTTGGGAATCTACATCATATTGAATGTGCTAGTGGAATTCACCTTTAGACTATAGTTATGCAAATTAATACTTTCTACCATGACATGTTGCATAAATCAATAATTGAGCTTTACTGTAGATGATTCAGTAATTTTTTTATGTTATTTAATATATTTTACCTGTGTGCCTTATTTTGAAATAAGAGCAAGAGTCGTAATTATAATAATTAATAAGTATATATACTCACATCACTTCTTTGACTTAATCTCTTGTCAATGATTCCACACAGTGTCTCCGACCTCACTGAGAGTGAATCGATTTTTTCAATAAGTTGTTGGTATGGCGATAAAGGCTGAGCACCCATCACCACATGACCCAATTTTGAATCGATTTTGGCGTCTAATCCAGCTTTCCTAAAAAAAACAGACAAAATCGCAAAATTCAATAAGTCATTTTACAAAAATGCAGCTCACAAAAAAATTTTATTTGACGAAATTAATGTCTCATATTCAGTCAAATAAAATTTGAACTGATTATTCATTAACATTTTCATTGGCTTAAAAAACAAGATGCATTTTTTCAAAGCCTCCTGGATCCATACTTTCTTTTATTAGCTTTTGGCTCGCCCTGTGTATTGATCAAATAATGGTACAGAAAGGTTTTGCACACTCTATGAAAGATGCTTTGTTAGCAGGTATACACATTTCATCATTGATTTATCTCTACAATTATCAGAATGTTCTATGTATTCCATACTTCGTTATGATTGATTATATGAAAAGAAATAGTACTGAAGAAACTTACATAAATAGTTAAAAAAATGAGGAACCATTAGAATAACAATGTCTTAACACACATCAAAACAACAGCAGTAAGTCTTTTTTGAAGCTAAGTATACCACAATCATATTAGTCGCCCACAAGAAGCCCTTATATGAGCCCTATACAACCTTTTATGGGATGAATTAGGCAAAGGGTTTGAACATAACACCATAGTAGCTATGAACTTTACTTTGATTTTTTTATATTTTTATACTGTGACATGAAATTTGTCTCAAAACTTTCTGTACATACATGTAAATTTGATACAATAATTACCTGATCAGATTGACAATCCAACATTCAGCTTCATCTGGATTCATGTTCAGCTTTTCAGCCAGCATTCCAATACTTATACATTGATGGATGCGACAGAATGTCTCGAAGATCATAAGACGAGCATTTTCCACAAATGCATCATGGCAGGAAATCAGGAAGAAATCATTCTCTACGACAGACTTGCACTCATGCAGTTTCTGACGTGCACCTTCAAAGTCAAAGTTAACATAAAGATGCTCAAGGAACTCTGTGATTGGGTCCCTGCAATAAGAAGTGGTGATATTATAAGGATGTATAAAAAAAAAATGGGCTGATTCTATAGTATAGTGACGCAATATTTATTTATGAAACTACAAAAAGCATGAATAAGAAATAATACTCCTTATTGAAACATACAACCGAGATATACTCCAAATGGCGGAGTTCAAAACATTAGTGCTCTTCCGCTCAAGCACTCTTAACATAATCCTATTATCTACTAACTAATTTTGCATTGAACAGGTGCATATAGCAAAAAAAATGAATAAAGAATGAGATTCTAAAAATAGACAAGTGTTTACGTAACAATAGTCAACAGTCTACAGTTAAGAAATGGCATTTTCCACTATAAATGATCAGGCATGATGTTTAAAGGTTTCAAGTGCAAGTCTCTTAAATTCTGAGGGCAGCATATTATATAAATTGCATCTAGTACATGAGAATGACCTTTTAAAAAAGTAAGAACTATCCTGGGGTGGACTTTTCCCATAGATTTAAATCAGATCTGAATGTGCACTACCTAAACACAAAGATGAGAGGGTGTTTCTTCAATTCTTTTCTTATGGAAACACACAATACAATGTTGTATGTGAGACAGTCAATTTCTTTGATTTTACAAGAAATTACATGCTGCTCCTTACTTTATTGAGAATAAATTAAGTTTAACTTGAGAAAGGTTTGCCTCATTTTAATTGACACATGTCCCTGAAACCTCAAATCTGCCTCAATTTGAACTCCTAAATGCATTGTACTATCCACTAAAGTACTGCATCTATATTCAATCTAATAGTGTTGTTTCTAGTGTTTTTCCTAACAAATAAAGTTTTAGAGCTTTGAGGATTCAATTCTAGACAGTGATTTTTTTAAACTCTGTTCAAGTTTGTAAATTTTGGTTTATGCTAACAGCTCATAATACATATTTAGCTCTGAAGGGTGCATCAATTTGCATACTAATCAGCATACAAATGAGTACTACACTTTTTGAGACAGGTTAATAATTGTGATGTATATATTTTATTTTATAGAGAATATCTTCCAATATGCAAGACATATCCCTTAGGAATGCCACATGTTACTTTTCTAGATGAAAAAGTTACATCATTAACACTGACCATATAACACCAATCTAACACATAACTTTGAATAAACCTAGATGATTCACTACTGAAAACTGGATGAATAAGCATAGGCAAATAGAAAAATCTATGATCTAACTTGTAAACACTTTGCTATAAGCTAGTGGCACTAAATGACAAAGTTCATTTTTATCTACAGTGCAACATCAGTAAGCTTAAGAAGTAACTATGACCAACTATAATACAGGTCTAAAACCTGACTGATTATCTGGATTTACTTTATGACTAGAATAAATAATGTCAGATTTGCGCCTTCATTATTTTTTTTTTGATTTAAACTAACTTACCTATATGTGTAACTCTCCTGTTGAATAACCTTCACAACATCCTTTAGAGCAGACCTCCTACCAGGATTGATAATAACGGCGGTAGCTAAATACCTCAGTATATGAGGACACATAGTCTGAATGGCATTCAAATAATGTGGTCGATACAAAAACATATCAATAATGTATTCTCGCCCAAGCTCATGATTAAAGAACACAAATAGGGACCAATGGATGAGCCATGTCCTTTGCTGGAGCAATTGCAATGCATTGCCTCCAAACTGGCTGGGGCTAGAGTCGATGTACTCCCTCAGCTTGTTTAAGTCTTCCAATGCTGAATCCCAGTTCTGGTACAGTATCTCCGAAGCTAGCTTTCCCCACAGAGCGCTCAAGTAGTGTTTGTCATTGGGTGGAAGTACTAATAGACAGAAGTACAGGTATGAAGTGGAGACTGCATACATACCACACTCATAACGGTATTTTGCCAATGTGTGGAGGCTATCAACCATTTCAATATTGATCTACAAAATATTAAAAGAAAACAAATTTAGATTTCGTAGAAAAGGTTCTTCGGATTTTGGGATAAAAATAATGCACAGGTTTATTACTCAAAAAGCCAACATTTCAGTTTATTTTACACCTTTTTCAGGGCTAAAACATCATATGAAGATGAACATATATGGGTGATTCTACATTAAGAGGTCACTGATCATAAGGGACAGGCGGCACAGCATATTTTTTCTTCATTTGATCTCATAATACGATGTTTTATCAAAACAGCTACTTTGAGCATTTCTGTAACGTGGCCAGTTATTTTTCTCATTTTTTGTTATTTTAAGAGGTACCAGGGGAGATATTCTATGCAGGGGAGATACAGCAAGACAGGGTAGGATAAAATTTGAACAGGGAAAGGACTTTGACGGTAGTGTATATAAGAAAAACATGCTTTTACAAAATAAACTTTACTTAGAAACACCCCTAACTATTCATAAATCAGACTTAACTTTCTTAAACAACGTTTTGCTGCTAAATACAGCCAGTCAACTTAAATCAGAACTCTTGAAACACATAAAAATACATATAATTATTATATTTTTTGTGTACCATAAACTGGCATCATATACATAAAAATAGCATAAAATTTCTTACAAAACAAAACATTCAATATTCAGAGCTTTGGCTATTGAAATCAGAAATCAGCATAAGTAATTAAAAATGTAATTCTTCTTCTCTGCTCATAGATGTCAACACTTTAGTGGAAGAAAAAAAACCTGCTGTCCTTTCGTAGTTTTTCTAAAATCTGGTCATGAGTAATAAACGAAACGTCTCAATCATCAGTTCTCTGGAATTTTTTCAGTATTGTCGCAGATTTTACAAAAGACTACCTCATTATCTTCTTCCACACCAGTACACATTGCTATGTAATGGTATTCAGTTCTCCTGTGTAATAATTTGACTATAGCACAAAACTGCCATTGCAGTATGATGTTTTCCTAAATGTTGAGGATTGTCCTGCATCTTCATTGCATTTTGTTCTTGTCTACCAGTCTTAATTTTGCATTTCGTTTCTTTAGAGCTTTTAGTTGCTTTTCTCTTTCAAAAATTCTATATTGATCCACTAATTTTCCACTTTTAAACAGTCTCCTCTCCGAGCTCCTCTCCTTCTGTTGATAGATCTGGAAAGTTTTCTTTTAGTTGTTGGGAATTAACTTCACCAAACAACAGCTTACTCTTTATGATTTCTTTCGCACTTGGTGCATCTACCAATTTGACTATTTTGCTATTTGGTGTTTGCTTCAGCTTGTTTTGTTGATCTTTGAAGTTTTTTTTGTACCATTGCACCTCAGATTTCAGTTAGCTATTTGTGCTGCTTGTTTTTTTGATTGTCAAAACTTCTTGCTTTCCTAGTACGAATTGACTTCTTCGTTGCTTTTATCGCCATAACTTTTTGGCTTTTCTTTTCTCACGGGGAGTCGTTCAGTCTGTATTGTGTAAGACTTTCGTGGCCATGATCCGATGAACTGTTAGTTCTTGGGTTATTCGGCCGGCGTCGACACGCTCCGCCGCCTTGGCGTCGGCGCGCTTCGCCGCTTGACGAATGGTCGGCATCCTCAGAAGCTGATGTCACTTATTCGGCGTGTTCCGAGAGACTCTCGGCCGCAAGGCTGACGCCGGTCGAACAGCCCGAGAACTAACAGTTCATTCAGTCCACAGTCTTGATATTACCTTTCTCTTTTTTCTTCCCGTACTTTTTCTTTTCTTTATCTTTTTGTTCTTCATATTTTGCTAGATCATTTTTTATGCGCTGCTGTCGTAATCTTTCTGCTTGACGTTCTTTTGCAAGGCGTTCCTCACGACTCATTTTTTTTCCAGTTAGCCATTGTACTGTAAAGAAATCCATATGTCAGATATCGACAAACCGGCATGACATTAAAAAAACAGTATTACATTGCAATACTGCTTGTACAAATCATGGTAGTATTCCCATTTGACATATTAGTATCTTCCCTGGACATGTTCTCTCTACCCTGGCATCTCAGGAGGCAGGGGAGATATACCAGGGGAGGGGATTTTTCGCCAGAAAATAGATATAACAATAAAACTATTTAGCACTCAGAGACACAAAAGTAATGTAACAATCTACACACAAGTTACAGCTAGTCCAGGAAACTAATGAATCGTTAACATCAATATTCATGAATTAATACTCACCAGTGGAAAGACAGCATTCACTGGAAACACTCGTCACCAACAAGCTTCTTGATGAAAATGGCCGCTAGCGAGATTGCATGGTTGACTCGCGCCATGCTTCCTGCAAACTTCATGTCACAGGCATACCATTCAGACCCAAGTCATCAAATATAAATGAAAATAAACTAATCTTTTCAAAGATTGCAAAATGCCAGGGGAGGAGACGCGAAATATATGGGACAAAGTTTGCCAAAATATATCTTATGGATAAGGATATCTTCATTAATTGTACTATTTGGGTGGTGATCACAATTTATACTAGTTCATATAATAACTCACATTGAACTATTTAACTGTATTTAAGGGTATTTAAAGTTACTGATTGAATGACGATACAGTCAAAGGACATACCAGGGGAGGGACTTTTTCAAAGGTTAAAGTGTGATTAAGGGGAAAGTATGGAAAATACAGTGATGAAATTCACTAGCACTAAAGCAGATGCTGAATACTAAGACCTACTAGCTTTACTTTTAATAAATTTTAGAATTTAGTATGTGTTTTTGTCGTGGCCGCTGAAAGTACCTCTTAATGTAGAATCACCCATATAGGTAAAGATATAAATTGGAAAATTTTGAGTAATTTTGAGCTTTAGGAAAAAGGAATAAGTTTTCCAATTTATATCTTTACCTAGATAATGTTCATCCTCATTATGATGTTTTAGCCCTGAAGAAGGTGTAAAATAAACACCAAAAGATCAGCTTTTTGAGTAAAAAACCTCTGCATTATTTTTTACCCCAAAATCTGAAGAACCTTTTCTACAAAATAGTATTAATAAACTAGGATAGGATTGGCTTTCTACTGTATTAACAAATTTAGCTTTAGAACTTCTGCTTTGAATACGGTTCACATATAAAATAATATTTCATAGTTGAATATTTTTCTAATTTCTATAATGCATATCGACAATTCCTGGCAAGGCAGTTATCAACACATATTTTGGTATCATTTATGAATCCACATACCTTATATGTATTTGTGAGGTAGTTGATAAGTGTCTTTGAATCCCTCATAGTCTCCATATTTTTTGTGAATTCTTCGTCGTCTAGTACTTTCAAAATAGGCTCTACTTCTTCCTGCAACTGGTGGAGTTGTGCCACGACATGAGACCGCCTTTCCTTGAGGTCTTCGGGTACTTCCTCTTCCGGATACAATTCTTTCCTTATATCTATGGCGTAATCGATCATATTGGTTTTACTGAGAATATCCAATTTCGCCTTCAATAGATCTTTCATGTTGTATGTCTGAAAATACAAAATTATAACATCTGCTGTAGACAAGACAGGAGTCACTTGCCTCTTTTGCCGATACGAACTCGAGTAACGGAAAGACAAGATGCCGATCCAAATACTGTGCCACTTTGGAAGTTAAATCGAACTTAGCCATTTTTGAAAAACTTAACTTTTATATTATTTAAACAACGACGTGCTTTTACAAGCACGTAAGAAGTTAGTAGTGGTGGTGAGGTTAGAAGTTAGAATGTTAGAAAAATTGTCAAATGTCAAAATTGTCAACCTACTGTCACTGATCTGTATAGTGATGGATATCACGGTACTCGATAGTTTGGTATCGAATATAGATTTATAGAACTGGACTCATCAAGACTAAAGTATAAGTTGGGTTACCAATGTTTTAAAAATACCTTCTTTGTTTTGTTAGTCCGTGATAGGTGATATGCATGAACTGCCAATAAAGGAATTACGGAAGTACCATTTATTTGTTACTTTGTTCCCTCTTTGATGTGTTCCAACTGCTTTGCTTTGAAAATGGTTGGAGGGGTTTTCCATTACATATTTTTGAATTTGATTATCTTGGATCCTGGTATCCAGATTGGATCTGTCGTCTGTGGATAATTCGCAATATCAATACTAGCAACATAGGGCTATTTCTATTTCGTGTGACCATTGTTTTTTTTATAAAAAAAAGTATTGCTGAGAATTTAGATAAAATCTTTTAATTATTTTATTACCCTGATAATTCTTTTTGTAGGTCAAGTGGAATATTTTAGATTCTTAGAATACCTATAATGTTAACTTTGCCTTAAGGTTTTTGTGAAATAAAAAATTACTTAACAAAAGCAGGTGTAAATTTATTGTTTTGTTAAAAATTAATAGGTAGGTTATCCTATCAATAATTCAAAATGATTTGGATATTTGTTGAAGCAAACCTTATGCTTATTATACTGCAGTTCCTCATTTTTTCTGCATCGAATTCATAAAATAAACCTGACCGGTAACAATAATTAAGAAACTGAAATACTAAAGTTTTCAGTATTTGATAAAAAATGAGTCCTATATAGCATTAAAGGTTGATAGTATCTATCGCGATCAAAGAAGTCAACTGGAACTAGACTTATTGTCTTCATGTGAACCTGTACTGTAATCTAAATTTATATTTTGGATTCATGTTCTGTTAAAAATATGCAAGAAAACTGCCTGGCACAAACTAAATATTTCATTATTATTATGATAGAAGCCAAAACAGGCAATGGTATCTGAGTTCTTGTAGATCTTGAAAGTGATAGCAGTGCTTTGAAACTATCTGTAGGCCTGGAACATCTTTATATAAAACAGTGTTAGCTGCCTACTTCTGCTTAAATTTCGAGTTGACTCGATAGATAGATAGGTATAAAGCAGCAGATGGACTTTATTATAACAATTTTAATCAATTCTCAAAGCCTCTTCTTTATTCTGTAAACAAGAGTGATATTATGTGAAAATGTTTTTTTTTTAGTTTGTTTTAATTTGTTTCTACAAATCAAATCAGATATACCTATATTTGCTTATCAACTAACTATATAGTACACATTTTTCAAGGTAGAATACTAGAGTAGACTTAACAAATGAAGACAAGTGATATATACCTAGGAACATTTTAATACAAAATAATATAAATCTAGAAGTAGAGGAAAAAAGTGTTCTAATAAGTAACTACAAGCCTATTTACAAGATTGACCTATGTATTTATCAATAGAATCATATTTCCAGCTAGTTTCCTTTAGGTAATCAATTTCCTTCCGTAATGATTTGATGCGATTTTGGTGCATATCTTGAATGCTGCTCTCCACATTTGTGTTGACAATTTCATAGCGTCTTACAGCTTTCCCAAAAGGCGGAGATGTAGGTTCGCTTTTATCTTCCTGGCCAGGAGTTGTTAGCATCGCGTTTGGTATAGCTGGTGCAGCTGTAGACATACTCATTTCAGTAGACAGGAAACTTTGGTAGAAAAGCTGACGAACATGAGTGTGTAAGCTCTGCCTTCAGTTCACTCACGCTTTTCGTGTCACGCTATTACTAATGAAGAAGAAAAATGAAAAAATTATTGTTTATTTACTTTTTTACCCCCATTCATAAGGTAGGGAACGTTAGGTTATGATCACAAAACACACAAAACATATACACTGAGTTATGATATCTATCATAAAACCCTTAGACAAGGAAAGAGAGAGGACGGAACCCGCGACTGACATTTCCGATACCAAATGGCACCAAAGCGCTATTCCCAGTGGCGTAACTAATGGGATTAACGTTATGGTTGAGCTATTTGTAGAAATAATCTTTTTCAAATAAAATTTAATGAAATATTGTTATTCAGGGTTTCTATATGGCCAATTTCGCCATCCACAATTAAAATTTAAGTGACTAACATTACCGTAACCGTGATTTTCATTCGACTGCTGTTTTGTGGCCAATAATATATAAAAATTGATAATGTATATATTTTATTCAGTCATGAACATGTTATGTTCATTTGCAGTATATGACTGATGAAAGACACGATTATACTTCTACCCAGAAAGAAAAAAACTGCTTGTAGTTTGTAGTAAATCAATTTTTTATTATTAAAGAACACATAATACCTATAGTATATTTATATTTATTGACATTATGTTTATATATAAAATACTGTCTATTACATACTGTAAACAGAAGCAGCAATAAAACATTTTTATTATTATAGATTAGCTTACGAGATTGAGGAATTTGATGCCTTCAATCTCGAAGTCCCCATATGCAGTGAAAAAATCTACTTGCTGTTACGCTGTTACTTGCTGTTTGTAGTGTGTACTGAAGAGCAGTATTTTTAATTACTCCAACGAGGCTTTTTTATACTTAACTTCTTTTTGCGACGGTGGCAATAATTAATGAAAAAGCTGGAGGGTTAAACATAAAAATTATCTCAGACATGAAATAAAGTAAGTTTTGGGCTAGAAATACAAAGGTCCTTTAATCTTATCCAAAATCAAAACATTTACAAAATTAGAAAATGACCCCTAGATTAGCTAGTAAATAAAAACGAACAATTCATTCAATATAGGTGAGGTCCTATAACTTACATAGAAATTACAACTCTATTTTATCACTTAACCCCTTGCTTCCAGTAAGTTCTAATTTATTGCAGTTATGTATTTACTTATGGGGAAGTTTGGGTGAAACTCAGTATTGTGTGCTTCAACAAAAATAAATTTTTTGTAGGAACGTGGCATTTCGCTTGCTCCTACAATTGATGGCAGTCAATATTACAGTCACGAAGGTCAAAAACTACCAATATTTTACTGCCCTTTAAACAGAATCATTTTTGTTAATTGGCTCCGAACTGGATTGTCCTGTTGTGATCGAGATTTTACAATAAAATGGATTCTGATATTTAAGTATTTTGTGCATACAGCTTTTATTAAAAAATATATATGATTTACATCATTTTCTTATACGTGACGTTCTAAGCAGCTGAAAATAGGGGTGCCTAGAAAACTTGATATTATTTTGCTTATCAGCAAAGGTACAAAATGTTTGGTGTGAATACAATTTTCATTATCTCTCAGAAAATGTTCCGATTTCAAACATATCTTGATAACATCATTTGATGGGTAAGTCAGACCGCCGTGGCTTTTAAATTCAATTAGGGAATTGAGAAACCGATCTCTAGTACCAATCAATGCTGTGACACATGTTTCACATTTTATTGTTTTTTGTAATTGGTGCGAAACATAACCAGCAATATATTGCACAATTTGGGATGAACATTCACTTATCACAGGTGCATTCATGATGTAGTCATGATCCTTCCAAATAGTTTCTAGATCATCAGAAGGCTCATTTATGTCTATTAAACTATGGTTCGATAAACTACTATTAATTACATCTTCAGACCTTACATTTTTTGTAGAACTACTTAGAATAGGGATTTGATCTAATGGAATACAGTTACCCATACCGCCCTCTCTAATTTCTGCTCGAACCAGAAGCCTTTTGTAAGCAGCTAGAAACTGTCGAGCGGTTGGGTTATTATTCCAGCCACCTCTTGATCTAATTGACGAAAAGAATAATTCTAAATGATCTTGACTAATCTTATACAACGGAAGGGACAGTAATGTTTTTCTCTCAGAAATAAGTTCTTTGTACAATCCTAAAGAACTTGATAATGAAATTATTAATCCAATAAACCCAGTTTTTATGTTAGACATGATTACTTGCTCATTATTAGATAATTTCAACTTTGAAAGATAAAAAATTGCACTATTGATAAATTCCGCAGATCGATCTATATTTTTTTGACATAATGCTTTTTTATAACCTGGTGCTACTAGGTTTCTGCTGTTTAAAATATCGAAAATGCTATTTACAATTCTAATAAATTTAACTGTTGCCTGACTACCTTTAAAATCCTCAAGATTCAGCTTTTTTTCGCAATACTCAATAGCATCGGCTACTGATGCACTAAGTAACTGAACTGCAAGCCGAACCTTCATTTTTTGTTTGACAAAAATAATATGAGCGCGACGTAACTTATTCCCTAAATGTAAGCCCTCGCTAGTTTGCAGCTTCTCTAGAAGCGCTATGTATTTCCATTGAATAAAATTGTTATCACAATCAATTAGGATTTTCTTTTCACCAAATGCATTGCGAACAAGTTTTATCATATGACATGGATCATAAAAAATATATACATTGTGATCTGTAACTCTGAAACTTGTCTGTATATTTGAAATGTTAAATAGGAATCCAAAGTTATGACACATAGCGGTATTAGATGGAGCACCATCGAATGTGATTGACATAACTTTGGCTCCCGTATCTTCAATCAGATGGATGCATTGAGATACAATTGAATGTTTTTGACTGCCATTCAAAGAATCTGTAAGAAAGTAACCGACAGGTAATTTCCAAGTTCCATTGATGCAAACCAACATTATAACAAAAGCTTCGTTGGCTAAAGCATTAGAGTCATCGTTTAAATTTGTACCATAGTTCACATAACCATGGAATTTTTTCCATCCCATTCTAAATGTTTCCGTATGGCTATTTCATCGATAATTAATGAACAAATTATTGGTCTGTCAGATGATTGAACCTTATTTATTAAGGTATTTATTGATTCCTTGGTAAAACCAGGCTCAGCATCCACATTCTGAAACCATTTAGCAATAGTTTTGCTATGCGGGAGACAAGTGTCAAAAACATCTCTCACATAGTTGTATGCCTTTAATGTCAGGGCAAATTTCCTAAGTTCAGGTGAATATTGAACATTTCTCCCCATTTTTCTGTTCAATATTTCTATATTAACCTTGCTCATATTTTGAACTAAAACTAAATTTTCTTGAGATAGTAAATTTTGTCGCTCTAATTCCTCAGCAATTATTTTTAAAGAGGCTACTTTTTTGTGTGCTCTTTTCAGTGACTGACCAAGGGCACGGATTTTTTTCGTTTTTTCCTTATTCTTATCTTTTTGCAGCAGCAGTTCTCTTCTAAGTTTCTTTTTCCGGGGAGAGTCGTCCTGTGCAGCCAGAGCTGAGGTTGATGGCGATGGTTCTGGATGAACATCACGTTCACGGGGTCTTTTTCTTTCTTTTGCCTAAAATAACAGAGCTGTATATTAGACAATGTTTGAAACATTATTTCCGAAAGAAAGACAGAACAAATTAATTTATGATTTAAGTAGATGTGAATGAGTGACTGAATCTTATAGGAAAAGTGACAGTAACATTTTGTTTTGATTTCGTATCGAGTAAACACACCTAAATATAGTTGTTTAATAATGTAACTGTAACACAAGAAATTATTACATCTTTGAGGTTAGCTGCCTTTTGATTTTCATAGCTATCAATTTTTAAATGGTTATTCAGCCATTCGTAATCGTATTTCTCCTTACTTTATTGCACTGTTTGTTTTGGAAACGTCATCACTAATACTCAAATATAAAACGAAATTTGAGACCATAAATATAGAATATAGGCATAAGGCATAAGAATGATTTTAAATTAATATCACACCCAAATCATAACTCATTAATGATCCAATTATATACAATGGAGTGAAGATTTATAACAAACTTCCTCCTCACAGGTTTTAGTGAATATCCCAAAAGTTTTGTTTGTTATTATATAGCTTTGTCAATAAGAATCTTGTAAATTCTTAGACTATAAAGTATATCTATCTATCTATCTATCCATCTATCCATCTATCCAACTATCCATCTATCCATCTATCCATCTATCCATCTATCCATCTATCCATCTATCCATCTATCCATCTATCCATCTATCCATCTATCCATCTATCCATCTATCCATCTATCCATCTATCCATCTATCCATCTATCCATCTATCCATCTATCCATCTATCCATCTATCCATCTATCCATCTATCCATCTATCCATCTATCCATCTATCCATCTATCCATCTATCCATCTATCCATCTATCCATCTATCCATCTATCCATCTATCCATCTATCCATCTATCCATCTATCCATCTATCCATCTATCCATCTGTCATAGTCCTAGGATGTTTATTATTTTAATATTGATTAAGCGTAGACAATGTAAGCTAGGAATTATAACTTACAATTTTTGGACGTAAGTATTCCGGAAGCTCGTCAAATATGGTGGGGACTGCTCCTTTCAGAAGATATACTTTTTGATTTGTTTGATGAAGGAAATTCTGTTTAAAATGCTTAGAACAAAGCCTATCGTTGCTTGTAGGCTTCCAACCTTCGATCCTCATATTTTTGATCCATAAATCATGTCTAGGAAGATCTTTAGGAAACCTGTCGAGGAAGAAAGAAAATTAATTTTATTATTCATACAACTACAAATAAAGGCCACCCTTAAAATGCACACCTTGTATAAGGGTATTGGTATATTATATATTACAATGCAAAGTCATAATATTTCTATTCAAAATGTAAGCTATAATAGATACGCCACTGGAAAACTGATTGTATTTGAACCAAAAAATCCCTTAAAAACATAATTTTTAGACTTTACGTGCTCAAAAACATTATGATTCGCATGTTAGTGGTACATTCCAAATTATATTTCGGATACACATATATCTTTGAACTAGATATCGAGATATTTGCATGAATTTCGGATACACCAAAAAAATAAGATCATAAATTTACCTGTGAAAAGTAATTCCTGGCTCCTTCCTGCTGCTGTGGCTTTTACAACGGTAAGCTGCACACCCCACCATTACGCTCACCACAATATTTCACAATTATTGGTCTTAAAAACGTTAAATATCGCAAAAAACACCACCTTGACACTACCGTCAGTTTTCCACCAGCATTTTGACAGCTATTCATTTTCGGTATCAGCTAATCCATATAGCATCAAATGGGCGTGCGGTATCCCCTCTCTTTCCTTATCTAAGATAAAACCTGTGCATAAAACATATCTATGGGTATCTTAGACAAGGAAAGAGAAAGGACGGAGCGCGCGACTGAGATTTCAGTTATCAAATGGCACCAAAAATGTACCAAAGCGCTGTTAAATTTACCTGTGACACGTGATTCCTGGCTCCTCTCTCCTGCTGTGGCTTTTACAACCGTAAGCTGCACATCCTACCATTATGCATACCACAATATTTTACAATGATTTGTCTTAAAAACGCTAAATATCATAAACAAATATTTTGGTGGCTATTTTTTTTCGGTAACAGCTAATGACAGGTATTTCATATAGCATCAAACGGGCGTGCGGTATCCCCTCTCTTTCCTTATCTAAGGTCCTGACTAAGGAACATAATAGGGCTGTTCCAAATTACGGTTCTATCACCGTCCCGGAACTGATTTCATCGTGCCCCGCCCATTTTACAGTTCTAAAAACGGTGATTGGTTGGTCCGCCAGCGTACCAGCCAATCATCGATTCTAGAATCACAAAATGGGCGGGGCACGATAAAATCAGTTCTGGGACGGTGATAGAACCGTAATTTGGAACAGCCCTAATATGTGTCATATGAGATGTCATTCACAAAATAGGTGATTTGATACTTGACAAGAAGACAAGAGACAAGAAAGAGAAAGGACGGCGCGACTGTCGTTTCCGTTACGAAATGGCACCAAAATGTACCAAAGCGCTATTAAATTTACCTGTGATACGTGATTCCTGGCTCCTTCCTGCTGCTGTGGCTTTTACAACCGTAAGCTGCACACCCTACCATTACGCACACCACAATAGGTGCTTTCCTTTTACATCTGCACGAACTCAGATCACTTAAAAATCAGATGGCTCTGCTCAGTTGGAAACCTCAGATACTCAGATGAGTTAAAGGAACGTGTTTGTGCAGTTAAGGCCCGTATTTATAAACCTTCCTTGAGGGAGACTCAAGGTCGCCTTGATGCTTGAGTCTTCCTTAGCGACAAAATCCAATTTATAGTCGCTGAGGCTTCCTCAAGTCTTCCTCAAGTGCTCCTTGAGCCTAAGGTAGCATGGGAGCTCCCTTGGCTCTTCCTTAAGCTAAATTCAGATGCATACGACATCCGACGATACGACGGTACGAAACTGTTCCTATTGGTTGAAATATTTTGATTTGACATCATTTTGAATATTTCAACCAATAGGAACAGTTTCGTACCGTCGTATCGTCGGATGTCGTATGCATCTGAATTTAGCTTAAGACCGTCCTTACCTTCGTTTGACATTTAAGAGTAAGGTTATATTATGTTATTAAAAATATGTGAAAAGTATTGTTTTGTATTCACCAAAAAATAGTGTCTTGAATTATTTTCCAGAGTTTTTTCTTGTTTTTTTGGTATATCTATAAGAGATAGGTGTATGGTTCGCTTTTTATAATAATAAATAATAATGATTTTTCCAAAGCCCAAACCAAAAAAAGTGAAGGTTCAGCCAAACTAAATTGAAACTGTACCAGTATTATAAAGGTCATTAAAGGAGAAAAGTTATTAGAGATTTGGATTAAAACACACTACGATCATGCAACATATACACTCCCACAAATGAATAAATTGATAGTGGCACCTAAAGTTGCATTGGGGGTTCTACATTCAAGGCAAGTACTTTCAAGCTGTTCACCAATATTTAATAGTTTCTCAATCAATTTTTTATTTCAGGATCTTAGATTCATATCAGAATAAATTTGATGCACATAATCTAAATGGTGGAGGTTCAACAAGAAGAAAAGATATCCAAAGTATTAAAACATCATGTCCTATTGACATGTCAACATTCGATGTTATATAAGCCGATTTATGAGTGAATCAGTGTAAGCAAGATAGAAATAATGATAATTATATATTATTGTATTATAAACAACAAGGTATGAAGGTGGAGCATGATTTATACAAGCATAAGTGTATAGCATAGATTTTTATCTGATTGTTATGTCAGAATTTCAATGAACTATGGTAATTTGGGAACAATAATATAGTAGCAGTAGCTATGGATGTGACCCATGTTTTAAACATTTATGATTTTGAGCTGACTACTGTTATCGTAGTGGATGAATTTGGGGAAGGAGTACTAGTATGTTTTTAGTTATAGAAAATATATTTATCTTATTTTTTTGAGGTGATTAAATCAAATATAAAATTAGTTTCTCTAAAAGTATTCATGACTGATATTGTTACCACTTTTTAGAGTGCTTGGTCCAGTATCAGCTGAACTACAAATATTGCGGTCATGGCACATTGACCATGCAGCGATCAGAAATGTATGAAGTTATAAAATGTTTGTGGCAGAGCACTGGCATGGGTGAATTTAACCAAAGCGCCTACAAAATACTATTTTACAATTATTGCTTCTAGGTGTTTAAACTCATAACTTGACCTTCAGCACATTGTATCATAAAGAAAACATGTATAATAAACACTATGTGGTTAGAATAAATGCACCAACTTATATTTTTATTTGGATGGAAAGAAAATGAAAAAGTTAAATAATAGCTTGCATGAGCTCCTGGTATATATTAGGGATAAACTATAATGGTTATTAAAGGTAAGTGCACTATTCACACAAAAAAATATTTTACCAAGGCACAGAGCTGCTGTATTAAATAATTTTACTATTGATTTTACTTTGTAGTGCAACTGGACAAATTTATTGTGTCAAAAACTTGAATCTCATAGCTGTTTAATGTGCAACACTTGAAATATTTCTTATCACACATATTCTTGCAGCTGTAGTGATTTTTCCATAAGAAACTTCATTTGCAAATATGTTCACTTTGTAGCAATTGCTTGGACAGAAAAAGTTAATAAAACCTGTAAAAAAGTTAATGGAAGTAAGTTGCAAAAACTCTTTTATTTTCCACTTTTTAAATATATACATACAATCAGAAATTATTACACTTTTTTATTTTTTCTCTTCTGGTAACTCCTTTAACCTTCCTAAAGTATTTCATTTCTATTGTAAGTTGCTTTTACTCCATGCTGTAAATATCCACGATTCACAATAGTAAGTCAGGACTGGCCTATATGTCGCTCTATACACTGACATCTTGGTCCACCTGCTTATTTCCTTATGCCTAGAAAACAATTTTTCAGGTGGGAATTAATCTTATTGGTTTTATCAATTCTCTTGTTTATTCCTACTTGGCTCCCTGATCGTTCTAATACTGCACCCAGATATTTATAATCAACTTTCTCTATTTGAACTCCTTGTAGTTATATATGCACCTTTTTTCGTTCTGCAGATAAGCGGATACCACTAACACTTTACTTTTGGTTTTTTCTTAATGCCTCTTTAAAATTTCATTCCAATTTGTGAATAAATGTTGCATACCTTTCGCGCTTTTGGCTACTATCGCTACATTATCTGCAAATGCACATTTCGAAATTCCTTCCCTTTTCCAAATTTCGATATCCAATAGATAAAGCAAATATACAGGTTCTGTGTACTCCTCTTCATCCATAAACGTTATAAACAACAAAGGACTGAGAGCTCCTCCTTGCTGCATGCTGCAGTCCATCATTTGTAGTAAATGCCTGAGATTTCAATTTCTCCATATTTTTTAAATAAATATTTTCAAATGTATAATTCCTGGAAAGTGTAGACAGCCATACAGAAAATGACACTAATGAGTAATGAAATGACAGTGGATTTTGCTATTTCTCTGGTTTCTTTGCAACGTTGCCAGATTTTCCTCTTCCTTGGCTAAGGAGGCCTTGAGGAACGACTATAAATTAGAACATTCCAAGGCGTCCTTGGCTAAGGCTTCCTCAAGGGAGCCTCAAGGTCGGGACTATAAATACGGGCCTACATGTCAACGCTCGAAATTTTGTAATATGCTATGGTTCATAGCCGACTCTACACTAGGCCGGAGCCTTAGATGTGGCAACGTGGCTTAGCTGTCAAATAGTTGGCCTATAGTTTCAGAATAATTATTACATTTTATATGTATTAGAGTTAATCTGGGTTAATAAATTAAGAAAAATACTTTTTAGAACTACTACTACTAATACCACTTACATCTGATGTCTGTTTCATCACAGTCAGACACTACAAAATAAAAATAAACGCAACCTGTTTCCTGCTGCCACTTCTACTTCTACTTAAATGAACACTCAATTTACTTTGTAAATTGTCACTTGAGCTAGAAAAATTCCCTATTAGGTCACTTTGAAGCCATTCTTGCTGGTCTTGATTCCCTTTCACTATCAAATCTTTTCGTAGGTATGCCCAGATGCATGCCTAGATGAGTTCTATTAACTGTATTTTTCAGTGATATTTGGGAGGTCCAGAAAACATTGTAGGTACCACATTGTGCTTTAAAATAGGCCTTATCCTTTGAAATGTTTGTAAATTATTGTCTTTATTCTTATAAATATAACCATCAGCCCTTCCGAAGAACAACGTTCACCCACTTCTGTTTATGTCCTTTATTGGAAGCACAATTGCTAGTGCAACCTGGTACTACACGCTTTGCAGGCATCTTTTTATCTTTATAGTTTCGTTTGTGGAGGTAAATAATTAGAAGCACATTAAAAATCACCTTCCTTTTTTGCTCTGGAAGATTACACTAATGACTAACAACAAATAAAAGCTCGGCCCCCGATTCAGTGTTGCCATATTTTAATGCTCCGGCCTAGTGAGTACAGTCGGCCATGCCGAGGACCGAGCTTGGTAGATTTTGTAGACGTTGTGGTTCTTAATATTTGTTCTGAGGTTGCGTAGTTACCACAGAATAGTTAGTTATATAGATGTGAAATAGAAAGTAGTTACAAAACATCTAAGCTTAATTCAGATGCACACGATATCCGACGGTACGAAACTGCTCCTATTGGTTGAAATAGTCAAAATTATGTCAAATCAAAATATTTCAACCAATAGGAACACTTTTCGTATCGTCGTATCGTCGGATGTCGTGGGCATCTGAATTAAACTCAACTGTTTGATCATGGCATGGCCGACTTACTCACTGTTTGATTGACATCACAGAAGAGGTAATAGGAATAGGATTGACATTGGCAGGGTTGGCAAGCTTTGTGGTTTACTTGGTTATTTGTTTGTATATATTTTTTCTATTTATTTTTAGATGTTTGAGATTTCCTACTTCCTACAGTCTGCGGGTGGTCTTCAATCGGTGTCAGTGGGGGTTGGGGGTGTAGTCGTGGTATAGCCTGTGGTTTTCAGCATATTCAACTCAACATTCAACCTATGGAAGTTTGTGATACAACTACTGTAAATATAAGGGCTAGCAATATAGTTTCCAGCATATTCAACCCATGGAAGTGTGTGATACAACTACTATAAATATATTTCCACAGATTACTATGCAGAATGAAATGCTAGCTGTTGAAGAGGCTATGAATATAGAAGTGGGTGCAGTTAAGACTGAAACAGTGGAGGTAGAGAATGAACTATTTGGAATTGAACAAACTAGGGGACCAACAGCTAAAGCAAATGCTGATGAGACAGTGGTAAACAGGTACTGATTTGAGTGATTATTTATGCCGAATTTTGTAGGATTTTGTCTCATCATCAGTTAAATATTAAAACTTGAAGTAAACAATTTTAAAAATTAAATCATTACATTTATTTTTCAAAAGTTGTGATATCCACTGCTTGTTCCAGAAGTAAAGAAGGGAACATTGTTGAGGATTGGAGAATTCACCTTGAGATGCAAGATATTAAAGTTAAGTTGGAGGAGAATGATAACTGTGAAAATCTCGAAATGAAGTTTGAGGAGGCAATGATTAAACAAGAAAATGATGATTTAAATGATGCAGATGGAGAAATAGCTGTGAATAGGTAATAGTGTAAACAAATATTCCTACCCTTCAATATTTTTTTGAAGGGGTTGTGTTATCTTCTTCTTCTTCTTCTTCTTCTTCTTCTTCTTCTTCGATTGTTTATGGCGTTTGCCTGTTCAGGCAATTCACCAGCTCATGTGGTGGTTTCATCGAGCTAGAATCCCAAGGAGACGTTATAAGGTTCAATTTCGCATAACAAAAACGGTAGCAGGTGGCTAAGTGTGGTAACAATATGGACGCCTTGCCAGAGCTGGATTACTTTCTTATGTAAATAATTTTGAAAATTCATTATAATGATGATTTAAATATGAAGTACTGGGTTGATTTTTCAATGTAATGCAAAATTCATAGTTAAGTATATGAAAAAAAACAAGCTATGTAGAGACGAGATTCATCATCAATTGAATAGTACAACTGTATTATTGCTGGGATACGTTACACTTTATTGAGATAAAGATTACAAATGTGGTCCTGTACATTGTTATTTTTTTAGCATACATACCTATGAAATGTAATTCCTGTCGATTTCTTCTTATCCATGTCATCTCTGCTAGAGCAACTACGATAAGTATATGAAACCATTATTTCCTTTATGAATTCACTAGAATATCACTTAAAAATAACTAAAAATCTCGGTAAAGCACTCAAAAAAAGCAAACACGAAATTGTCAAAGAATCGTCAGCTGTTTGACATAAGTGTCGAATAGATATGGCCGACTTGCACCTGCTTTCAGCCACATTATCGCGCCTCCATGGGATTCTACCTCGATGGGTGGTTTGCAGACTGGTCTGACTCTAGGTCATGCTGCAAACCTAAATTTTATGCTAGTAGTAGGGATAAGTATTATGAAGCTGTCCGATTGAACAGGTGAAAATAAAGGCGAGAATATCCTGGTATTAATGTAATTTCTGGAATTTGTTGTATGGTTATTTCTCTGATCCATCACCTTCACTGGCTTTCAAATATAACTGCATATCATCATCTTAGAGTTATGCTGTAATAATTATGTAATGTTTCTTCAGATTTTGAGTTTTCAACTTTACATTGTTGTACTTAAACTGGAGATCCCACAGACCTAAAACATTCTATTTCAAGTCTCCTACGTTTTGTGATTTGAGATAGAATGTTGTATGTATGAGGGATCATACTCTGGTGTAAATGTATAAGTGTAAAATAGAAAACCCAAAATTGGAAGGAATGTTACTTACAACAGTGTAACTCTACAGTGACAGTATGCTAAAAGGTTGATATATTTTAGTCTAGTTCAAAATGCTATAAGAAATCCTCTTGTTTGTTCCAGAATTAAAAAGGAGCAGGTTGATAACGATTGGAAAAATGAACTTGATGTGCTAGATGCTACGGTCAAGTTGGAGGAAGATGTGAACTGTGAAGATCTCAAAATTAAGGCTGAGGAGGTGATCATTAAAGAGGAAAATGACGATTTAAAAGATGCATCTGGAGAAAAAGCTGTGAATAGGTAATTGTACAACTAAAGATTTCTAAGATTTTAATATTTCTTGAGGGGTTAAATTTTTTAAGGCTATGTACCCTTTTACCTGATACTGCGGATTGGCCTGATAGGAATCAGTAGCCTATGAAGTGCATCTCAGACTTAATTTTTTAGTAGTCATTTGGATTTACTCTGTATACTGTGTCCCAGGAAGAATCCCAAAAAAGAAATCGCACTTAGGTTTCGGAATGTAAAGCTGATATCAAAAGAAATGGTTCTGAAATTTGCATTGATTACAAAGAAATCAACGTTTGAAGTTTGGTTGTAAAGATAACTGAAACGTGTGTGACCCACTTTCACTTTCGGGAATTCCTTGAAAAAACTGAGGAGGGCGGATTATGCTAACGGGTATATTGAATGTTTTTGTTGACTATTTACAGCAAATATCATATGGTTCTATTTGTTGACACCTTACCTCCACCTTGCTTGTACAGAACAAATATGATAAAGGCTAAGAGAGAGAGAGAAGACATAGAGGAGTCTTCATTGGAACATATAAAATCATCAGTGACTATACTATATACTATATGGGCAGTCCATAAAGATTGAAAGTGAAAAATCAGTAAAACTACCTAGAAAAAAACTGCTCTGCGTAAAGAATTGTGTATTCGTGGAACACATAAAAATAGCAGACTGACTTAGTATCAATTCATTTAAAGATAGACTAGAAAAAGAACTAGAAAACAATGATATTAGAATGATACAGTGCAGTGCATAACCCACTAACTTAAAGGAACAATGCAACAATTGGTTCATAGATTACCAGATGTTTTATCTTTTCCAGATCTCTGGAAATTCCCAACTGGCAAAATCAACACCTGAAGACAGAAGATAAACTGACATGTATATACTGTAATACATCATTCAAACGTAAAACAACCCTGGATGAACATATCGTTAGGAAACATTCCAATTCTGTGTCAACAGATAAACTCAACACATGTGTTCACTGTAATGCTACTTTCAAAAGTAAGCGAGCTCTTGATGGCCATACACTGAGAAAACATCCTGATTCCATTGGATCCATTTCGAGTAAGATACATGAATGTATCCATTGTGCGTTTAAAACTGTCAAGAAAGTTCATTTGGATGATCATATGTTAAAACATCCTGAAACAGCAAGTGGATATAAGTTCCTCACATGTATTCACTGTAATGGTATATACAAACGTAAAGTAACTCTGGATGACCATATACTGAGGCAACATCCTGAACATATTGCGTCTGTTTCTAGTAAAATACATGAATGTACACGTTGTGAATTTAAAACGGTTAAGAAAGCTCGACTAGCTCAACATATGTTAAACCACCCAGAAACTGGAAATAAGCTTAGCACATGTATTCACTGTAATGCTGAATACAAATATAAAACATATCTCGATGACCATATACTTAGGCAACATCCAGAATACATGGCGTCTGTTTCTGGTAAAATCCATGAATGCACGCAATGTTCATATAAAACTGTCATGAAGACTCAGTTACACTATCACATGTTGAAACATCCCGAAACAGCAGTTAGCTATAAGTTTAACACATGTGTTCACTGTAATGCTAAGTACAGACGCAAAATAAATCTGGATAACCATATACTGAAGCAACATCCGACGTATATTGCGTCTGTTTCTAGTAAAATACATGAATGTCCACGGTGTACATTCAAAACTGTCGTAAAAGCTGAACTTGCTCCCCATTTTTTGAAACATTTTGAATTTGCAGACAGATAAATACTGAAACATATTTGCTTAATATTTGGACTCCATTATATCAGAATGCGATTTCTTCTATTGAATCAATACAGCGCAAGAGCCTCAAATACATGTACTACAAAATACACGGCACATATCCTGAGAGAGGTTTTCCACACAATACAATACTACAGATACTGAATTTTGACTCATTAGCCTACCGTCGTCAAATTAATGAGATTACTATGCTACATAAACTTCTCAACAATAAATTGGACTGTCCAGAGCTATTATCTAAAATTAATTATGCAGTACCGCAAAGATCAACACGCTCCAAGTCAATGTTTTACACAACATATGGGAGAACAAAAATATCTGAAATGTCCCCTATAAACAGGATGTGTAGCACGTTTGTAAAATATTGCAAAAATTGTGATATTAATTTTGATAACCTGCAGACCATTTTAAGTTGTTTTGAATCTAACTATGTGATGTTACACCATTAATTGTTTTTATCCATATATTTTAACCTATTGTTATTGTCTGTACTGTACTATTTTTTCAAATTGTTCCTGTGATTGGGTGCAAGCCCGTTGGAATAATAAAGATGATTATTATTATTATTATTATTAATAATGAGTATTGCGTTTCGTCTGCCTTAGATACAAATGTATCCGTATCTTGTTTACTTAGGTTATATTTTTTCGGTTTGACAAAGATTACAGAATAAAATATAAGATACCTCACTTGGGCATATTTGGCGGTTCCAAGGCGACGTGCCGCCAGCCGAAAGCCAGCCGAGTTATCTGTCGACTGGCAGTATACGGGTGATGGTCGAATCGAACGGTTTATTGATTAACGCTCAGTAGTCCTCACTTTTAATATTATAGTGGTGTATTTTGCGTTGGCTGTGTTATTTAGTATCTTGTGTTCAGTCAATGGTTATTAGAATAAAAAATGCCTACTTAATGTTCGGTAGATGGCTGTAGCAGTACAAGTACAATTATGGAAAATACTAAAAGAAAATAACTATAAATATTTATTTACCAGAAGTTTAAATCAGGATTGTTTAGAAAAATTTGTTGGTCAAGTTCGAAATTGCTCAGGGAATGCTAAAAATCCAACACCCATACAATTTTGCAGAGCGTTTAAGAAATTATTTTCCTTGAAATTTTTTGATCAGGTTGAAGGTGCAAATTGTACAGATGACGTGAATCACCTACTGTTGAATATTAATTCGAATACTGAAAAATATTCTGAAATTCTGGTTGAGCGAGATGTTTCTAAAGTAAAGCCAATAAGAGTTTTTACTAGCGATTTTCGAAATCTTAGCAGCCCTGAAGGAAACGAACTAGTTTATGTAACAGGGTACCTCTTGAAAAAACGTTTGATTCAGCATACTTGCAATATTTGTGTAGACAAATGAGGAAACTGTTTTTTGCAAACTGAAAGCATACACGGACACAAAAACTTTTGGTGGTTTGACAGTACCCTCAAAACATATTGCGGAGCAGGTAATAAATATGGAAAATATTTTTATCGAATATTTCAATAGTGTTGCTGCATGCAAAGGAATTGGTAATTTTTTCAAAAATAGATATCTGATATAACTCTAAACCATCCATGTAAAGACTTTCCTTTAAGCTATTTCATTTTTTTTTATACATAAGAGTTCGCATTTATTTTACTTTAAAATCTATCAACCAGGATGTAAAAAATAATAAGCTCAGGCCATTGAAAAATTTGAAATTACAAACCTTGCAAAACTTGTAATCATACAGATATATTTCTTTATGTTTTAATATTATGTAGTAAATGAATAGTTTTATTACGTAACTTATATATTTTATTATTATATTTGAGAATAAAATACTTGTTTACATTTAAAACAAAATAATTACTCATTCTATCCTTTGGTAACCACGAGGGTGCTCCTTATTTTCGTATCGCCCTCGTAAAACACTATTTCGAGCTGTAAGCAGCAATAATTTATGCCAGGGCCTTTGACGATTGACCGACGGTGTCGGCAAGGGTCGGGATGGATTGAAGTGCGACTTTCTTTGTAAATACGGCGAGTGGGGTATCTTATATTTTATTTTGTAATCTTTGGTTTGAGTCCCTTGAGTCTTTCGTTTAGTAATCAGTGGCGGGTCGCGGTCATTGAAGACGGGGGTTCACTAGCTACCCCTACCCCTGAATCACAATGAAATTTTCTTTGAAGATTAAAATATCTTTTGGATTTAAAAAGGTCGATATAAATGTGAAATAGAACATTATACACATTTTCATTTAAAACATATTTAGATCTGAAATAAAATGAAAGCTTTTACGATTTTTCATTACTTTGTACACTGTTTAAGCGTTTAGTGGTTTAAACATGGTTTAAGTCCATCCTTCTATTCGTATTTGAAGCGAAGTTGTCAGTAACAGCTTGATTAAAGTTTGAAATTCCATCTAGTTTTTTTTCCAATGTTTTACCCTAAGAACTTATGGAGCTAAAATTGTTTCGTAGTTACTCCACCGTAAAACGGTTCATATTCAACAATATACCAATTCGAATTTTTTTACGTCAAACCCTGTGAACGGCACTTTTTTATCAAAAATTTTATTGATGTGCTTTTTACACTTGTTATGCACATTTTTTCTGCGATCAACATAAATATGTGTTTAAATCAAATTTTGACATATTACTTGCACTGCACAGTGCTTGTTAAATTTTTATGAAAATTCAATATTGTTAAAGCTTCATTGCTGAAAGTTAAATGAATAATAATACCAAATACCAAGTGATAAACAGAATGTGATTACGAGTTTGAGTTACTTTTTTACATTAAAAAACTTAAAAATGAATGAATTGAATGGATGAAGGGATTTTGTTTTATTAACTCACCACTACATTTAAAAAAAATTAATGGCGATTGATATATTGACGGACAAACCTCATTTCCACTGATCTTTTGAATTGTCCACCGCCTCCTGTACTTAGTTTTTGCCAACGACGTTGGTTTTTGCACTGTGCAGTGCAAGTAATATGTCTAACAAAATTTGATTCAAACACATATTTATGTTGATCGTAGAAAAAAATGTGCGTAACAAGTGCAAAAAGCACATCAATAAAATTTTTGATAAACAAAATAAAAGAGAAGTTGGAAGGCCTGGGTTTCCATCCAAAGACCCTGAGATCAACTAGCGGACTCTTTTAACAACTGGCCATCCTCCGATTGAGGAGATCTTTTCAACGAAACATATTTGATTATGTACTTACTTACTGGAATCTGTAATCTGACTTCAACTTCAAACATTCAAAAACATATTTATTTCGATCGTAGACTTCGTCTCGAGCTGCAAACTTCATTCATCGACTGTGTTGCAACAAATATACACTAGTTACTAGTTTAGCAGTACGTATTTTCGCGATTGGCTGGGAATCTAGCATCTAGCATCATCTGAGTAGGACGTCGTTGGTCAAAGGAGCATTCTTACCGCCATGGTGACGTCACACGGGTTCGGGAGCCGTCGGCGTGTTTTCGGTACTCAATTCAAAAACCCATTTTTATTTTGATATAACTTTTGAATTATTGCGAAAAAAAAAGAAAACAAAAACAGTTTTGTTATAAAACTTATATATGATCTTTCCATTTATGACAAAAAAAAAATTATTCAAAACCTCAATTGCCATTAGCGTTCAACAAGAGAGATAAAAAATAAATAATATAGATTTTTATTTTTTTCAATTTTTTGGGGGTGCACGTACTCATGTGCTCTAATGGGCGAGCCGCCTCTGGTAATAATAATAATACTTTATCGCCCAACAGGGTAAATCCAGTTACAGGCCAATGCATCACCATAAATAATTGTGAGGTTGTACGAGAGTTCTTAAAATTAAACTAATATTTAAAATAAAACTAAATCTAACTAAACTAGTAGACGCAAATGATTGAAGGTCAACTAAGGTAGTAAGGAATAACGCTGGGAAATGTACTTATATCCAGTGACGGCTGTTCTGATTTTAGTAACAATAGCAAACCACTCCCTAACTTTGGGGCACTGTAGAATGGAGAGTATTGGTCGTACACGAAAAATGTAAAGACCAAAGTTGTGCAGAATTTAGTTGTCTCCATATTTCACTTAAACTTTTTTTCGATAGCATTTACCAACACAGCGCCATTTACCAAAAAGCGTCACAAAACGATTTTCATCCCTCCTCCCTGTCGAGCGGCAACCCCCAGTTGTACGAAAATTTAATCTGTAGTCTGTACTCGTACAGTATTTTGGAAGTCTCCGAAGTAAAATAGCTTCTGAAGAAGCCATCCACTCGTGGTGGTGAAACGTCAAGTCTTAACGCTAAACGACGTCGGCCTAAAAGAACTACAAACTCATTCACTTTAAGTGCATCGCATTGTAGTGTCAGAGTGTCAGAGTGTTCAGAGTGTTGCGTGTTCAGTAAATATTTAATATTTTACAAAAGCTAATTATGTGTTCTAATTACCATTTAAATCGTCATAACAAAAAAATAATCTGGATCTGATGTACAGGAAAAAGAAACTTAACACAATAAAGTTTAAATGTAGGTTGGGCTTTTTATTATTTCACTGTGTAAAACATTTTCCATTCAACCGAAATAGGTCAAGCTTCATAGATTTTTCAGGCTGCTATTGGAATAGATTACAAAATATCAGTCGTCCAAATGCAAAACCCGACATGACACACATTTTTCAAAATAGAGTTTTGTATAACATTCTGTTCCTTATCTAAAGCGCTATCATTTTTTTTTATCATTCGCTTACAAAACCCGACATTAGATATAAGATATTTGGTGAAGAAAATTAGGCTTAGATGCAGACACCGGTGTTAAATTTCAAAAACCGCTACTGCTACAAATAAAGTAAAAAATGAAAAAATCAAATTTTGAGCGTAATTTTCAAAATAACTTAATACTAATATATATTTTTAAAAGCTTGCATTATTTCCGATTGATTTCAAAAATAATATACAGGGTTTCCATTTAAAACCGGTTTAACCGGAAGTACCATCAACTTTTTTAATTTAAATGGGACACCCTGTATATTTTTGCAGATTTTAATTCATCTTTTTTTTCCGAATACGTCCATAGTGGGTTTAGCATTAGTTTCTGTAAAAACGGGAAAGATAAAGCTTCTTTATCCTTTCAGGTGTTTAAAATGCCGGTCATTCAAAGTCGGTTTTGGCGATCGCGTGAGAACTCACAAAGAAGTGTGTCAACTTTTAATGATTTACGTCCCGACAGGGGTCCTATAACACGTTTGACGGTGACTAAAATAAGAAATACAAAAAAACTACCTCAAACGGAAAGACCGCAGACCGCCACGGACGAATTTGTGAGACAAATTTTTTAAGAAACAAATACTAAACCCACTACGGACGTATTCGGAAAAAAAAGATGAATTAAAATCTGCAAAAATATACAGGGTGTCCCATTTAAATTAAAAAAGTTGACGGTACTTCCGGTTAAACCGGAAGTACATTAATAGCTAACATAACGTCTTCGGATGCACTAGACGTCACTACACTTGCCTGCAAATTTTCAGCAATATCACTCTTTCCGTTCCAAAGATATTTGCTTGGTTCCATACTTTATCCCAACCCTGTATAATTCGGTACCACATCATTTCAAAACAATGCCTGTATCACAGCTGCGCAAAAACCTTAAAACTTTTCTTTTAAATGAAGCTCGTTAGGTTTACTAAACGATGCAGTTTAAGTCGTTTATGTCTTAGTTTGTTTGTTTTATTGTACTATATGTCTCTTTTTGTAAGTTTGCCCAGGTTATTGTGATCAGTGTGTATGTTTACACCGATTTCATTCTATATGTATATATATTTTGTTCATTATTGCTTTATAGCTACAGTTTTTAGTATGTTTCGTCTGCAATAGATTAAATGTAAGAGTAGCCATGTGGCTAAATTTCGCCTCTTGTCAGATGTATAAATAAAGACGATTTATTATTATTATTACTAGATAGCCTCGGGCCCCATAAAAGCTTAATCCGGCGTTGCTCGACCTCAACATCGATGAAAAGGCAAGGATACAACTATGGGACGCCAAGCAAACGAGGCTCCAACCATCAGGAGGCGAGGCTCAAGAGTTTGATTCGGAGAGACGATATATGCCTCAGATACCGATAGCCCAAAATGGGAGACATGGGGCCGAAGATACTTCAGGACTACTCAAAAGATGCTCCTCAAGAAGACAGTGCAGATACTCCTTAAGACGCTCCCAAGGAAGACACTGCTACGGAAGACACTCCTAAGACACTGCCTGGAAAGACAGACAGGGCTAATGTAAATCACACATTATTATCATTAAATAAACTGCATATAGCGAGGGAGACAAAAATGGCTACCGGCAAGAAATTACTTTTTACTGCAAGGCAACAAAATAGAACGAAAGGAAGTTACTTAGATGTTTAAACCATTACCTGCCGTAAAACTGAATTCAGAAATTAATATATGAACGGTGTAATACGAAAAGAATAGGGTGAACAAAATATGATGTAATCAAACCTGAACTATTGAGCTTAAAATGAACAATGAGGGAATGTGCAACGATAGAAGGTATCCTAAGATCGTTTAATCACCATGTGGAAAAAACATCCCATTCTAATTGCACTACATACACTCAAAAAATCAACACTTGGAAGGATTAATATGGCCGCCATTACAGCGTACGCCTCGCGGCCAAAGCCTGTCCAGGGAACCGCCGGCGTGTGGAACGGTAACCATGCGAGGAAGGAACCACTGCTAGAAAATTACCATTGGCCTACCATCCATATAAGTGTTGAGGGATATAGCCGAACATGATGTATTGGTAGTAAGGGACTGTGGTAATTCAAGGGGAAGCTAGAAAAACTGGGTTCCGTCTCTGGAGTCAGGGTAGCTGGACTCCAGGCAAAGGACATTCTAGCAGAGTTGCATGAGGATTGTCCTATTTTGTTGGCGAGGAGCGATACAGTTTCTCCTACGCATCGCTTCAATCGCAAATTTACGGTGGTGTTTCCGTCAAGGGAAGAGTGGGAGTCTAGGGAAAGACAGCTCATCGAAGGAGGAGGGCAGGTCTGGTACACAGACGGTTCACTCGCTAGAGATGGCTCGGGCTCGGGAGTCTACGGACCCCATACAAGACTTTCATTCTCTCTTGGGGGGCACACCACAGTATTCCAGGCTGAGGTCTATGCGATACTTGCCTGTGTAAATCGTATTCGGGAAATTGACGGGTCTAGGAGGCGGATTACTATCTGCTCTGACAGTCAGGCAGCCATCAAAGCACTGAGTGCTTGGAAAGTAACGTCGGGACTGGTCCTGGAATGCAGGAGGGCTCTTGACGACATCTCAGCTAAACACAAGGTATCACTGATGTGAGTACCTGGGCACGCTGGGGTAAAGGGTAATGAAATGGCGGATCATCTGGCCAGGATGGGATCCGGAAACAGTTTTGTGGGCCCGGAACCAGCCTTAGGACTGTCTGCAAACTTGATTAGGAAAACAACTGGAGAGTGGATCCAGAATCAACACTCTCTGAGATGGAACAACATCTCTGGTCGTCTCCGTCAGGCTCGGGAGCTATTAGCAGGGCCTGCAGAGAGAATAGGACGATTTTGTCTCTCTCTGGATAGGAGTAACTTGAGATTGCTAGTAGGCTTATTAACGGGTCACAACACCTTCAGGCGTCACTTGTTTTTGATGAGGGTGGTCAACGCCCCAACGTGCACGAGGTGTGGCGAAGAGGAAGAATCCTCGGCACACATCTTGTGTCGCTGTGAAACCCTGGGTTATCACAGGCAGACTATGCTGGGCTCAAGAACCTTGGAACCAATAGAGATAAAACGGATAGAACCTATGAATGTACTTGCCTTTGCCAAAAGGGCAGGTCTTAGGAACTAGCGCGGATAGAGGCGCATAAGGGCCCATCGTGTGGCCTATGCACCAGCCATATTCCGTGCTGGATAGCCTCGGGTCCTTATTCATTCATTCAAGGGACTAAAGGTCCGTTAGAATGCACGACGTGTCCAAATTTAAATATAGATTTCAGAAAAACTATCTATCCTAGGTTTTGCGACGTAGAGACGGAGACCTAACATCCTAAACCAGGGTTTCCCAATCTATGCGCCGGCGCCGTAGAAAGTAAAGAGGGGCGCCGTGAGTCGATCCTCTAAGTCTAAAGCACAAATATTTGTGGGTGCCTAAAAAGCAACAATACCTATTCTGACGCTCGCCACATTTTGAAACTACTGGAAAAGATTTCAACGTTCAGGAAGAAACTACAAGTTCGGATAAAAAAGACGAATGAAGGCGGCGGTCAAGATTGCTTTCCACAATTGTATAAATATGCGGGATCCAATGAACTTGGTTGTCTCACAAGACTTTGCAGATGATGATGTCGAAAAAATTGCGTAAATTCAAAATCCCTTTCATACGCAAGCTCCACCAGAATTCTCCAAATCCGATTTAGTGGAGTTTTGGTTATCGATTCAAAATGAATATCCAAACCTAACTTCAAAAGCTTTAAGAATTTTTATTCCGTTCGCAACGTCATATTTATATGAAGCCGTAGCTGTAACGAAGAACAGATATCGCTCAAGGATCAATGAGGAGCAAGAAATGAGAGAAGATTATGCAGAAATAATCTGTTTAGCTAATAGCACGGAAAAACCCCATTGTGCAAGGTATGCATAATATTTTCGGAATGCCTCTTTTCGAATTATGTAATCGGCAAATAATGAAATTCTAGGACAAAAGGCTGGTCAAAAAAGGACAGGAAAGGGATCATTAATGATAGTATTTCAGATTTCTACAAAATAAAAGTCTTTATTTATTCAATTTCCATATAATATAATATATATAATATAATTTATAATTAGTAAGTAAATACTGAATGATAAAATTACAAAATTGCTGTAAAGTTAAAAAAATCCGTACCTACAATGGACATTTATAATTTAAACGATTTACATTTTTTACTCGTTTTCCATATAATTAATTTCTGATTTCTATTACGTATTTTAAAATTCCTATTAATATTTTTTTATTGTATAGTACAGGCATATACTGACGTATAGCCTTAAAATATAATTTAATGGGAAGTTATCAAATGGATGACAATACCTTAAACTGCAAATCGTTAGGTAATAAAATATCATATGCTTTTGATGGATGAATAACCTTATCCCAGCATTCTAATATCAATAAAATATCCGTATGTTATCTTGTTAAATATAAAACAAAACCTACAAATGTATAACATTATTTTGTAATCTAAACGCATGTTTAAGGACTGAGAATGTTTCTTTTTATACACAATTAAAAAGCATAGTAAACAATCAAACAACTAATATTGGATGAAACAATAATAAATACATTATTTTTACTAAAGCAACTCTTACATACCTTTCAACGTCTGACGGTAACCCAAAAAAGCTGAATTTACAGTTTCTTGACGTGTTTGTACAGAGCGAAGCTGAACGATGCATTCCTCGTTCCATCACATCCATAATAACACCGGCAAAAGCACAACAAAACAACTCAGTACGGCCCTGGAATTCACGATGTACACTCGTCAACGGCAAAGCGTATACTGAGACTGACCTATCGCTCTGCATCGGGAACGCATTGGGAAGTAGCCAAAAAAGTTTGTGCATGTTTCTCGCATCAATTTGAAGAGTTGCGCTGCTAGTTTACTCTTTATGCTGTGATATCACTGCTAGAAAATTACCATTGGCCTACCATCCATATAAGTGATGAGGGATATAGCCGAACATGATGTATTGGTAGTAAGGGACCAAAGGTCCGTTACAATGCAAAACCCGACGTGTCCAAATTTAAATATAGATTTTAGAAAAACTATCTATCTTAGGTTTTTTGACGTAGAAACAGAGACCTATAACATCCTAAACCATCGTAGATTATCATACTCTAGCATGGCCGACTCTAAACTAGGCCGGAGCCTTAGATGTGGCAACGTAGCTTAGCTGTCAAACAGTGGGCCTATAGTTTCAGAATAATTATTACATTTTATATGTATTAGAGTTCATCTGGGTTAATAAATTAAGAAAAAAAATGCTTTTTAGAACTACTACTACTAATACCACTTACATCTGATGTCTGGTTCATCATAGTCAGACACTACAAAATAAAAATAAAGCAACCTGTTTCCTGCTGCCACTTCACTTCCACTTGAATGAACACTCAATTTACTTTGTAAATTGTCACTTGAGCTAGAAAAATTCACTATTAGTTCACTGTGAAGCCATTCTTGCTGATCTTGATTCCTTTCACTATCAAATCTTTTCATAGGTATGCCCAGATGCATGCCCTCGTTGGCTTGCCCAGATGAGTTCTATTAACTGTATTTTTCTGTGATATTTGGGAGGTCCAGAAAACACTGTAGGTACCAAAATACCTTTTAGAACTACTACTACTAATACCACTTACATCTGATGTCTGGTTCATCGTAGTCAGACATTAAAAAATAAAAATAAACGGAACCTGGTTCCTGCTGCCACTTCCACTTAAATGAACACTCAATTTACTTTGTAAATTGTCACTTGAGATAGAAAAATTCACTATTAGGTCACTGTGAAGCCATTCTTGCTGGTCTTGATTCCCTTTCAATATCAAGGTATGCCCAGATGCATGCCCAGATGAGTTCTATTAACTGTCTTTTTCTGTGATATTTAGGAGGTCCAGAAAGCATTGTAGCGTATAAATGTGTTAATCAATGATTGTAGGTACCACATTGTGCAAAATACCTTTTAGAACTACTACTACTAATACCACTTACATCTGATGTCTGGTTCATCATAGTCAGACAGTACAAGATAAAAATAAACGCAACCTGTTTCCTGCTGTCACTTCCACTTCCACTTAAATGAACCCTCAATTACTTTGTAAATTGTCACTTGAGCTAGAAAAATTCACTATTAGGTCACTGTGAAGCCATTCTTGCTGGTCTTGATTCCCTTTCAATATCAAGGTATGCCCAGATGAGTTCTATTAACTGTCCTTTTCTGTGATATTTGGGAGGTCCAGAAAACATTTTAGGTACCACATTGTGGTTTAAAATAGGTCTTATCCTTTGAAATGTTTGTAATTATTGTCTTTATTCTTATAAATATAACCAGCCCTTATGAGGAATACCTTTCACCCACTTCTGTTTATGTCCTTCTTTGGAAGCCCCAATTGCTATTGCAACCTGGTACTACACACTTTGCAGACATCTTGTTATCTTTATAGTTTCGTTTGTGCAGCTAAATGATTAGAAACATTAAAATTCACCTTCTAATCTTATTTTTCACTCTGGAAGATTACACTAATGCCATGACTAATGGCTTAACAACGAACAAAATGACGGCCCGTAGATTCAGTGTTGCCATATTTCATGCTCCGGCCTAGTGAGTAGAGACGGCCATGACTCTAGTTATTATTATTTTCACTTGTAATAAGGCTGTATTCGGTTTTTCTCGATTCCTGAAAAACTTGTTTCCGTGGACTTGTGGGGTTTTGCATTAAGACGACTGATATTTCATCTTTTCCAGATCTCTGAAAATCCTCAACGGGCAAAATCAACACCTGAAGACAGCAGATAAACTGGTGTGTACGTACTGTTGTACAGCATTCGTACGTAAAACAAACCTTGATGAACACATATTTAGGAAACATCCTAATTCTGTTGCCTCTGTGTCTAGTAAAATACACAAATGCGCGTATTGCACATATCAAACTGTCAAGAAGGCTAATTTCACAAGACATATGTTGAAACACCCAGAAACAGCAGATAGATATAAGTTTATCACTTGTGCTCTCTGTAATGATACTTTCAAAGATAAACGAGCTCTTGATGGCCATACGCTCGAAAAACATCCTGATTCCATTGGATCCATTTCTAATAAAATATTTGAATGTACGCACTGCGCATTTAGAACAGTCAAGAGAGTCGAATTAACTCGTCATTCGTTAAAACATCCCGAAGCAGCAGATAGCTATGAATTTAAAACGTGTGTTCACTGTAATGCTAAATACAAATATAAAATACATCTGGATGAGCATACACTTAGGCAACATCCAGAATACTTTGCGTCTGTTACATACAAAATACATGCATGTATTCAATGTTCATACAAAACTGTCATGAAGGCTAATTTAGAAGTACACATGTTGAAACATCCTGAAACAGCAGATAGCTTCAAGTTCAGCACGTGTGTTCACTGCAATGTTAAATTCAAACGCAAAATAAGTCTGGATAACCATATACTTCGGCTACATCCTGAATATATAGCGTCTGTTTCTAGTAAAATACATGAATGTACACTTTGCGCATTCAAAACTGTAATAAAACCTGATTTAACTGATCATATGTTAAAACACCCAGAAACAGCGGATAGTTATGAGTTCATCACACGTGTTGACAGATTCAAGTCTAATACGTGTATTCATTGTAATGCTATATTTAAACGTAAACCAAGTCTCCATGATCATATAGTTAGGACACACCCAGAATACATTGCGTCTGTTTCTAGTAAAATACATAAATGTACACATTGCACATTTAAAACTATCAAGAAACCTGAGTTAGCTCGTCATATGTTAAAACACCCAGGAACAGGAGATAGATATAATTTTAGCATACCATGTGTTCACTGCAGTGCTACTTTTAACAGCAAGCAAACCCTCATTGGCCATATGCTCAGAAGACATCCTAATTTCAGTGGATCCATTTCTACTAAAATATATGAATGTTTGCATTGTGCATATAAAGTAAATAAGAGAGATAAATTTCTAAAACATATATTGAAACACCGTTGATTGCAAAGTTTGATCTAGCGTGCCGGTAAAATTAATTTATTACTTTTTTTATTTGAGGGTGATCTCTTCAAGTAACCGACCAGACAGAGAGAGCACAAAAATTTTGGACAAAAATATACAGGGTAGCGAGAAAGTCTGGCAACAAGGCATTTTTTTAAACGAATAAACCTATAATTACGAAATTCTAGGGTTATAAACGGTATTTTATACTGCGTTTTTTAGAGGACATGTCACTGTTATGTGACGTCATCACTTGCACCGACACCACCTTGTTTTTTTGTTTGTTTTATAAATAGCAGCGTAGGTCGGTTTTCAAAAATAGTAAATAAGTATAACATTACTAAGGAAAGACCCTGCAAAATTTCAATTTTATACTATTGTTGGCCACTGATGGTAAATGGTTATTGTAAAATAAAAAATAGTAGTCTATGAAAAAATGTGTCAAAAAATATAAAATGTCAGAATGCTGTTGTCAGTCGACAATGCCCTGTGAGCAACCCATCGAGGTAGAATCCCAAGGAGACGCTATAAGGTTCAATTTCGCATAACAAAAACGGTAGCAGGAGGCGTGGCTAAGTGTGGTAACAATATGGACGCCTCGCCAGAGCCGGATTACTTTCTTATGTAAATAATTTTCAAAATTCATTACAATGATGATTTAAATATGAAGTATTGGGTTGATTTTTCAATCTAATGCGAAATTCATAGTTAAGTATATGACAAAACAGGCTTTGTACAGACGACATTCATCATCAATTGAATAATACAACTGTATTATTGCTGCGATACGTTACACTTTATTGAGATAAAGATTACAAATTGCGGTCCTGTACATTGTTATTTTTTTGCATTCGTACCTATGAAATGTAATTCCTGTCGATTTCTTCTTATCCATGCCATCTCTGCTAGAGCAACTACGATAAGCACATGAAACCATTATTTCCTTTCTGAATTCACTAGAATATACTTAAAAATAACTAAAAATCTCGGTAAAAACACTCAAAAAAAGCAAACACGAAATTGTCAAAGAAACGTCAGCTGTTTGACGTAAGTGTCGAATCAATATGGCCAACTTGCACCTGCTCTCAGCCACGTTATGGCGCCTCCATGGGATTCTACCTCGATGGAGCAACCCTATCAAAGGGTTGAGCATCCCTCTCCCTCTACCTTTGTTTAAAAGCTATAATGTGCGGCTCTTATCAGGGCCTGCGATAAACCGCCTCGCTTGTCTGGAGTTATCTCTCTCTAACCAAGCTTTCTAATTTTCAGAACAATTTTAATGACAGTCGATATACGAGGGTTGCTTTATATCTCCGTCAATCCACCAATACGCAGACAGCTGTTTCACACTTATTAGCTTATTCACGCAATAAGCGTGTAACAGCTGTTTGCGTACTGGTGGGTTTACGGAGATATAGAGCAACCCTCGTATATCGACTCTCATATGCAGCAGCATACAGAACCCGCGCTCTTCTGGTTGGCCAAGCGAACGTGCCGTGGCGTTCCACCAAGAAAAGAAGCTGCTGTTTAGCAGTGATTTTCTTTGGTTTGCCGTTACCAGATGGCGCACAGAAAAATCTTTTCTGTCGCCTCTCAATTTTAATGATGGTTATTAAGAGACATATATCATTTCCTTTGACTGTTTGCAATATTTCTGAATTTCTGCCATTTTAAAAATACTTTTCGATTTATTGATGATTTTATAAGTATTATAAAAAGTCTCATTTATGTGTAAGGAATTTGATGTATTTTTGTTTTGAGGTTTGTTTGAAATACATTCCATTTTACGTAGAGCATTATATTTATTTTTTAATCACACTTAAGAAACGTATTGTTACTTTTTAAAGAGGATTGATGGTTCTTTTTAAAATGCGATTGTGAGGCAAAGAAATAAAAATATTGCAAATACCTATATGTTACTTGACTAGTAGTATACTAATAATTATGTAAAATAAATACAGGGTAAAGGCAGTCAGTCCTCTTTTATCAAGTTTTTTCGTCATGTTGGAGTATTTTTATATATCTTTTTTAACGTAGAATTGCAAATACCAATAAATTAAGAAGCTATGGCACTTTCTTGTTTATATAAACTCATCAACATTGATGCCGGATACAACCTTGATGACAGCCCAGTTCAGTGACTTTCTGTACTATCACCACCAATATTCAAAAACGAAATGCTGCTATTCTGAAAGTTCATAGTGCACTGCAAATCAATATGGCGCTTAACAACTCCAAGTAACGAAAGCTTCGATCATGGCGGACTCTACTCACTAGGCCAGAGCATTGAAGTATGGCAACACTGAATAGCGGGCCGAGCTTTTATTTGATTTTAAGTCATTAGTGTAATCTTCCAGAGTAAAAAAGAAGATTGGAAGGTGATTTTTAATGTGTTTCTAATTATTTGCCTGATAGATAAAAAGATGCCTGCAAAGTGTGTAGTACCAGGTTGCACTAGCAATTGTGCTTCCAATAAAGGACATATTACGGTGTTCAATTTTCGTCAAGACGAGCATTTCAAACAGAAGTGGGTGAAAGGTATTCCTCCTAAGGGCTGATTATATTTATAAGAATAAAGACAATAATTTACAAATATTTCCAAGGATAAGACATATTTTAAAGCACAATGTGGTACCTACAATGTTGTCTGGACCTCCGAAATATCATAGAAAAATACAATTCTAATAGAACACATTTGGGCACATCTACGAAAAGATTTGATAGTTAAAGGCAATCAAGACCAGCAAGAATGGGTTCAAAGTGACCTAACAGTGAATTTTTCTAGCTTAAGTGAAAATTTACAAAGTAAAAATTGAGTGTTCATTTAAGTGGAAGTGGCAGCAGGAAACAGGTTGCGTTTATTTTTATTTTGTAGTGTTTGACTACGATGAACCAGACATCAGATGTAGGTGGTATTAGTATCAATGAATATAGACATTCATTTAAATCAATAAATCATAATTTGTTGGTGATTTGAGTTATATATATATATATATAGACAAAACAAAAACAAAAAAGGTGCAACCCGGGCTCCGACACACCGGGCTGCTGTTCCATTCCCCAGCGACTACTCCTCACACCGTGAGGTGAGCAATCACTGGGTCCGCGTATCGTGCGTCCTAAGCAGACGAAGGGACCCATGGATGACTGCCTTCTGCATTCTGGCGGCTAAGATGTGCGCCGCCGCACGGCACACCGGCATTTTGCGCAGTGCAGAGAGCAGCGTATCCCTCATACCACCTAGGGATCCAATGACCATTACTAGCAGACTCACAGTGTAGTCCGGCCAGAGCCTGCGAAGTTGTCCGAGGAGCTCCTGATACTTGGTCCGCTTTTCCTCCTCCTTAGAGACGATGTTCCCCTCGGCAGGTGCCGAGAACTCGATAACGAACATCGTCTTTTGTTGGTAGTCGAGGAGGACTATGTCGGGCTTATTTGCATGTATAAGCTCGAGCGTGGAGAATGAGTAGTTCCAGTAAATTCGGCACCTCTCGTTCTCCACAACGGACTCAATGTCCCCTGGAGCGTATGGCAGCACCGGTGTCTCATCTATACCGTATGAGTGCCTTAAATGGTAGTATAGCACTCGTAGAGCCGCGTTGTGCCGATAGACGTAGGCTGTGCTAGCGTACACCTTACACGCCGACAAGAGGTGCGTAAGGGTCTCTGGCGCCTGCAGGCAGGCTCTACAGCGGATATCGGGCACATCCATACCCATAATCCGGCTACGGTATACTAAGGTGTTGAAGACACCGTCTTGGCAAGCCATTATAGAGCTCTCAGTCTCCGACTTCAACCCATTAGACCTTAGGAAGGAGAAGGTCAACTGCTCAGATAAACCATGCTCTTCTAGATGTTTGTAGAAGATTCCGTGCATTGGTTTATCTTTGTGAAGTCTTAAAAGCAATTGGACTTCAGCAGTTTTAATCCGGGTTTTTAATTGTGCGGGAGCAAGTTCCGTAACGGACTGCTGACACCTCCGCGTGAAGTCGAGCGTGAGACTAAGTTCTTCGGCTGCCCGTGTTGCTGCTTTAAAAAGGAAGGCTCCTTTACCCGCAATCTCGTGCTCTCGCACAAAGCGGATCAGGGGATCGGTGCTCGTCGTAACATAGCAGGCAGTGGCCAGTACTACTCTGTTGTGCAGATGCTCCAAACTCAATAGTCCACGCCCTCCCAGGTGTCGCGGGAGGTATATTCGCGGGACAGAGGATCTAGGATGTAAACTTCCCTCCATATTCATCCTTTTGCGGGTCTTTATGTCGATTTGTCGCAGCTCTTCCACGTTCCAGTGGATAGCACCAAAGCTGTATAGCAACAATGGGACCGCAAGCATGTTTGTGGCAGCGACTTTGTTTTTGCCGGACAGTTCTGACGACCAGATCTGCCGGAGTCGGTGCAAATACTTGCGGCGGAGACACTCTTTGACCAATTCTGCCTCTTGGATGTGACGCTGCGCCACTCCAAGGTAGGTATAGGTATCTCCGGCATGCAGTTGTCGCAAGATGCTCCCATCAACGAGCTGCTCCTCATCTTCACTATCTCCGCAACGTCCTCTTTTGAGATGAACCATGGCACATTTGTCTATCCCGAACTCCATACCAATAGCTTGACTGTAATCCTGCACTACCCTCAGCGACTGCTCTAAATCGCGTTGTCCGGAGGCATAGAGTTTCAGGTCATCCATGTAAAATAAGTGGGTGACCTTGTGCCTCCGGTAATTGGGCTTGCCACAGCTGTATCCCTTAGTATTTTTCAGCGCTATGGACAAAGGCAGTAGCGAGATGCAAAAGAGCAAGGGACTCAAGGAGTCTCCTTGGAAGACCCCTCTTTTAAATGATACCAACTCTGTTCGAACCCTGGTTTCACCCGATGTTATAGTGAACCGAGTCTTCCAGAGCGGCATCAGTTGTTTGATGCATCCCACTATTTGATCATCTACCGAAAGACATTCCAACAGCCGCACAATCAGTTCATGAGACGTAGTGTCGAATGCCTTCCGATAGTCGATCCAGGCCATAGAAAGGTTTCGCAGGTAATGCACGGAGTCCTGTGTGACACAGCGGTCAATCAACAGGTTATCCCTGCAGCCAGCTACTCCTTTCTTAGACCCTCTTTGTTCATATACGCTGAGAAATACGGGATTTACAGCTTGAAGGATACGCATGTACAAGATTCTGGTGAAGAGCTTGTAACATGCGTTCAGACATGTTATTGGCCTGTAGTTTTTAGGATCAGACAAATCTCCGGTCTTCGGGAGAAGCACGGTTCGACCCTCGACAAACCAAGCCGGAATTGGCTGCTCCTGATTTAGCCACGAGTTAAAAACTCTAGCTAAATGCCGGTGGCAACTGGGAAACTTTTTCAACCAGTAGGTGTTTATGCCATCCGGGCCAGGAGCTGCGAAATTCTTTGCGCCTCGTAAGGCACCAAGAATTTCTTCCGTGTTTATCGGGTGACGCAGTACATTCAGGTTTGGAGTCCTCCTACAAACGGACTCGAACTGCGCCAAGGCCGGAGTGTCTGCTTGGAGAGGTTTGGGGTGTTCGTAAATGCCCCTCCAGAAAGTCTCCACGCGATCAGCAGTTGGCGGCTGCTCTATGACTGGTGGTCGCTGTTGGAAGAGACGAGCAGGCTTTTCGGAAAACAATCTGTTTTCCTCCAAACCTCTCGCCCGCGTCACCAGTGATCGTTTAGCAGCGATTAGCGTCCGTATCCTGTCAAGACAATGCTGCTTGACAACAACCAGTACCGCTTGACTGAGCGTGTGATGGTCGCGCCTTAGCTCTCGGGCTATCTGGCGCACGCGGCGCGTAAAAGGCCTACCGGCCGCTCTATATTCCATCACACACTGGATACGGGATGCTTCTTGGCGAGCCAACTGGATTTTCGCTTCCATCTGGCGCACCCGCCTCTGTGCTCTCTCGACAGGAGAGTCTCTCACTCTCCCCTGTCCAGCCAGCCTCAGAGCCGCAGCGTAAATTTCGCAATTGATGCTCCAAATGTCAGAGACCTCCGATAGACGTTCACTCAACGCCTCATCCTCTCTCTTTAAATCTGCCAGCTTGAAGGACCTCTTGTTGTTATGCAAGGCCCTTCGGTCACTGAAATCTCCAGGTGAGACGGCTTCGTCGATTTCCCTCTCAGCGGGCCTCATCGGCGACCTTTCAGCCTGGTTAACAGGCCTTTCAGTCGCCGGAGGGGCAGGCTGAGCTGGAGCACGAACGTATCCCTGCCCCCGAAGGTAAAATACCTGGTTCCGCAAGCTCTGGGAGGCAATTGTGCTATGCTCTGGATGCATTTCACACCACCTCCCATGCATGCGGGACATGTATCCCCTACGGCGCGGGCTACTGCTCTCGTAGCAGCTCAGCAGGTCATCCTTCAGTTTCGTCGTCCACCTAAAACGGTCCATGTCGTTGCGTGTGTCGTCGTCAGGGCGATCCGAGGCACCGCCACCTTGCCCAGAGCCGGCTTCCGATACCGGCCTGGTGTGGGTGCTCTTCTTCTGGGGCGGTCGAACCAGAAGGTAGGGCCCGTCCGGTGGTTAGCCTTAGGGCCCCCAGCCGACATTTCGGAGGCAGCCGACCACATTGCCTCCTAGGGATGACCTGTACAGGTTGCCGGCCGGCTTTCATCCCTGGCTTGGGTTATCCCCACAGTGTCGCCACGCACCGAATAGCCGTTTGATGTTGGTCGGCTTCCTGGGGGCGCATTTTTTACCTACTGCCAGGTTTGCTATCAGCCGCCCCTAACCTGGGGTCAGACGCTGTCGGGAAGCCGTCCTTAACATAGGTGCAGCCGCTTCCTCACTATGGTGGTTCATACGCCTGCTTTCACAGCCGGTGACCACCATAGGCCCTTTTAAGGCAAGGACTACCAATCTTTTAGTCGCCTCTTACGACAGGCAGATTAAACCCTGGGAACATTCTAAACCCGGACCCAGACGGGTACATTCGCTTTGTGCGAGAGCACGAGATTGCGGGTAAAGGAGCCTTCCTTTTTAAAGCAGCAACACGGGCAGCCGAAGAACTTAGTCTCACGCTCGACTTCACGCGGAGGTGTCAGCAGTCCGTTACGGAACTTGCTCCCGCACAATTAAAAACCCGGATTAAAACTGCTGAAGTCCAATTGCTTTTAAGACTTCACAAAGATAAACCAATGCACGGAATCTTCTACAAACATCTAGAAGAGCATGGTTTATCTGAGCAGTTGACCTTCTCCTTCCTAAGGTCTAATGGGTTGAAGTCGGAGACTGAGAGCTCTATAATGGCTTGCCAAGACGGTGTCTTCAACACCTTAGTATACCGTAGCCGGATTATGGGTATGGATGTGCCCGATATCCGCTGTAGAGCCTGCCTGCAGGCGCCAGAGACCCTTACGCACCTCTTGTCGGCGTGTAAGGTGTACGCTGGCACAGCCTACGTCTATCGGCACAACGCGGCTCTACGAGTGCTATACTACCATTTAAGGCACTCATACGGTATAGATGAGACACCGGTGCTGCCATACGCTCCAGGGGACATTGAGTCCGTTGTGGAGAACGAGAGGTGCCGAATTTACTGGAACTACTCATTCTCCACGCTCGAGCTTATACATGCAAATAAGCCCGACATAGTCCTCCTCGACTACCAACAAAAGACGATGTTCGTTATCGAGTTCTCGGCACCTGCCGAGGGGAACATCGTCTCTAAGGAGGAGGAAAAGCGGACCAAGTATCAGGAGCTCCTCGGACAACTTCGCAGGCTCTGGCCGGACTACACTGTGAGTCTGCTAGTAATGGTCATTGGATCCCTAGGTGGTATGAGGGATACGCTGCTCTCTGCACTGCGCAAAATGCCGGTGTGCCGTGCGGCGGCGCACATCTTAGCCGCCAGAATGCAGAAGGCAGTCATCCATGGGTCCCTTCGTCTGCTTAGGACGCACGATACGCGGACCCAGTGATTGCTCACCTCACGGTGTGAGGAGCAGTCGCTGGGGAATGGAACAGCGGCCCGGTGTGTCGGAGCCCGGGTTGCACCTTTTTTGTTTTTGTTTTGTCTATATATATATATATATATATATATATATATATATAAACAAAACAAAAACAAAAAAGGTGCAACCCGGGCTCCGACACACCGGGCTGCTGTTCCATTCCCCAGCGACTACTCCTCACACCGTGAGGTGAGCAATCACTGGGTCCGCGTATCGTGCGTCCTAAGCAGACGAAGGGACCCATGGATGACTGCCTTCTGCATTCTGGCGGCTAAGATGTGCGCCGCCGCACGGCACACCGGCATTTTGCGCAGTGCAGAGAGCAGCGTATCCCTCATACCACCTAGGGATCCAATGACCATTACTAGCAGACTCACAGTGTAGTCCGGCCAGAGCCTGCGAAGTTGTCCGAGGAGCTCCTGATACTTGGTCCGCTTTTCCTCCTCCTTAGAGACGATGTTCCCCTCGGCGGGTGCCGAGAACTCGATAACGAACATCGTCTTTTGTTGGTAGTCGAGGAGGACTATGTCGGGCTTATTTGCATGTATAAGCTCGAGCGTGGAGAATGAGTAGTTCCAGTAAATTCGGCACCTCTCGTTCTCCACAACGGACTCAATGTCCCCTGGAGCGTATGGCAGCACCGGTGTCTCATCTATACCGTATGAGTGCCTTAAATGGTAGTATAGCACTCGTAGAGCCGCGTTGTGCCGATAGACGTAGGCTGTGCCAGCGTACACCTTACACGCCGACAAGAGGTGCGTAAGGGTCTCTGGCGCCTGCAGGCAGGCTCTACAGCGGATATCGGGCACATCCATACCCATAATCCGGCTACGGTATACTAAGGTGTTGAAGACACCGTCTTGGCAAGCCATTATAGAGCTCTCAGTCTCCGACTTCAACCCATTAGACCTTAGGAAGGAGAAGGTCAACTGCTCAGATAAACCATGCTCTTCTAGATGTTTGTAGAAGATTCCGTGCATTGGTTTATCTTTGTGAAGTCTTAAAAGCAATTGGACTTCAGCAGTTTTAATCCGGGTTTTTAATTGTGCGGGAGCAAGTTCCGTAACGGACTGCTGACACCTCCGCGTGAAGTCGAGCGTGAGACTAAGTTCTTCGGCTGCCCGTGTTGCTGCTTTAAAAAGGAAGGCTCCTTTACCCGCAATCTCGTGCTCTCGCACAAAGCGGATCAGGGGATCGGTGCTCGTCGTAACATAGCAGGCAGTGGCCAGTACTACTCTGTTGTGCAGATGCTCCAAACTCAATAGTCCACGCCCTCCCAGGTGTCGCGGGAGGTATATTCGCGGGACAGAGGATCTAGGATGTAGACTTCCCTCCATATTCATCCTTTTGCGGGTCTTTATGTCGATTTGTCGCAGCTCTTCCACGTTCCAGTGGACAGCACCAAAGCTGTATAGCAACAGTGGGATCGCAAGCATGTTTGTGGCAGCGACTTTGTTTTTGCCGGACAGTTCTGACGACCAGATCTGCCGGAGTCGGTGCAAATACTTGCGGCGGAGACACTCTTTGACCAATTCTGCCTCTTGGATGTGACGCTGCGCCACTCCAAGGTAGGTATAGGTATCTCCGGCATGCAGTTGTCGCAAGATGCTCCCATCAACGAGCTGCTCCTCATCTTCACTATCTCCGCAACGTCCTCTTTTGAGATGAACCATGGCACATTTGTCTATCCCGAACTCCATACCAATAGCTTGACTGTAATCCTGCACTACCCTCAGCGACTGCTCTAAATCGCGTTGTCCGGAGGCATAGAGTTTCAGGTCATCCATGTAAAATAAGTGGGTGACCTTGTGCCTCCGGTAATTGGGTTTGCCACAGCTGTATCCCTTAGTATTTTTCAGCGCTATGGACAAAGGCAGTAGCGAGATGCAAAAGAGCAAGGGACTCAAGGAGTCTCCTTGGAAGACCCCTCTTTTAAATGATACCAACTCTGTTCGAACCCTGGTTTCACCCGATGTTATAGTGAACCGAGTCTTCCAGAGCGGCATCAGTTGTTTGATGCATCCCACTATTTGATCATCTACCGAAAGACATTCCAACAGCCGCACAATCAGTTCATGAGACGTAGTGTCGAATGCCTTCCGATAGTCGATCCAGGCCATAGAAAGGTTTCGCAGGTAATGCACGGAGTCCTGTGTGACACAGCGGTCAATCAACAGGTTATCCCTGCAGCCAGCTACTCCTTTCTTAGACCCTCTTTGTTCATATACGCTGAGAAATACGGGATTTACAGCTTGAAGGATACGCATGTACAAGATTCTGGTGAAGAGCTTGTAACATGCGTTCAGACATGTTATTGGCCTGTAGTTTTTAGGATCAGACAAATCTCCGGTCTTCGGGAGAAGCACGGTTCGACCCTCGACAAACCAAGCCGGAATTGGCTGCTCCTGATTTAGCCACGAGCTAAAAACTCTAGCTAAATGCCGGTGGCAACTGGGAAACTTTTTCAACCAGTAGGTGTTTATGCCATCCGGGCCAGGAGCTGCGAAATTCTTTGCGCCTCGTAAGGCACCAAGAATTTCTTCCGTGTTTATCGGGTGACGCAGTACATTCAGGTTTGGAGTCCTCCTACAAACGGACTCGAACTGCGCCAAGGCCGGAGTGTCTGCTTGGAGAGGTTTGGGGTGTTCGTAAATGCCCCTCCAGAAAGTCTCCACGCGATCAGCAGTTGGCGGCTGCTCTATGACTGGTGGTCGCTGTTGGAAGAGACGAGCAGGCTTTTCGGAAAACAATCTGTTTTCCTCCAAACCTCTCGCCCGCGTCACCAGTGATCGTTTAGCAGCGATTAGCGTCCGTATCCTGTCAAGACAATGCTGCTTGACAACAACCAGTACCGCTTGACTGAGCGTGTGATGGTCGCGCCTTAGCTCTCGGGCTATCTGGCGCACGCGGCGCGTAAAAGGCCTACCGGCCGCTCTATATTCCATCACACACTGGATACGGGATGCTTCTTGGCGAGCCAACTGGATTTTCGCTTCCATCTGGCGCACCCGCCTCTGTGCTCTCTCGACAGGAGAGTCTCTCACTCTCCCCTGTCCAGCCAGCCTCAGAGCCGCAGCGTAAATTTCGCAATTGATGCTCCAAATGTCAGAGACCTCCGATAGACGTTCACTCAACGCCTCATCCTCTCTCTTTAAATCTGCCAGCTTGAAGGACCTCTTGTTGTTATGCAAGGCCCTTCGGTCACTGAAATCTCCAGGTGAGACGGCTTCGTCGATTTCCCTCTCAGCGGGCCTCATCGGCGACCTTTCAGCCTGGTTAACAGGCCTTTCAGTCGCCGGAGGGGCAGGCTGAGCTGGAGCACGAACGTATCCCTGCCCCCGAAGGTAAAATACCTGGTTCCGCAAGCTCTGGGAGGTAATTGTGCTATGCTCTGGATGCATTTCACACCATCTCCCATGCATGCGGGACATGTATCCCCTACGGCGCGGGCTACTGCTCTCGTAGCAGCTCAGCAGGTCATCCTTCAGTTCCGTCGTCCACCTAAAACGGTCCATGTCGTTGCGTGTGTCGTCGTCAGGGCGATCCGAGGCACCGCCACCTTGCCCAGAGCCGGCTTCCGATACCGGCCTGGTGTGGGTGCTCTTCTTCTGGGGCGGTCGAACCAGAAGGTAGGGCCCGTCCGGTGGTTAGCCTTAGGGCCCCCAGCCGACATTTCGGAGGCAGCCGACCACATTGCCTCCTAGGGATGACCTGTAGAGGTTGCCGGCCGGCTTTCATCCCTGGCTTGGGTTATCCCCACAGTGTCGCCACGCACCGAATAGCCGTTTGATGTTGGTCGGCTTCCTGGGGGCGCATTTTATACCTACTGCCAGGTTTGCTATCAGCCGCCCCTAACCTGGGGTCAGACGCTGTCGGGAAGCCGTCCTTAACATAGGTGCAGCCGCTTCCTCACTATGGTGGTTCATACGCCTGCTTTCACAGCCGGTGACCACCATAGGCCCTTTTAAGGCAAGGACTACCAATCTTTTAGTCGCCTCTTACGACAGGCAGATTAAACCCTGGGAACATTCTAAACCCGGACCCAGACGGGTCATATCATATATATATATATATATATATATATATATATATATATATATATATATATATATATGCTTTATTTTTCCATTTATCATACAGTGCCTTTCTTTAATGTCCCCCCCCCCTTTTATTTTTTGAACGGGTCAACTCAAGAAATTGAAACTTGGAACAATGAAATTGATTCATGAATACTGTATTTTGAAGTGAAATTGACAGATGAAACTTGCAAGATGGCGGCTCGGCGCCATCTTGAAAAAAAAAATTAAATAGAAAGTGGGGTCTTGTGATACATCTTTTTGAAGCCCCTAACGAACCCTTCACAACCCTAGAATATGAAGTCAATATCTTCATCTCCTTCAAAATGGCGGAACATTAAATAATTACTTGAGCCAAGCACGGTAATATCGATACTTACCTTTTATTTTTTGAACGGGTCAACTCAAAACATTGAAACTTGGGATAATGAAATTGATTCATGAGTACTACATTTTTGAGTGAAATTGACAGATGAAACTTGCAAGATGGCGGCTCGGCGCCATCTTGAAAAAAAAATTAAATCGAAAGTGGGGTCTTGTGACACATCTTTTTGAAGCCCCTAACGAACCCTTCACAATCCTAGAATATGAAGTTAATATCTTAATCTCCTTCAAAATGGCGGAACATTAAATAATTACCTGAGACAAGCACGTTAATATCGATACTTACCTTTTATCTTTTCAACAGGTCACCAAAAAAATTTTAAACTTGGGATAATGAAATTGATGCATGAATACGATATTTTGGAGTAAGATTGACAGATAAAACTTGCAAAATGGCTGCTCGACGCCATCTTGAAAAAAATTAAATATAAAGGGGAGTCTTGTGACACATCTTTTTGAAGCTCCTAACGAATCCTTCACAACACTTGAATATGAAATCAATATCTTAAGCTCCTACAAAATGGCGGAACATTCAATAATTACCTGAGGTGGCGGTTCGGTGCCATCTTAAAAAAAATTCAATTGAAAAAAGGGTCTTGTCCTATTACGAAATATTTAATGATTGAATCATTGAAAATTCTCTCGGTTTCATGAAAGTTACGCGTCGCACCGTAAATAAAAATCGCTTCAATTTTTTCTTCCAATGGACGAGGGTTGACCATGTTAGAAATAGTTGTCGTGGCCAAGTCTATTCAAAACTTTAATCGACACAGTTTGGCGTTCACTTATCCTAATCGTGATCTTTCAGTACACACTTAACTGCTTACTGTTTCGGAAAATCTGTGCAATCCTCGCGGACGGAAAATAAAATCATTGCTATTGGTAATCCCTGAAAACTCGCATTGGCAGAGCGGCTATAAAATTCGCTAGTGTGCCTCAAGAAGGAACCAATTAGGATACGGGTACAGCGGTCAAAGACCAATAGAAAAAAGGACGGAAATCCCTGTAAATTTCCTGGAAGGCTTACACTCGGAGTGGATTGAATTTATAATCTCTAATCTAATCTCTAAAAAGGACCGAAATCCCTGTGGATTTCCTGGAATGCTTACACTTGAAGTGGATTGAATTTATAATCTCTAATCCCATCAAAGGCCGAGCCACTGTGTTGCTTAGACTTTTGAATAAACTTTTCATGTTTTTAGGAATAAAATCTAAAACTTGATGACAATATTTAAGCTGAATAATGACGTCAGTTGTGATACTTGTGTCGCCTTATCGGCGGATTCCTAATTGACAAGCGAGGAGAACAAAATATTTCTAGATGTATCGATATTAACGTGTTTTTCTCTGGTAATTATTAAATGTTCCGCCATTTTGTAGGACATGAAGATATTGACTTCACATTAACGGGTTGTGAAGGATTCGTCAGGAGCTTTACAAAGATGACCTCCCTCTCAATTTGATTCTATTTTTCAAGATGGCGCCGGGCAGCCATCTTTCAAGTTTCATCTGTCAATTTTACTCCAGGGTATAGTATTCCTGAATCAATTTCATTGTCCCAAGTTTCAATGTGTTGAGTTGACCCGTTCAAAAAATAAAAGGTAAGTATCGATATTAACGTGCTTGTCTCAAGTAGTTACTTAATGTTTCGCCATTTTGAAGGAGATGAAGATATTGACTTCATATTCTAGGGTTGTGAAGGGTTCATTAGGAGCTTCAAAAGGATGTGTTACAAGACCCCCCTTTTTATTTAATTTTTTTTTTCAAGATGGCGCCGGGTCACCATCTTGCAAGCTTCAACTGTCAATTTCACTCAAAAATGTAGTACACATGAATCAATTTCATTATCCCAAGTTTCAATGTTTTGAGTTGACCCGTTCAAAAAATAAAAGGTAAGTATCGATATTACCGCGCTTGTCTCAAGTAATTATTTAATGTTCCGCCATTTTGAAGGAGATAAAGATATTGACTTCATATTCTAGTGTTGTGAAGGGTTCGTTAGGGGCTTCAAAAAGATGTGTCACAAGACCCCACTTTCTATTTAATTTTTTTTTTCAAGATGGCGCCGAGCCGCCATCTTGCAAGTTTCATCTGTCAATTTCACTTCAAAAGATAGTATTCATGAATCAATTTCATTGTTCCAAGTTTCAATTTCTTGAGTTGACCCGTTCAAAAATAAAAGGGGGGGGACATTAAAGAAAGGCAACAAAGTAAGTTTCTAAAAACTAAAAACATCATACATGGAAAAATCCCAAGGGGGAGTTCACATGAAGTGCTCTTCCACTCAACCCTTGTTATTTTAGATTGAGTAAATTAGACTAAATTCTGCATCAAAAAAAGAACTTTAGATTTACACTACGTATATAAAAAAAAACTACCTAATTCTAACTCTACGGGGTCACCAACTTGTAAACTAGGCCATAGACAATATGTGTCTCGTCACTGCAACTTTAAATTTGCTGATGTTGAGCGATTTCATTTCTGGTGGTAAAGAGTTATATAAATTGTAAATTGTAGATTTTGCCACGGTCATTAAGAATATCCTGTTGGTCTCAAATAGAAAATATTTTGGCACACTATTTTCAAATAGGTTTTCTGTTGATTTAAAGTTAAAACCTTTTCTATGTCAAGCCAAAGAAAGTTTACAATTTTGTGAGAGAGAATAAGTTACCAATTTTACCACCATCCTGAATATTCCTCAAAACTTTGCAGTTCTTTAAAAATTGCACCTGACAGAAAATATGCCTTACATTAAAACTGTTGCAGATGGTTTATTATTCTCGGAGAAGTACATTGTTTTACAAATTAATGAAATATCAGCCTGTATAAATGTCCTTGTCATTACAAAAATTATAGGTAGGACATGAAGGACAAAATTATTTGAAAGGTATATCAAATACATACAGCATATAGTTGGTAGGCGTAACCCTTCCATCAGAGTATACAGCTAAAATTACAGTCCTTATCAGTGGCGTATATAAGGGGGGGCCCGGGGGGCTCGCCCCCCCCCCCCGAAACCAGCCACGCATTCAGTTTTGACGTCTGGAAGAGGCTGAAGTTAGGACTATAATACGCCAATATTATAACGTATGAAATTTTTTCCAATTGCCCCCCCCCCCCCCCCCGAAATCGATTTCTATATACGCCACTGGACCTTATTCATAATAGGTATTGTTAAAATTTTGATTTCAGGCCAATAGGTATAAAAGTAAGTTTTTGGGCAATTGCACAAAACAGTTCTAATGGAAATTGCAAAAGAATACATCAATATACATATAGATGAGTTTGTTTTAGACACATTTGTTCATGTAATCAACCCCAAACTGATGAAATTCTGCTTGAATTAATGTTGTTAATGTAGCAAATATTTTTATTAATAATTACACTCAAACAATTCAAGACAAAATACAGACTGACAAAACTAAAAAGAGGAAATCTAATGGAAATAAGAAATGTCTAACAGTTACTACTGGCATTTTTCACCATTCTGGCATTTTTCACCATTCTTATTTTTTCAAAAAGTATTTTTCTTAATTTATCAACCGAGATGAACTCTAATACATATAAAATGTAATACTTATTCTGAAACTATAAAACAATTTAAATTTTCCGCGGAATACCCACCGTTCGGCCCACGGTAACCGGCCCACTATTTGACAGCTAAGCGACGTTGGCACATCTAAGGTTCCGGCCTAGTGTAGAGTCGGCCATGCTTCGATAGAATTTAACATAGAGCCTGGTAAATTTTGTAGATGTTGCGGTTCTTAATATTTGTTCTGTGGCTGCATGTCACAAAACAGGTAACATCTAACCATGTTGACAGGTTTCGTGATTCGAATTATTCTTAAAGGAGTGATACACGTATGACGTATGAGCAAGTACGCGTACTTATGGCTCGACGACGTTTTTCGCCTGTGTGTCACCGTAAGTACGCGTACTTTAAAACCGTCGCACAAACCGCCGGTGATCCAACTGGTTTGAAATTTTGCTCGTAGCTTGTCTCAGCTCGTACTGCGAGGGGCGAGCCACCACTTTGTTTTGGCAGGTCGATGCGCAACGCTTGTCGTGCTTGGCGTTTGATAAGAGTTTTGTTTATTTAGGAAGATTATCAAAATGAGTGATTTCAGCTTCACGTGTGTTACCGACGTCGAGCCGAGTAAGTTCGCGAACTTAAAAACCGCGTACTTAAAGTTCGTACGTGTATCACCCCTTTTATCCATGTTAAGTGTAATCATGGATACTTGATAAGAAACCAAGACGTACGAACCGAGGATAGTCAAAAGGCTATACCGTGGCAGATAATAGAGATGGGCAGTACAAATGTCGATATGGACTTTGACTGCTTGTTGGCGATGAACAAGCAAGAACACAAAAAGAGAACACCTCCAGGTCTCAGACATCTGTGTCAACTCAGTGTTGCCTGAAAAAAGCAAAACATTTTACACAATCTCTGTAAGCTGGAGCAGGTTGGATCTGGCAGTCCAGTTCTACTTGACTACTACTCTTACTTACTATGTTCCATGTCATTAGCTTTATGCTATGCTATGACGTATGACGCTATTTTGAACACATGTCAAATTCAAATGTCACTACGTTCAAATATCTAAGCTAAAACCGTTATACTTTTTTGTTTAAAAATATCAAGTTAAATTTCCAAAATAGCTACCCATTAAACAGAAAAAAAGGTGTGGAATGGCAGCAAATGGAGAAGTATATATGTTAGATGAATCGGGCGATGGAAACATGGTAAAACGGCGATCAATATTCGACACCGAATCGGACCAACATTCTAATACAACTCTTGATGTGGAAGAAACAAAGTTTCCTAAAGCTACACCGCTTCCTACTTATCCTGTTGAGTATGTTGGAAACATTGTGAAGGAAACTGATCAATGGAAGAAACTTTGGAAAGATTCGATAATCGCAGCAAAACGTGTGAAAACGTAAGTATATTAGACAACATTAGTTAAATGATTCAATGCATTGCACTATTTTGCTCATATCTATCCCAACGTATTGAGAAACACGGTGATGCAGCTCAGTCAGCTGCTTTTGGAAGGCCAGTAACCCGCAGAATGGATTCTCGCATTGACAAGACAGCTTGGGTGCTTAGCAGTCTCACATTCGTATTCACATCCCTTCCACTGGGTGTTTTACTCATCCTCATATTGTAGAGCTTTTACCTTGGCTAAAACAGTGCCCAGTAATAGCATTTGGGAGTGTTGCATGGGCTCCTAGGCATGGTGGACTACAATAACACTTCTAGTGCGAGTATGAGACCAGATGAATTGTTTTTACTAAATTCAAGTATAGTATGTGCTATATGGTTGAGTGGAAGAGCAGTATTGTAGTGAACTCCGCCATTTGGAGTATATCTCTGTATACTTCAATAAAGGCTATTTTTTTTATGGTTAGCATCCGGCAAAAGAAAAAAAAGCTACAAGTAGCCTATCGCGCTGTAGAAGCACTGCGAGAGGATATGTGTGTAAGATTATTGTTATTATTATTACTACAGATTGTGTTTAGATACCTCATCGCTACGGTAGTTAAGAAATTCCTCAATAGTTGAGCAGCCAGAAATGTCATCCGATATAGCCGTATGAGGGCTTGTGGGTGTGCTGTCGTAACAGTCTTGCCATAGCTCCAAGATGTTGGTCTTGGCAGCCTGTTCTCTCAACGGATCTGCTAAAATAATGATCCACATTATTTATAAACACTTATTGACCTTGCACTTCAGTTGCAGTGGACTATAAATCAAACCATAACCATCATAAACCATCATAATAACTGTTCACTCAGACATAGTATAGTATTTCCCAAACTATAAGATATTAGACAAAAAACAATTTGGAATTGGGTTGCATTCATTTTGGAAAGAATACACCTTATATGCAGATACAATAAAGCAATGTAGAATTGGTCAAATACAGCAAAAACTATACTTGAATTTAGTTCCATTAGGCCTCCATGTATAGTCATTTCAGGGCTTACCATACCGCCACACACTACAGCAGTCCATTTGGTTCAATTATTTTGGACCTTTAAAATATTTTTCACAGTGTTTTTTGACATCTGCATAATTAGTAGCTACTGGGGTTGATTATAAAGATACCAAAAGTTAAGTCATATTTTATAAACCCACATTGCTAGTAGGTAGCTTATATATGTATAGATATACATATTCTATTTTCAGACACATGGTAGAAAGGAAGGCTCTGGTACTGCAAGATAGTAGTTTCCAGAAAGAACTTGGGAAACTTGATGCACTTGAAGCAGATTTTAAAGATTACCTTACAAAAGCTCAGCATTTTTGCAATCAAAAGATAGTTGAGAAGAGAATGAATGAATAACAAATATCAGTGAAAAATAGATTGCATTTTTGGGCAAGCTTAAATAAAAAAAGTGTTTCTTCTATGCTGTTAAAGACAAAAGGTACTTTTATACAGAGCACATTGCATTTGTTTTAATTTTGTTATGTTTTGGCTTTTGATCTTGTTATAATGTGCTCTGTCTAAAAGAACCTTTAATTTATGAAAGAATATATTACATAAGAATAGTTTTTTATAATAAATTTACTAGATTATGTTATGTTGATATAGATAGGCTACATTTATCAAGTAAGTTATGTTGTTTATTCTGTTGTTTCATTAAATTCTTTTGAATGTCTCAAGTATCTACTCATTGCATTGGTCATTGAAAAATAAGGGTGGAAATTGCAGTGAAAACTTGTTCATTGCTATGTTGTTAGTTACCTAATATCTGCACACTTCCTATGTTTTAACAATCACTGCATTCTAACCTGCAGTGGTAGAACTATTGAAAAAGGTCTAGTACAAACTTTTTATTTCAAGAAGCACAGTGATATATATACCAGGTGTCCCAGGATTTCCCATGATATTCTCATAACAAAAAAAAAGGTCAAACAAAGGCTGACTGATATTTTTGAAAGTACAATAGGGTCTATTATACTATGTGTTCAAAACATTTTGTTTGTACTTCAACTCTTAAAACTCACCATCAACTTTTTTCAAATAGCTCTTAATAGTTTTTCCTACTAAAATTAGGTCTTTATTCTATTCAAAATATTTTAGTTCTTTTAGTTTTATACACAACATTTTTTTTTGTAAAGTCATAAGCATAAGATAAATAATATGAGGATTTGTTTGAGGCGTAACATTTTCTTAACAAAATCAGGTAAAAAAGAAAACTAAATGGGCCTTTCAAGGGTACTGAATGAACATATTTTCCCAACATTTTTTAACCCGCTTCAACCCCTGAAACTCGCCCCAAACTTTTTTATCAAATAGCACTCCACAGCTCTTCTTACATGAATGAGGTCGTTATTTTATTTAAAATCTTGTAGTGCCTTTGATTTTACACAAAAGCCAATTTTATTCGTAAAGTCATAAGCATAAGATAAATCAATAGGCATTTTTTTGAGACGTAATAATATTTTCGTTATAAAAAAGGATCAAAAAGATATTTTTATCGAAAGCATAGTATAGGTCATTCGGTACCGTTAAAAAAAACACTTCGTCTTATGTTATGTTATCCGTTTTTTTGCAAAAATATTAGGCATCAAACAAATTCTTATTTTATTAATTTATATTACGCTTATGATTTTACGAAAATAAAGTTTACGTATAGCATAAACGGCACACTTGGCTGCAAATGTACGAAGCGATTTAAATGAACGATATTCGACGTGGATTGGACGTGGTGGAACAATCGCTTGGCCACCGCATTCACCGGACTTGACCTCACTTGATCTTTTCCTGTGGGGTACAATGAAATAGACAGTATATGTCGACGTGCCAAATACACGCGAGGAGCTTATTTGCAAAATTATTCAAGTCGGAAATGAATAAAGGAATGACAAAGCGATGATAATTCGCTCTACGCAACATGTGTCAGTAAGAGCAACAGCAGGTCTGTAACATTTTTGCTTCTTTCTTTCTCAAAATATTTTGTTTTATTGCTTTCCCAACTGCCGGATTAGACAATAAAGGGTCATATTCAAACCATCGTAGCTTCTAAGCTGCTTTACATAGGGCTAAGATGTACTCTATTTTTTTAGGAAACATCATGTACTACCGCTTAGAAATAAAAAATTGTAGGTTAACAGATCAGATTTTTTGAAAAAGCTAAAACTGTAAAAAAAATCGCAAGAAATTACATAATTATTGTCTTTTAACAATTCTTTTTACCCTGATGTGAAACGAAATTTGGATAATGTTTACCACTAGTTTATGGTCTACGTGTTTCGCTATTGAATGAGACCTATTTTGTGTTTGTAGAACCTCTACTTAAATAGCTATGCCTAAATTAGTACAACACTCGTGCATCAATTAAACAAAGAAAAAATGGCTGCTATTTTATTATGGTGGGATAAAAACTGCTTTTGAGGGGTGATTTGTCGATAAAAATTAACGTATTTTATCCCCCTAAAGGCTCCTACACCGATGACCGGACACATTGTATACATCGGCTGTACTTAATACCGGGTGTCCCAGAATTTCCTTGACACGTAATATTTTCGTAACGAAAAACGGTTCAATCAAAAACTGAGTGGTACTTTTGAAGGTACTAGGGGGTCTATCATACCATGCATTCAAAATATTTTTTTTATACGTCAACCCCTAAAACTCACCCCAACTTTTTTTTTCAAATAGCACCCCATAGGTTTTCCTACATAAATGATATCCCCATTTTATTTAAAAATTTTTGGTACCTTTAATTTTATATGCAAACTTATTTTTTCCGTAAAATCATAAGCATAAGACAAATGAAATAATAATTTGTTTGACCCCTGATATTTTTGTAACTAAAACGGAAAAAAATAAAAGTAAGTGGGCTTTTCAAGGGTAGTGAAGGACCTATTATTCCTTGCTTATGAATCATTTTTTTCTTACTTAAACCCCTGGAATCCACCCCTAGCTAGTTCTTTCAAATTTCAATCCACAATTTTGCCTGGAAAAATAAATTCTTTACTTGAATTTAATTATCGTGATGACTTACTTTTTATACCCCTACTGCAATTTATAGTTAATTTTGGCGCCCGTGTGCGGGGCACACCCTGCACACGGGGTTGGCGCGGCCCGATGTAACATAAAACTTTTTCACGTTTTTGCACAGTTTTGTTGTCACTTTTTTTTTATTAGTTGATTCATGATAAAATAAAAAAATATTTTCCATTCATGTGTTTAAATTAATTTATGCTTACGATTTCATGGATTAAACAAAAAAATTAACAATAAATTGCAGTAGGGGCATAAAAAGTAAGGCACTACGATAATTAAGTTCAAGTAAAGAATTCATTTTTCCAGGCAAAATTGTGAATTGAAATTTAAAAGAACAAGCTAGGGGTGGATTCCAGGGGTTTAAGTAAGAAAAAAAATGGTTCATAAGCAAGGAATGAGATAGATGAAAAATCTACCTACTTTTCTTTTTTATCCGTTTTTGTTACAAAAATATCAGGGGTCAAACAAATTATCATTTCATTTGTCTTATGCTTATGATTTTACGGAAAAAATAAGTTTGCATATAAAATTAAAGGTACCACAAGATTTTAAATAAAATGGGTATATCATTTATGTAGGGAAACCTATGGGGTGCTATTTGAAAAAAAAAGTTGGGGGTGAGTTTTAGGGGTTGACGTACAAAAAAAAAATGTTTTGAATGCATGGAATGATAGACCCTATAGTACCTTCAAAAGTACCACTCAGTTCTTGCTTGAACCGTTTTTCGTTACGAAGATATCACGTGTCAAGGAAATTCTGGGACACCCGGTATAGCTTGTTTTTAAACTAATATTGGATTTACTGTCCTTACGTACGTGCTATTTTCGTCCTTAATTTATTAAGCTTGGTTTGTATACGTGACTGACTTGAACATAAATAGTGGATTAGGTACTATTTATTATTTTTGAGGGAGGGGGGGGGGGGTGATTATCGACGCCCTTGTTGACACCAAACAAAAAAATGAAGCCAAGTTGATTGACTCAGTACTTCCCACACATTACTGTGATACCAGTTTATTACTTCCCATAACATGAAGCTTTAGTCTGAGATCCCCTTGCAACCCTATCATCGGCAGCCCCCCCTCCCCCATAAAATTCTCTTATGCCACCCAAAAAAAGGTAAAAAATGATCAGGAACCCCTAAAACATCTAAGAAAGAAGTTTAAACTGTTTTCATATTTTTATTTTTTTGATGATTGCTACGCTGCCACTGATACGATTTCTAACAACCATATGCGCGTTTTCCATCCTCACCGCGGTAGTAATACTGTGTCAAAATTTCATTAGAATCTATATAATAGTTTCCACGTTCCAGAAAATTAGTCCCTTAGTTTCGGTAATAGGCTAGGCAATGTTCGGATGAATCTAAAAAGGTGATTTATGTCTATAGGTCTTCCTTCACAGGTTAGTGGACAGCCTATTATGAATATAACAAATTTTTCAGTTTTTCACCCCCCCCCCCACCTCCCAACCACCCCAATTTCACCCCCACCCAAAAAAAACGCAGAAAATGATCAGGAATCTCTAAAACGCTTAAAAATGAAGTTTGAGCTGTTTTTATATTTTTAGCTTTTTTTTATTATTTCTGCGCCGCCACTGGCACGATTTATAGAAATCATACGCGTTTTCCATCCTCGCCACGGTGGCAATACTGTGTCAAAATTCCATTAACATCAATTTAACAGTTTCCTCGTTACACAATATAGAACGATCTATGATCGTACGTTTACACCAGAAAAAAATCCTTTGGTTTCTGTAATAGGCAAGGTAATGTTCGGATGGACCTAAAAAAGTTACTTATGCCACTAGGTCTTCCTTCACAGGTCAGTGGACAGTCTATCATGAGAACAACAATTTTTTCAATTTTACAACCCCCCACTCCCCAACCGCCCAATTTCACCCCCACCTAAAAAAAAGTAGAAAATGATCAGGAACCCCTAAAACGCCTAAAAACGAAGTATGAGCAATATTTAATTTTTTTTCGTTTTCAAAATTATAGGCACATTACCTACTACGGCTCCACAGCATATCGCTGTCCAAATTTCATCACAATCCATGCAGCGGTTACTGAGATTACGAGGGTAGAAAAACGCCAACAGACAGACAGACCGACAGACAGACAGACCGACCGACGGAAATGAGTGACGTGGATTTTTGTTATGTAGACATCATAAAACGTACAAAGAGCGTATTATCTCAAAATAGAACATTTTCGCGATCACAATACTCCCCTCACCTATCGGCGTGGGAAGTAAAAAGTGCATTTTATGTTTCCCCAAGTCTGAGACGTTATTTCCGAACACTCTGTATAGTAAAACATGTACTGCGTCCCAGTGGCGGCTGGTGAGGTAGTGCCACAATGCCATGGCACTACCTTAATTTTCGACAAAAACATATTTATCTATCTCTTAAACTTTTCTTATTCTATGTTAGTTTCCAACGACTTTTTCTGTTTTATATGAAATGGCAATAGCGACTGAGCGCATAAATGCTTGCACCAGACAACACGTGAAGGGATCGTCGCAACTCACATGATGAGAGCTGACGACACAACGAAACGGCGAGATGGCAACAGCCTACCGTACCGTTTCTTACAAAGCACACACAGAGTGAAAGAAGTCTTATCACAAACGCCTACGAGTGACAGAGATAACGCTATGCTGAACGTTTGGATCGGGGTTTGGATAGATTTTAGATACGAAAATCTGAAGTAGATCGTGCCGGGCACATTACCCATATTTCCATTCATGGGTCACTATTTTTGTTTTGTTTCACCAGTTTCGATTTGTTTATGTTTGATGTTGATGTCGGCTTTTCTCACCGACTATTAAATTTGATTTAATAGTCGGTGGCTTTTCTCGTTAAAGGTTTGAAATTTTGATCTTATTAGTTTGAGTTTGAGTGAGTTGTGCGCTGTTCTCGGATCGGTATCTCTTTTGTGTTTAATTAAAATATATCATTGGAGCAAAATGAATAAAATTGGCGCATTAATAAACTCATTTAGTAATCTTCCGCTGGAAGAAAAATTGAAAAACTTATTGGTAGTGGAGAGAAATCGCCTAAAAACAATTGGATAAGTGACTATGAAGAAGTTAACAAACTGTTTTGTTTTGCGTGTGTTCTATTTGGGCGATGACACTTGGACGAAAAAAGGCACCGATGATCTTATTCATATATATAGGAGAAAATGAAGACCCATGAAAAATCTAAAATGCATAATATCAATAATGTTTTCAGTTTATCGATGCTTGGTAAGTCGAACATAAAGACTCAGTGAAAGTCGGCTTATCGGCTATAGTTATAAATTTTTTTTTTCAATTTTATATCGGTTTGAAATGTTGGCTATCATTCTGGCACTACCTCTCTAGGTTAGCACGAGCCGCCACTGTAATTACCACCCCCTTATCGACGCCCTTCTTGACACCAAACTAAAAAAAGTGCATTTTATGTTAGGTCTGAGATTTTATTTCCGAACACTCTGTATAGTAAAACGCGTACTGCCTCCTCGTCTGCGGAGACCGACCGGCCGTTTCTAAGCCAGTCGGTACTACCTTTCACCTTCTTCGGCGGCAAGCCCATCGCGGCGTAGCTCTTCTTGCAGTACTGCCGTCAGTACGATACCAAGAACCGAGTGATTGTCGCGCGGTCTCATCCTGCAAGAACCCCGTGTTTCGTCTGGTGGTACTGAAGACGTACCCTTTTATACGGCGTTGACCGTTTTGGCGCGGGTGTGGATTCGAAGGGCCAAAAGTGTATGTGTCAGAGAGGCGGATAGTGTGGATTTCCTTTTAATGCACCCTTAGGACCCTTGGATAGGATACCCCTTTGCAGAGATGATTTCGGTGAGTCGATTTATTTTTTGAAGGTCATTTGTACTCAGTGATTTAGGCTTAATCCAATCTCTGCAAATTTTACTGTGACACGAAAAACAATCCTTAAGGGGCCTGGATACACACATTTATACATACGTATTTGCCATGTAAAACACGGACTCACAATTTCTCGCATAACTCACTCTACTTTCAAACTATATATATTATATTTCAGAAGGCGATAGTTACGACCTTAATGAATGACAACTATTTTCGATTTTCTCAAAAAAGTTTTTTAATGTGCAAAAAAACTCGCAATGCAAAATCATACACTCTATAAATGCCTGTAATTTATCAACCAAACAGGAAATCAAAAAAAGGCTAAATAGTTGCACAAGCGCAAGCTTTCTTCTTCAATTTGCTCTATGAGTCATTACTGTAAGTTTAAAGGTAACTTCAGGAGCTTGGAAATGCGAAATTCATTTTTATAGTGACCTTTGGACCTTACCTTTGGATCTTTTGACCTTACCTTTGGATTTTTGAACTTATCTGCCCTCATCTTAGACACACACACACTGGAGAAAGGGAACAGGTGGCCACGCCTCCTCGCTAACACGGGAACACGTCTTTTCTTGGATTCTCAATTTCGCGCGCTATACCCTAGATCCTTAAATGCAACTGTTATATTCCTACAGCGGTAATGCACTCCAGCATGGGGTGGTTCTCAATAAAAGCGAGACTTATTACTATGGTTTTTATTGTAAGTTGACGAAGGGTGTATTATCCACATATTTTAGTGAGATTGTAGTTCTCGGGAGCCAAATTCACTCATAGACGAAGGAATAATTGGACAGTGTCTTTTACTCGACGTGCAGATATACGTCTAGAATTTTGAGCTAGGCACAAAAAATTCTCAAAAGTATCCAAGTTCAATCATACCAAACCCCAAATCAGCTAATAGACATAGAAGTTCAAGGCACGTTTAAACCAAGAGTTCACAAAGTTGGATATTGAGGTAACTGGATTACAGAGGACGAATCCAGATGAGGAAATAAGAACAAGAATCGTGAGGGTCAGAACAGCATTCTTGAAAATGCGTAGACTGCTAAACGATAAATGACTGAATGACCAAATAAAAATAGTTTTATCAAATGTTATGTTTTCCGTGCTTCTTTATGGAGTCAAAGCGTGGACGATGAAGATCAGAGTCCTTAGGCGAATGAACAAGGAACGTGATATCTTAACCACTATGAAGAAGAGAAAAACCGCCTTATGTTGGGCATGTCATGAGAAATCATGAATATGCCCTTATGAAACTGAAAATAGAAGACACAATTCAAGGCAAAGTGGGCCGGAGTGCAGACAAAACTCATGGATGAATAACCTCAGAGACTGGACTCTAACTAGGAGAACATAAGATAGAAGCATTTGCCAAAATTGTTGCCGATCTTCATTCAATGAAGTTGGTACTTTACGAAGAAGAAACCCCTATAAAAATTACGTCAAATTGCTTGAGTTGACTCTTTTCGTAGGTTGTCGAGTTGAATACAAACTTCTGAACATCATGAAAAGTTTTGTTTGCTCAAGAATTAGCATTCATCATAAAAAACGAGCTTAAAAAGCAAATAATTGAAAATAGGAACCTCTGTATCATCAGCAACTACTCAAATATTTTTCCATCCACCAAATTTCTGCGTCCCGATCAACTTTTTTCCTATGAGCCGTCTGACAAAACTACCCCCGTTAGCACTGCAGCCTTAAGCTTTGTTGTATTATAACTCCTATCTATTACAATACCTAATCTACACCTTTCCAGTTGCAGTTTCTAAAGCTTCAAGTGATAATTCAAAACGGCCAAGTTAATTTTCCAACTCGTCAATTATTGTAAATTCAAACTCACAGCTATAAATTACACAAGTGACGAGTTGGAAAATTAACTTGACTGTTCTGAATTATCACCTGATGCTTTAGAAACTACAGCTGGAAAAGGTGTAGTACTCTAGAGAGCTCTGTAACTGGTTTGTAGTTTCCCTTCTGGTCCTAGTTATTTTTACCTCTGTTCCTCTCCAATATTGTCTGTAATTGAGGTCACCATCAAATATGTAGATGTTATATTCTCTTCAGGTGTTCCTTCAAGCCACAAAATGCCCTACTCATTCGAAACTGATTCCTGTTTAAAGAAAGTACCTGGTCCTTTACTCATTTTCGGGCCTTCAATGAAGTGTTTTCCATGCCATGTTTGGATTTGGAGTAGTCCATCTTTTCCTCCCCCACTATAACAAATTATTATACACCTAGACAGGCAAGCAAGTTTCTGAACCTTGCTCGGTTCTGCAATACCAGCTCACTGTTTGAACTTTGGTCTCCATACCAGAGATTCATATGTAATCATGTACCTAGTAGATGCTGTGGTAGGTAGCCAATTGATCTGGGGGGGGGGGGGGGGGGGGGGCTAGGAGGGCGTCGTGTCAAACTCCGTTTCTCAAAAATACGGAAGGAGCAGTCAGATGTCACAATTTTTAAGAGCTAAAAAAGCTTGGATTTCTGTTTCTGAAACATCCAGGAGGAGCAGAGAAGCAGAAGCGTCACCAATTGGAGGGCAAAATAAAGGTTTTTTGGGTCCTCCTCGAACACGCTATGAAAAACTGTACAGTTGATAACCGTTCTAGGGAGCCTGTTGATTGAAGTATTCAAAATATTCAATATCTTATTCCCTAGCCCCCCCCCCCCCCCCCCCGTCGTTACACGTCTGTCAGTAGATCATGGATGGGCTTAGGCAACATGTTTTACCGTGAATGTGCCTTGACGACATTAGTGTAATCTCCGCTCTCATTTTTACTAGTTTGAGCTAGGGGTTCCAGGTTATCTTAGAGCCTAGTATCATCCCTTACTATTTAACCTCTTCTTACAGCTGTATTTGACCACCCAGAAGTTATAGCTGTTCTAGTAGTAAAACTAGAGACTTTTTTCTTTCTGGTGACTTAAACTGTGAACGTTTTGGAGGGATATTTAGACATTCCTTCGATGTCCAAAGTAACGTTTAGAGCCTTCTGTATTTTGTCTCTTAACTGTGATATTGAATGGACTAGTATCATGAATTTTATTTCTGGTTGCATATGATAGAGTACGTCATAAAAAGTATCTCATTTTTTTCTCCGATTTTTTTGGGCACAGGAAAGCCGTGAAAATGAGGAAAACATTTGAATTCTCCTAGGGCAGTGACGTCACTGCCCTATAGGCGAACAGCCAATCAAAAGACAGATATGTGTGCTGTGTTGCCGCATTCTGATGGCGCGCGGAGCTGTACGCCGGCTGGCTCATCTATCTTGTCTTCTGTTCCCGTCTGATATGTTTTGTGGTTTTAATGTCCCGTGATCCTAAATTCCAGGGCTGTTCCAAATTACGGTTCTATCACCGTCCTAGAACTGTTTTCATCGTGCCCCACCCATTTTGTGATTCTAGAATCGATGATTGGTTGGTACGCTGGTGGACCAACCAATCATCGTTTTGAGAACTGTAAAATGGGCGGGGCATGATGAAAACAGTTCTAGGACGGTGATAGAACCATAATTTGGAACAGCCCTTCCAAAAGCTAAGTTAAGGTTCCTGATCCGTCAATCCTGTCAATCCTGTCAATCAATCGTCATTCGGTCATTGTCATTTCCAAATTGCATTGGGCTTTAGCTGTAATTTTCAACAATCTTAAAGTTATTATTATTTGTTTGCGTTTATTTGTACAGGATATGCTTTTATTCCATTTTACTAGGTTTCAAGTTATTTTATCATAACATAACCAACAAGTATGGGTAAAATCGATAGTGGATTCACAAAAGCCGATTAAGATAACCTGCCTAAAGTTGATATGGCTATGGTGAACGACTTTTATGTGGATAATATGCAGTTCTTCAATACGGAGATGAGAAATGTGAAAGCTAAGAAGTGAGTTTCAAAATATTTATAACACTTTGGATAGCAAATAACATGTTTATGTGAAATGTAAATGTTTTGCGAGTCGGAGCTGTTCTTGGCAACAATGCACTGCTGATAATTCGCGCGGTTGGCACTGATTGGCTGAATTTGAATTCCTTTCTTTAAACTTTAGAATGGAATTTCTAAAAAGCAAAATGATGTAGAAAGTAACGAAATGCAGCAGAACGTTTATTTGTATATGCACTAAGCGGCCATAATAATTAAATCATTGTTCTTAACCTCGTGATACTAGTCCATTTCCTTTGGTCTACGATGAGCAGATCGTCTACATACCCGAGAGTTTTATGACCATCGTTTACTCACCTAAAATAATACAAATATTCATGTCGGTTGATTATAAAGACGAAAGTTAGTGATTGGTATTCATCACAGCCAACTAGCTTGCCATTAGCACGAACAGATTACCGGACGAATGAACAGGAAGTTTGGTATGTGAGGTATACGTATGCATCAGGGCAGTGCCCGTGCCACTGCTGTGGCTTTCTTTTAAGCAATAGTTGAGTTCCAACCTCTCAGAGAACTGTAACAGAACGCCCATGCGCCTGCGCGCAGGAGAAACGGCGTTCCAACTTGAATGAAATGGGCTAAGCTTCGACGTTCTTTTACGGTTCACTGTGAGGTTGGAACACAATTATGATCAGGTTTGACCAACTGTTAGACTGTTAGTCAAAAATGCCCTGGCTTTGATCTCCAACCGAGAGGAATAATGGTCGACTCTAAACAGAATTCGCACGTCGCATGGAGTGTGCTATGATTCGTTGTTTTTGGAGATCAACATCAACAACAATATGTACTGGCACGACCAAGTCGTCAGTATTGCTAAATCGGCATCCCGAAAGCTTGGAGTTTTGTTCCGTTGTAGGAAGTTGTATACACCAGAGCAAGTGCTGCTGCTCTACAAGGCACAGATCCGACCATCGCTGGAGTATTGCTCCCATGTGTGGGGATGCGCTCCGAAGCACTCTCTAAAGCTTCTGAACACTGTTCAGAAAAGAGCAGTTAGAGTAATCGATACGCCTAACCTCTGACCTGGCTGACCTATCCCTGTTTTAGAGATTCTATCACGGAAGATGTTCGAGTGAGCTCTCCCAGATAATAACACCAAAGGCCGTCCGAACCAGGAACACCAGAGAAGCCCTGCGAGCTCATCCTTACCAGGTCGAGGTCCTTACTCTCCGAACCAGTCTCCTCCAGCATTCCTTCTTTTGGAGAACTTCGACGTTTTGGGATCAGCTACCGGGAATTTGTTTCCTGACGGCTACAACCTGCAGCGTTTCAAATCTAACGTGAACCGACACTTATCCTCTCGCAGCGCTTCTACAGCGCCATAGGCTTTCAGCCTTTGCGGGAGGCTGACCATAAAAAAGCGCAATTCCCCACGATGCGACTGTGGAGCGGAACGCCAAACTGTCAGACATATGAATGTGGCCTTAGAGCATATCCAGGCAACAACAAGGACTTCCTACAAGCCAGGCCATCAACGGTAGAATGGATTTCCAGGCTCGATATTGACTTATAGCCTAGTTACTGTTAATATCATATTTTTTTATTTTATTTTGTGCTTGTCTCAACTGTCTTAGGTACTTTTTTGTAACTGTTTCATGTGTACTTTGCTTTATCTGAAATTCTGATTCTGATTAGTCTGTCGAAATTTTTAATATACTTTTAAAATCATCACTGTCATTATCAAGTGCCCATCTTTGATTTAAATTCGTACTAGAAAATATCGGAAAAGATCGATGGACGATGTGACTAGAACCCGAGACCTCCAGATCTGACATTTTAATTCTGAGTTGTATATAGATGCTGCCCTCTCGCGGATTTAGCTTACTAGACAACACGTGATGAACCACGTTAACAGAAAACCATTTATCATCTTGGGACCCAACTGAAATTCTCCCTGGCAGATTGCGACTGGAATGGACGACTTCGAAAAACGTCAACAGGATTAGATGCTAAATGGGCCTGAGGATAACCTTAAAAACCTCTTGTATAATCCAGGATATATGGGAAGCAAACGACACGGCAGTGCAATTTTCCAGACACTGGAAAGAGACATGAGTCACTACAGAAAGTTATTCCTGACTTGTGACGCCTGGGATCGTCACATACATATATAAGTGTTTTTTTTTCGTCTTATTACTCGTTAACTAATACTCGTATATATAAAAAAATATAAGAAACCAAAAATATATTATAAAGAAATAAAATAAAACATTTTTTTAATAAAACTAGTCATATAATTCACGTCTTAAATAAGTGTAGCTCAGGCACGATTAAATAAAATGTATTTTTTGCCGTTGGGTAAATAAATTTGTATTTACATATTTTCGAGAATTATTCTCAAGACATTAATTTCAAAAATTAGATCTGTTCTGCAGCTCCACAGTAATTATGCAACCGTTGCCATTGGGTATTGAAAATCCGTGTTGTATATCCACTGTTCAATAACACCATCAATAGTTTTTTGCCTTCTTGTTAGTCATCTTAAAATGGCTAATCACGCCTACAGTTGATTCGTGCAGTTTTTATCCCGTTATTTGATCATTGCTATATCTTGAGCGTAGGCCGCGTAATTGTTTTGCTAAATATATTCCTTACACGAAAAGCTTATGCTAATAAAAATTATTAATAACATATAACAAATACGAGGCTACATCAGTGTATATAGAGTGGTGCTGTGACTTCTTGCAACGGTAGAATTTTATATCACACAAAATAATGAAAGCTTCATCTTTAATGTACTCCACCTCACCACCCTTGGCTTTGAGTTTGACGTTTGACATTTGTTAGAAATTGATTATTAAAACATCAGTGTTTTCACTATAAAGGATGTGTTATAAAATTTTGTGTTCTCTGTAGCGTAGCACAGCAGTTGGAACTTCTGAAATGATTAAAAATGCATATTCAGATGATAGCTTATAACGATGGAATGTTTTTTTATGGTCAGCCTCCCAAAATTGCTGAAAGCCTATGGTGCTCTAGGTGCGCGCTAGATTTGAAACGCTTCAGGTTGTAGCCACTGGGAAACAAATTCTCCCGCAGCTCATTCCACAGCGTCGTAGTTTTCCAATTGAAGGAATGCTGGAGGAAACTGGTTCGGGGAGTAGGAACCTCGTCCTGGTAAGGATGAGCTGGCAGAGCCTCTCTAGAGTTCTTCGTTTGGACGGCCTTCGGTGTTATTATCTGGGAGAGCTCACTCGAACATCAGCCGTGATAGAATCTGTAAAACAGGGACAGGCCAGCCACCATTTTGCGATGTTGCAGGCTGTGGGGGTTCTTTGTGGGGTTAGGCGTATCGATTAGTCTAATTGCTTTCTTCTGGATAATGTCCAGAAGCTTTAGAGAGTACTCCGGAGCGCATCCCCACACATGGGAGCAATACTCGAACGATGGTCGGATCTGTGCCTTGTAGAGCAGCAGTAACTACTTTGGTGTAGGTGTTACATTCAATAGCCGAATTCGGGCAATGCCCGAAAAAAATACGCAGAACTAGTTTTGAGCAAGGAATATTTCCCTAACCCGAAATATTAATTTTATACGGCTATTGAGCATTACCAAATAGGCAGAACTAGTTTTGCGCATCTTGAAATGCACAGAACTGGTTTTGCGCAACTTGAAATGCACAGAACTAGTTCTGTGGTACGGAATGACAACCAAAGTGAACATTCGTTATGCATTGTGTGTCAAAAACCAGCAAAAACCTATAGTTTAGGTTAGGTTAGATTTCTTTGCCAACGTTCCTGCAGTATAAGTACGAATCGTGAAAACGCAAAACGAGGTTTGGAAGCACAAGCCAATTTGATGCTCACACAATCAAATCAAAAATTTAAACCAGCCTCAGTTGGCAATTTATTATTTGTTGGTATTCATTAAAATATATTTAACCTCCACAACTTTATATTTATTTGAGTCCGTCGCTGGCGCTGATTGATTAAATGGAAGAAGCATAATTTGTGCTGGTGATTCATAAAATATACAAAACTAGTCTTGTGCATTTCAAGATGCGCAAAACTAGTGCTGCCTATTTAGTAATGCACAATAGCCGTATAAAATTCATATTTCGGGTTTGGGAAATATTCCTTGCTCAAAACTAGTTCTGCGTATTTTTTTCGGACGTAGCCCGAATTCGGGTATTGAGCTTAACATATACAGCTTCCTACAGCGTTTAATTGTAGTTTATTTGTTAATCCCCACTCGACAATTGTTTCGATATCTACGTTGGTCTGTGAGGCATGTTGCTGTCGCCGCGGTACCGTCTCCTGAGAAGGTCCTGGTTCCATGCATGATTTTAATGTACTGTCATCTGCGAAGCTGTAGATTGGATTTGATGTTATTTCCAGCAGATTGTTAATGTACAGCAGAAACAGTGTAGTCGATAGGACAGATCCCTGAGGAAGACCGGCGTTCATTGAAAATAGGTCTTTTTTTTTATGGTCGGCCTCCCGCAAAGGCTTAAAGCCTATGGCGCTGTAGAAGCGCTGCGAGAGGATAAGTATCGGTTCACGTTAGATTTGAAATGCTGCAGGTTGTAGCCGTCGGGAAACAAATTCCCCGGCAGCTGATTCCACAGCGTCGAAGTTCTCCAAAAGAAGGAAGGAGGAGACTAGTTCGGGGAGTAAGGACCTCGACCTGGTAAGGGTGAGCTCGCAGAGCTTCTGTAGTTTTCCTGGTTCTAAAGGCCTGTGGTGTTATTATCTGAGAGAGCTCATTCGAACATCTTCCGTGATAGAATCTGTAGAACAGGGATAGGTCAGCCACCCTCCTTCGATGTTCCAGGCTGTGGAGGTCCTTTGTGAGGTTTGGCGTATCGATTAGTCTAATCGCTCTTTTCTGGATAGTGTCCAGAAGCTTTAGAGAGTGCTTCGGAGCGCATCCCCACACATGGGAGCAATACTCCAGCGATGGTCGGATCTGTGCCTTGTAGAGCAGCAGCAGTTGCTCTGGTGTATAAAACCTCCTACAGCGGAACAAAACTCCAAGCTTCTGGGATGCCGTTTTAGCAATACTGACGACGTGGTCGTGCCAGGACATGTTATTGTTGATATTGATTCCTAAAAGCTTGACAGAAGGTGATTCGACTATGGGGTGGCCCTCCATTTCCACGGTTGGTAAGCCATCGTGAGACTTCTTTGTAAGTGTTGTTGCCTGAGTTTTTTGTACGTTGAACTGTACTTTATTTGCTAATCCCCACTCGACAATTGATTTGATATCAGCGTTGATCTGTGAGGCATGCTGCTGTCGCTGACGTACCGTCTCCTGGGATGATAGTGGCTTGCCTGGTTCCATGCACGACACTAATGTACTGTCATCTGCGAAGCTGTAGATTGGATTGGATGTTATTTCCAGCAGCTCGTTGATGTACAGCAGAAACAGTGTAGGGGATAGGACAGATCCCTGAGGAACACCGGCGTTTATTGGAAATACATCTGATGAACTGCCCTCGACTACAACAAACAGAGATCGGTCGTTCAAAAAGCTATTCAGCCACTGGCGCAGGCCAGGTGGTAGTCCATAAGCAGCAAGCTTGGCCAGAAGTCCGTCATGCCATACTCTGTCGAAAGCTTTCGATATATCAAGTGCAACAACACGGGATTCGCCATGATTGTCTATTGCTCTGTTCCACAAGTGAGTGACGTAGGCAAGGAGGTCACCTGTAGACCTGTGCTTACGGAAGCCATACTGGCGATCATTTATGATGTTATTGTTGTCCAGGTATTTCAGGAGCTGTGTGTCTGATGAACAGCCTTCGACCACAACAAACAGATACCGGTTGTTCAAAAAGATATTTAGCCAGGTGATAGTCCATAAGCAGCAAGCTTGACCAGAAGTGCCTCATGCCACACTCTATCGAAGGCTTTCGATATTTCAACTGCTCTGTTCCACAAGTGTTTGTTATTGTTGTCCAGATATTTCAGGAGCTGTATGTTAATGACAGTCTCCATAACCTTAGATATGATGCTGACAAGAGCCACAGGTCTATAATTGATAGGATCGGCTTTTTTGCCTTTCTTAGGAATGGGTTGTATGCAGCCAATCTTCTATGCAGCGGGAAACACGTCTCGCTGATACGACAGTTTGAAGAGCTTCCAAAGAATAATAGGAGCAAAGCTCAGCGGCACAGCGTTTAAGGAAAATGGCGGGAAATTGAGACCAGTAGCTTTTTTGGTGTTTAGTCAATTGAAACATTGGAACAATGGAAGTCCGAAACAGACCATTTGAAAGATATGTCCGCATTACCTGGACATTTCAACAATTTCAACATTATCCTTTTTGAATTATTTTGTTCTAAAATATGGTTAGATAGTTTACTTCATTTTTTATTACTCCGATTTTTGACAAATCAGAATTTTAGTTCATCTTGACTGAATATCCACCAAATAGTTACGTAACTTGATAAAATTAAAATTCATTAGTTGCAGTGGAGTGAAAGTGTACGAAAATAATTTTGTATTTACACAAAACCGTACAAGTTAGAAACAGCATAATTTATACTACCGATAATTTGCATGACATTGTGAATTCTTGTCTACAGCCATGCAAGGTTTTGGTAATTACTCCGGGAATTAATTCAAATTTATTAGTGTTTACAAAGTAGTATACCAGCCATTGGTAACGGTTGATATATATGTACATAATCCATATAAATCATAACGTTTCAGATTCTAATATATCAATCAATTCACATTCATACGATAGGCGTTGGTTGGGTCGAGACGTAAAGAGAGAACAGAGGTAGTACATGGTAGGGTCACGTAAGGTGACCCACTACCTTATCTCAGAAACTATATGAGATAGAACAAAAAGCTAAATACAAAAGTCGTCTGATGTGAGTTAGACTTCAATTTTGTATATACAGGGTGGCCTGAATCAATGTCAACTTTTTTATTTCAAATGAAACACCCTATATATTTTTCTAACATATCCTATACGCAAAGTTGATAGATTCCAAATAGTTTGCATTCTTTTAAGTCAACCCGATATTCCTCTTACGGAAAGTCGAAATACTTAGTAGGCTTTTCGGAGCCTGAAGACTTTTATCAAATCGCGAGTTGTCATTGTATGTGGATGAACGGTTAAGACTTTACGAATGTTACATCAGAAATAATCGAAATTTACTAGTTGTATTACGGGAATATCGAACATTATATCCTGATAATAGTGTGCCAAGTAAACAAAAATATTGCCAAGTATTTTGCGGGACCTGCAAGATGTAATACTAGGTAGTTTTCGTTGTTCTTAATTAATCTTACCGCTTCGGTTAACAAATACGTTGTCAGAACCGCTATTTGACAGTTAAATGAATAGTTTTCGGAGCAAGACACCACAGTAAGATGCCCCCTAATCTTATTTTGAGCTACAACTTTGACACCACAACGTCAAAATAGCAGATGAGTATTGTAAAGGTTGTTGTTTGAAAGAAAATCATAATTCAGTAGTGTTCGCTGTAGTTTGCCCTAAAATGATGGACGAGTTGATTTTAATTTCTGTTAATAAAATTTGGTCGTCTTCCTCGGTAAAACGAACTCTGACTCTTTTTATTAATTGTAACACACTCTTTGAGCTTGACGAATTTGGAAGCATTTTTGTAAAGCGACGGATAATAATTGTTGCAGATCTACTCAAAAGTCAAAACTGGTCAAAACCGTCAAAACCAGTGTCACTGTCTAAACCAAAACAGGTTATGATCTAATTTTTATTCGTGTTTCGCATGCGTGTCGCTTCGTTAATCGCTATGGCTATCGTCCGTACAATACCGGCATTTAGCGGTTACGATATACCTACGTAAAACGAAATGCAAACGTCAAAGTTGTCAAATAGCGTTAAACGGAACATCACTTTGAAAGTAACGAAAACTGCCTAATATAACTAACAGTTTGAGTTTTCGATTGGTGCTTTATTCTAATTTGATCCTTTTTCTTTGAGACGTTTCATTAATTTCTTCAAAGTAGAAAAGGACTTCCGGCTATTTTTCTTCATTTCGGACTTTTTACGGACGGTTTTTACTTTTATTAACCAGACGTCCGTTTGCGAGATCTTGCAAAATCCTTGGAAATATTTGTTTAGTCGCCTCTCTATTATTGAGATATAATGTTCGATTTTCCCGTAACCCAACTAATAAATTTCGAATACTTCTGATGCAGCATTCGTAAAGTCTTAACAAAGGCGTAGTTAGTTGGGGGATTGGGGGGCTAGGCCCCCCAAGAATGAAATTAGCCCCCCAAAAATCCAAAAATAGTTTGTTTTGTTAAGTTTATTGCATCTTGGACAGTCCCCAGATCCAGGAAATTAAGCCCCCCAGATTCAGGGACTTAACTACGCCTATGAGTCTTAACCGCTCAGCCACATACAATGACAACTCGCGATTTGATAAAAGTCTTCAGGCGCAATATTCCTTCGAAATTTAATATTTCTGACGTTAGTCAGACATATTAACGTAGTTCGAATTTCCGGAATATCGGGTTGAATCAAAAGAATGCAAATTATCTAGAATCTATCAGCTTTACGTATATTAGGACATGTTTTAAGGAAAATACAGGTGGTCTGCTCCATCTACAGTATTTAGAATGTAATTAAGAATTAAATTGAATTGAATTAAAAAAACTAATTATTTGGAATCTGCCAACATTAGATATAGACATACTTATATGAAAACACAGAGAAATAAGCAGCGAATTCGATCAAACCAAAACATACAGGGGTGTTTGAAGAATTGCTTTTTCCAATGACTGTAGCAAAGATCCTGTATATTATTTCTCAATAAACATACAAAAATCGTTAAATTCCATGTCCTTGTAGACCTCTCAGGTCATAGTAGTACAGTGTCTTACAGAGTGTAAAAGTGTATTTCGATTTACAAGCCAAACCGAATTTGAAAAACTTAACAGCAGTAATATTTGGATTTAGGAGCGTAATCTGAAAATCTAAAAATATATAGGGTGTTCCATTTGAAATAATAAAGTTGACATTGATTCTGGCACAACGGGCCACCCTGTATATACAAAATTATAATAAGATTAAAGTCTACCTCACATCAAACAACCTTTGTATTTAACTTTTTGTCTTATCGCATATAGTTTCTGAGATTTTTTTTTATGGTCGGCCTCTCGCAAAGGCTGAAAGCCTATGGCGCTGTAGAAGCGCTGCGAGAGGATAAGTATAGGTTCACGTTAGATTTGAAACGCTGCAGGTTGTAGCCGTCGGGAAACAAATTCCCTGGCAGCTGATTCCACAGCGTCGAAGCTCTCCAAAAGGAGGAATGCTGGAGGAGACTAGTCCGGGGAGTAAGGACCTCGACCTGGTAAGGATGAGCTCGCAGAGCTTCTCTAGTGTTCCTAGTTCGGACGGCCTGTGGTGTTATTACCTGAGAGAGCTCACTCGAACTGTGGCGGTCCTTTGTGAGGTTAGGCGTATTAGTCTAATCGCTCTTTTCTGGATAGTGTCCAGAAGCTTTAGAGAGTGCTTCGGAGCGCATCCCCACACATGGGAGCAATACTCCAGCGCTGGTCAGATCTGTGCCTTATAGAGCAGCAGCAGTTGCTCCGGTGTATACAACTTCCTACAGCGGAACAAAACTCCAAGCTTCTGGGATGCCGTTTTAGCAATACTGACGACGTGGTCGTGCCAGGACATGTTATTGTTGATGTTGATTCCCAAAAGCTTGACGGAAGGTGATTCGACTATTGGGTGACCCTCCATTTCCAGGGTTGGTAAGCCATCGTGAGACTTCTTTGTAAGTGTTGTTGCCTGAGTTTTTTGTACGTTGAACTGTACTTTATTTGCTAATCCCCACTCGACAATTGTTTTGATATCTGCGTTGATCTGAGAGGCATGCTGCTGTCGCCGACGTACCGTCTCCTGGGATGATAGTGGCTTGCCTGGTTCCATGCACGACACTAATGTACTGTCATCTGCGAAGCTGTAGATTGGATTGGATGTTATTTCCAGCAGCTCGTTGATGTACAGCAGAAACAGTGTAGGGGATAGGACAGATCCCTGAGGAACACCGGCGTTTATCGAAAATACGTCTGATGAGCTGCCCTCGACTACAACAAACAGAGATCGGTCGTTCAAAAAGCTATTCAGCCACTGGCGCAGGCCAGGTGGTAGTCCATAAGCAGCACGCTTCACCACAAGTCCGTCATGCCATACGCTGTCGAAAGCTTTCGATATATCAAGTGCAACAACCCGGGATTCGCCATGATTGTCTATTGCTCTGTTCCACAAGTGAGTGACGTAGGCAAGGAGGTCACCTGTAGACCTGTGCTTACGGAAGCCATACTGGCGATCATTTATGATGTTATTGTTGTCCAGGTATTTCAGGAGCTGTGAGTTCATGACAGTCTCCATAACCTTAGACATGATGCTGAGAAGAGCCGCAGGTCTATAATTGGCGGGATCAGTTTTTTTGCCTTTCTTAGGGATGGGTTGTACGCGGCCAATCTTTCACGAAGCGGAAAACATGCCTCGTTGATACGAAAGTTTGAAGAGCTTGCAAATAATAGGTGCAAGCTCAGCGGCACAGCGTTTAAGGACAATGGCTGGAATTTGGTCAGGACCAGTAGCTTTATTGGTGTTCAGTTTTTGGAGGATGCTTTTTACATCTCGATGTTGAAATTTGACCTCTGCCGTTCTCGAGTTCACGCTTATGGTGGTGGTCGGAGTACTTCCTTAAAAGCCTACAGTAGAATTGGCTGCGAAGAGCTTCCCCAAAATGTCTGCTTTTTCTTTAGGAGCAGAAGCGATGGATTTGTCCTCTCTGGTCAAGGGTGGTATTGACGAATAGTTTCTGAGATAAGGTAGTGGGTATCTTACGTACCCCACCGTGTACATGATTTCGTAGAACTGAGTCGATCACAGGAACGTAGTTAGGCTATTTTACAGGGAAGGAAGGTAAGCATCGTTTTCTCAAGCTGTAGGTTCTGCAAGTGACTTTCCAAATGCATCGAATAGAAGTGTTTACTTTAAATAAATTGCACAGCCCAACATGGTTCAAAATATGGGACCGAAAACAGTTGATTGTATCTTGTCGCCAGGAAATTTTGTGAAATTATAATCGAAAGTGAAAAAGCAGTGGTTGTTGCTATGTAAAATAAAAACGTACACATCAGTAACTCTTCTTGCAATATGATTCCACAATAAAATTGCATACTTTTTAACGGTATGAAGAGGAGCAATGCTTATATCACCGCTGGATTTTAGAAACGTTTATCAATGTCGCAAACGAAAGAAAGACGATTCAATTCGAAATTCTGTGTCTTCGCCCGACTTCGTAACCGCAACGACATCAATCGGCGGTTTTTAGGTGAATTCTTACAGACGAAATAAACCAAAACGTGTGTATACTATTATTGGCATCTGCCTTAATGAAGTCATACGTACAAAGTAACCCAGAAAAACATAAATTATTGCTATGGTAAAAATCAGTCAACTTGTCTTCTTCTTTAAATGCCGTCTCCTCTAAGAAGGTTGGCTATTATCATGGCGATTTTTGATTTAGATGCGGCTGCTCGGAATAATTCTATCGATGTACAGGGTGACCTAATAAGAATGGACGCCGGCAATATCTCAGTAATCGTTAATCATATAGCTTCGAGCAAAAAATATTACTAGGTAAATCGGCCAAGAGAAATCACTGGAAATTATTTTCAAGTTCCGCAAGTAACCGCCAGGGGGCGTAACTGTTACTGTCAATCAGAAAAACGGCTTTTTCTCAAAAAATATGCAAGTAAAGGTATATTATAAATTCTATCATCATGTAGACAGGACAATTCTCGATTTTTTTTGTTAACAGTTTTTTGATCTATCTTGTAAGATGTAGTGGTGGGGGAATGTCAAAGAAGTTTTTATTTAAATGGCCATAACTTTGGTATAAGTTAACAGAATTAAACAAGCTAGGTCTCGTTTAAAAGAGCTCTTCTTGTCTATTAATCTTTTATATAAAAATTGTCCAAGTTTACCTTGACTTAGGAGCTACAGGGCGGTATTTGACATAATAACAATTATTACGCATTATTACGAAAATTTTAAATGGTATGCTATATCTTTTTTAACATAGATATATAGAGTACAAAATTCTTAAAAAGTCAGCGAAAGATTCAACCTCCTAGCTATTTCCAAACCGGAGATATCAGTAAAACAAGTATTCTGACAAGTGCGCTGTGAGTTTGAGAATCAGTTGCCGCCCGATAGGGATATAGCCTCCGTCTAATCGTTTTAGTAATCATTTTATAGATAATACTCAAGTAAAAACACTACAAATCATATTTTGACTTTCTGAAACAACCACTAGGTGGCGCAGTAGGCGCCAATAAGTGTTGTATTCAATTTTCATGATAATGGAACTTCTAAAGGAACAAACAAAAATAAATTACAGTATAAAATTGATTATTAGTTTAATCATTATTAAAACTCAATTTGAGCTGATCAAAAAGTGTTATATGAACTCAACAGGCAAATATACCTAGAAAAAATCAATGTGAATGGATCTTAAAAATTAAGACCAACTAACAGCAAAATAAGGTGGCATAATAACAAAGATAACAAACAAATGATACACAAACGTAATTCACATGCGCATACCATACCTATTGGCAGTGTTTCCAGTGTTCGATGGCGTCTATCGTTTTAGACGCACTTACGCATCCATTTTATCGTAGATAAACCTGCCAGTTTAGGCATCTAGAGCAACACTGAAAATAGGTATGGTATACGCATGTGATTTAGGTTTACGTATTTTATCTATTAAAATTGTTGCTATACCACGTTATTATGCTTTACTTTGCTGTTAATTGGCCTTAATTTTTGAGATCTATTCACATTGATTTTTTCTTGCCATCTTTGCTATCGAATTCATATAATACCTTGTGATCAGCTCAAATTGACGTTTAATAATGATAAAAATACTAAACGATTTTATACTGTAATTTGTTTTGATTATTATGAAAATTGAACACAAAATTGGCTACAGCACTTATTGGCGCCTACTACGCCACCTGGTGGTTGTTTCAGAAAGCCAAAATATGATTTGTAGCGTTTTTACTTGAGTATTATCTATAAAAATATTACTAAAACGATTATGCGGAGGCTATATCCCTATAGAGCGGCAATTGTTTCTGAAACTCACAGCACACTTGTCAGAATACTTGTTTTACTGATATCTCCGGTTTGAAAATAGCTAGGAAGTTGAATCTTTCGCTGACCTTTTAAGAATTTTGACCTCTATATATCTATGTTAAAAAAGATATAGCATACCATTTAAAACTTTCGTAATAATGCGTAATAATTGTTATTATGTCAAATACCGCCCTGTAGCTACTAAGTCAAGACAAACTTGGACAATTTGTATATAACAGGTTATTAGTGAAGAACAGCTCTTTCAAACGAGATCTAGCTTGTTTAATTCTGTTAACTTATGCCAAAGTTATGGGCATTTAAATAAAAACTTCTTTGACATTCCCCCACCACTACATCTTACAAGATAGAGCAAAAAACTGTTAACAAAAAAAAATCGAGAATTGTCCTGTCTACATGACGGTAGAATTTAAAATATACCTTTACTTGCATCTTTTTTGAGAAAAAGCCGTTTTTCTGATTGATAGTAACAGTTACGCCCCCTAGCGGTTACTTGCGGAACTTGAAAATAATTTCCAGCGATTTCTCTTAGCTGATTTACCTAATAATATTTTTTGCTCGAAGTTCTATGATTAACGGTTACTGAGATATTGCCGGCGTCCATTCTTATTAGGTCACCCTGTACAGTGATACCATTCTCGAAGGTTTTTCAGCCACGAAGTGCGTCTTCTCCCCGCACTTCTTTTTCCTTGTATTTTCCCTTGTATTATCAGTTGTAGAATGTGGTATCTTTCTCCACGCATTACGTGACCCAGGTAAGAAAGTTTCCCCATTTTGACAGTTTCTACTATTCCAGTTTCATTATTTATACGCCTTAAGATTTCAACATTTGTGACCCTTTCGATCCCAGAAACTCTGAGTATGCGTCTATACACCCACATCTCGAAAGCCTCAAGTCTTCTCAGATCAACTTTGTTGGTTGTCCACGACTCCATCCCATAGAGGAGGATCGAGAAAACGTAACATCTGGCCAATCTGATCTTAAGTTTAATAATCCGATCTCTTACTTATCTCATACTCTCCGCATATTTGTAAATGCAGCCCTAGCTTGACCTATCTTAGATCTTATTTCTCGAGAGTGTCCTGCAGTCTCCGTCAAAATGGTACCCAGGTATTTGTACTCTATTACTCTCTCCACTGTCTCATTGCGAACATACAATCTTCCTTGAACATTTGTTTTGCTGATTATCATGAATTTAGTCTTTTTGATGTTGAGTGAAAGACCTGCTTCTTCACTGTTGTTTACGACGTTGTCCATTATTCTTTGTAGGTCCGCGCTGCTCTGGGCTATTACCAAGGCATCATCGACATATTGTTTCACCGTTAACCTTTATTGCCGCAGTTTCTTCAGATATAACCTCATGAATAATTTTCTCTGAATAGAGTATATGACTCTTGGCCGCCAAAGTTAATCTCAGTTTCTCTTTTAGTGCACAAGTTAATTTTCATTTTAATATACCCAGCTTGGAAAGTGTTATAATACATATTTACAGGGCTTTTGTCTACGCCCGTTGCGTTATAGAGCGAACTATTTTTCATAACAATGCAGGTTATCGACAACTCCTACTCGATACCAATACTGATCTCTTGGAAATGCATGTATTAGTAGTAGTAGCAATGTATATTTAGAATAAGTGCAAGACAGTATAGAAGGTGATTAAAATAAATATCAGTAATCCAATGAAGCTAAGCTTGTGCGTGGATTTACAGACCAACACTACCTAATATATTTGAAGTTGGTTTGTATTAATGAGGAGAAAAGATTGACACGTTAAAAATAGAAATAGAAAAAATGTTACAAAAATAATTAGAATTCCCGTTACTTTTTGTCAAGTCTTGCACTAACTTCGTGACAACAAGTGGATTGACGGAGATATACAGAGAGATACAGAGCAATTGTCGCAAGTGTTCATTATTTTTCAGACCAATCAGAGCTGTCATTACTTCAAGTAAAATACTTGAAAAATGTATTTCAATTACTTTCTGGTATTTGAAGTACTGTACTTCAAATACATTGTTTTTATGATATTTGTACTTGATTCCCCAAATACTCTCTAAGAAGTATTTGTATTTGGTACTTGCAGCACAAAAAATATATTTCAAATACCTGGCATTTTTATTTGAAATACTAAAGAAGTAAAGTACTTGAAAAATTTATTTCAATTACTTTCTGGTATTTGAAGTACTGTATTTCAAATTAATTTTATTTCCCAAATGCTATAAGAAGTATTTGTATTTGGTACCTCCACACAAAAAATATAATTCAAATTTATACATTTATACTCGAAATACTAAAGTGAGTAAGAAATACATATTAGTATAGCTCGATGAAAATATAAAAATACTTGAAATACACATTTCAAGCATTAAATGCTCAAGTCTAGACAAGTATGGACAAATCAACATTACGCATCGCGTCGCCTTGCGCTCTGTCTCTGTCGTACACATAGGATAGTCTACGCGACACTCTGACTCTACAGGACAGTCACATCACAATCGACACAATCACAAAATATCAGTTCGTCTTGTTGCGTTCAACAAAATGCGTGGTTGATGTTGATTGAGGTTAAAATAATCTGTGAATGTGAGCTGTGAATTTACTGCCATTATAATAACAATCTTCAAAACTCTGTACTTTGTCGTGGTGGTTACGAATTGCAGATGTAAAAAGGTAATTTTTCTCAAGCATCTCTTTATGAAAAAATTCATATACCGGCTGGCAATGGAATCGTTATTCAGAGCTCCTTTCTTTTACAATCCTAGATGAAGGTTTGAAATTTTGGAGAATCATATGGTTAACGGAGATGCACAATAGCCATGAGAAAACAAATGTATGCTTATTTTGGTTTAGCCGGAAGTGAGGTTAGGCTCTGAATTTTCAATGACACCCTATATATTTTTTCACACATTCGGATTGACATTTGGATTCCCTTGATGAATGAATTTGAATTGTTGTCATTGCTTGGTATTACTGTTATACTTTTCACGAGTTCTGTGAATGAATGTATGCAAGAATCAAACAAGTGGATATGCTTTTTATTACTCAACAATAATTATGAAATACTTGAAATATCCATCGCCGTATTTGAAATACTATATCAAGTAATTCAAGTATTAGTATGGTATTTGAATTACTTTTTTAAGTACTTGAAATATTAGTATCGTATTTGAATTACTTTATTTGAAAAATCAAGTACCAAATTAAAGTATTTGATACTTGAAGTACTTTCAAAAATAAAATTACTTGGTATTTGTACTTTGACGCATGCGACTCTGGTAATTGGTAATTGGTATTTGAAATACTATTTACTAGTACTTGTGACAGCTCTGAGACCAATTAATTTTGATGCAAATATTCTGGGTTTATCTAATATCTTTGTAAGATGTTCTTAAACACACTCCTAGAGCGACCTTCACTGATCTGCGTTGGATCTGCGTATCGAATAAAAATTAGCTATATTTAACTTAAATAAATTTTTTTTTTCGAAGTATCGGAGAGAGTACGCATCCCTGTCTTATTCCTCTTTCGATTGTTATCTCGTTTGACGTTTTCTCGCCCTCTCTAAAAACAGCTTTTTGATTATGTCAAGTTGTACAAAGATATAATAATTATTAGTAAAAGTGGTTCTTCGGATCTAGGGATAAAAGACTGCAGAGGTTTCTTCTCAAAGAGCCGATGCGACGTTTCGGCGTTTATGTTATGCCTTCTTCAGGGCTAAAGTTCATATAAAGACGAAAAAATGTAGTAAAAAATACAGGGTGTCCCACGACGATTAAGACAAGCAATATATCGGAACTGGACAGTAATAGAGAATTGTAATTTTGGGGGTGTAAATTAGAGCAAATATAGTATCTTTTCTTGTTATTGTGTCACCCAATGAGCTATTTGTTTTTGGTCACGTGACGTCCGATTCAAAATTTTTAATGGGACACCCTGTATATTTGTGACTTTTCGTGTTTTCCCGATAAAACAATTCCAACAAACTAGCACACTTGGGGTCTAAAGTGATTAATTCAAGAGCTACAGGTACTTAAAGACTGTACCACTACCATTATGAAACACTACCAAAGTAATTTAACTGTAGGGGTACATGTTATAATCAATGGTAATGGTACCATCCTTTAAGTACCTGTAGCTCTCGAATTAATCATTTTAGACCCCAAGTGTGCTAGTTTGTTGGAATTGTTTTATCGGGAAGAACACGAAAAGTCACAAATATACAGGGTGTCCCATTAAAATTTTTGAATCGGGCGTCACGTGATCAAAAACAAATAGCTCATTGGGTGACACAATAACAGGAAAAGATGCTATATTTGCTCTAATTTACACCCCCAAAATTACAATTCTCTGCTACTGCCCAGTTCCGATATATTGCTTGTCTTAATCGTCGTGGGACACCCTGTATAAATTGAAAACGTTGAGCATTAGCTTTAACAATTTAGTTTTGCAAACAATTAAATTACTTTACACAAAAAAATCACAACTTTTTACAAAAGAATACTCGGTAAAATAATCAAAGTTAGAAAGACGGTACATTGAACTATCTCTGTTTGTTGTAGTCGAAAGCTGTTCATCAAACGTATTTTCAATAAACGCCGGTGTTCCTCAGGGATCTATCCTATTCCCTGTGCATCAACGAGCTGCTGGAAATAACATCCAATCCAATCTACAGCTTCGCAGACGACAGTACATTAATAACGTGCATGGAACCAGGCAAGCCACTATCATCCCAGGAGATGGTACGTCGACGACAGCAGCATGCCTCACAGATCAACGTAGATATCAAAACAATTGTCGAGTGGGGCTACGTAAATAAAGTACGTACAGAAAACGTAGGCAACAACACAAAGGAGTTTCACGTTGGCGTTGGCTTACCAACTGTAGAAATGGAGGGTCTCCCAATATTCGAGTCACCTTCTGTCAAGCTTCTGGGGATCAACATCAACAATAGCATATCTTGACACGAACACGTCGTTGGTATTTCTAAAACCTTTGGAGTTTTGTTCTGCTGTAGGAAGCTTGTATACACCAGAGCAACGACTGCTGCTCTACAAAGCACAGATCTGACCATCGCTGGAGCACTGCTCCCATGTGTGGGGATGCGCTCCGAAGCTCTCTCTAAAGCTTCTAGACACTATCCAGAAGAGAACAGACTAATCGATACACCTAATCTCACAAAGGACGTCCATAGCCTGGAACATCAAAGAAGGGTGGCTGATCTGTCCCTGTTTTACAGATTCATGTAATTAGTAAATTATAAATGTAACTCAGATCAAGAGTGTCAGTTTTCTTATTGACAAACTTATCAAGATTGGAAATGTCAGTCACTTCGCTGACCAATCTTTTTTTATAATTAATCTCGTTGTCAAGTATAGTGACAGAATCAAATTTAAAATGGTGTTTATACTCAAAACGCAGAGACGATAAGGCATTTTTATGCGTATCTTTACATGATGACTGAAATCCTGTTATTTAAATTTTGTTTGTTTTCTATCATTCTATTCTATGTTAAGACTTTTGTGGCCATGATCTGATGAACTGTTGGTTGTTGGGCTGTTCGGCCGGGGTCGATACGCTCCGCCGCCTTGGCGTCGACGCACTCCGCTGCTTGATGTTTCGCCAACACCAGTGATTGCCATCTTCAGAAGCTATTACCTGTTAGACGTGTTCCGAAAAACCGCTGTACTAATACATTTAGAGAACCCTTAAACTTCAAGGCTTAAAAGTAGAATGAAAGCAAAGTGATTTGCAAACTAGCAATCAAGGAACTAGGGTGGAATCATGTGACCTCCATTTGTTCAAGTTAATGAAGAATAATTAAGAGGTCGAAGATTCGATTTGGATTTAGAGTTCAACAACGCTGTGTGCTTTGTATACTAAACATACTCAACCTCAGAAGTTGTGGACAATTGGATGTGGCGGTAGGATAGGTGTATTGAAGAGCATAGTTGAAATTATATAGTTATTGTTATAGTAGCAGTCTTGCTATTTTTGATTCAGCCTTGTATCTTGTATATGGGCTCTTATGTCCAAATAGTCAAAGAAGGTTAGAAACGTATACTTACCTTATACAGTACTTCTGAGATTTTAAACTAGCAAAGTGAAATCGCACACACCTTATCAAGGCAATCAATTACCAATACAGACAAGATGGTACAACTTAACATTTCAAGTAAACTATTAATAATAATTTGTAGTCATCTAACGATTGAATAACTGTCAGTATGTATATGATGGATTACTTTGAATAAAAGACCACGTATTAGCAGGTATTTTATGAACTTTGACACAAAACATGTGTTGTAGTAGCTCAAAGAGGTACGGTCGTCAAAAAATGTTTTGGTTATATGCCAAGTGACATTATTATTTTGACTCCATTGACATTTGCTTAATCAATTTGTCAATAGCGCGTTTCACAGCATTGACGTGAATGGTTCCCAGATAAATCAAAAGGTAGCACACAAAAGATAATTAACAAACCAGCATAACCTAACCGATGAATACCACGCACTTACGTCACTATCGCTATGGCCTTTTGTCAAGAAAAAGGTGGCTGTGGATTTGCAAAGCAGCGCGCTGTTGCCAGTTTTCAATATTCTCTTAATTTCTAATACTTGTTAAATAATTCAGATAGCCGTCAATTTACAATGCAATAATATAAACTGCATATTCCAAAGATTATTTTTTAACATAATTCACTTTGTGTATGTTCTTAATATACGTTTATTCTACGTTTGAATGAAAAAACGCTAATCCCAGGGCACATATTTGAATTTTTGAGGGTAGGTAGGTAGTTGATTGACTTGGTACTTGCCACACATTACGCTGGTACCAGTTTATTATTTCCCCATAGCATGAAGCTATAAGTAGGGATGGGACATCGAAAGAAAACATCGATGTTGGACATCGATATCAACATCGACGGTCTGCCATCGATAACTACGATATATCGTATTCCAAACATCGATGTTTGAACATCGCAAAAACATCGATATATTCGGGTATTGGTGTCCTTTAATTTAAATGTTAGAAATACATACACATGATATGTATTTTACTACTAAGTATTTCAAATTTCACAGCATAGTAAACAGGAAATAATAAAGACCAGAAACTAGCTAAACTAACAACTCTTATTAAATTTTAATAAAAAAATAAAAATAAGTTTTGGTTGTCTATTTCCTTTTTCAAATTGCTTTACAACTTTAGCGAATTTGAGAAGATGAAATCAACCAATGTCAAATTTCATCTCAAATCAATTTGAAATAGGACAAACAAAAAACAATTCACATAGAAAACTCCATTGTGAGGATGTGAGCCGAGCTTTTTATCAACTTGCCAAATCTAGTAGCTTGTGATTATACCCCCTCCCATAAATTCGTAATGACGTCAATCAGTTACCATCGCGTCGGTGTGCGTCGGTGTTGTTTTGGTACAGAATAGTAGTACCTAGTTCACTGAAAGGAAGTAGAATGCACACCTCTACAAAGGAACCCAAAGCGCCTTCAATTGGTATTTTAAATCATGGGGCAAAACCGAAGACCAGAAAACTGCAGACTCGCTAAATTTACTTTTTTGTATATTTTCAATTTGTAATTGAAACTTTTAAGAAAACATCGATGCAAATTTTTAAAAACATCGATGTTTTCATCTATGGTTCAAGTAAACAACATCGATGGTAAAAACATCGATCATCGGACGTGAAACATCGATGTTTTCCAAACATCGATAATTATCGCCCACCCCAAGCTATAGTCTGAGATCCCCTTGCAACCAAATCATCGCCCTCCGGACAAAAAAAGTGTGTTATACCGCTTTCTTCTTCTTCTTTCCTCCACAGGTCAATATGGATAGCCTATTATGAATACAAAACATTTTTTAGTTTCATGACCCCCACCCCACAACTACCTCAATTTGACCCGCATTCAAAAAGAAGTAGAAAATGATCAGAAACCCCTAAATCGCATAAAAACGAAGTTTGAGCTGTTTTTATATTTAGTTTATTTATTTGCAACATATTTACAAGGCAAATAAAACTGGCTATCGCCCATGTATACGGCCATCCACCACCAAGTGAGAGAAACGATGAATTTATTGCGATAGATCTATTGTCGACTTTCTTCAATTCTCTGCATCTGATACCACTGCATTTAATTCCACTGGTAGACCAGGGTTTGATTAAACTGAAACCTCGTCACATCAAATTCTTCTCGCACACTTTGGAATATTTACTGCAACTGTAGTTTTTTATTACTGCTGGGTCGCTACTGACACAATTTCTAAAAACCATCAACGTTTTCCATCCTCGCTACGGTGGTAATACTGTGTAAAAATTTCCTTAATTCCACAGCATATCGCTGCCCAAATTTCATCACAATCGATCCATTGGTTACTGATATTACGAGGCTAGAAAGACGCCAACAGACAGACAGACCGACGGAAATGAGTATTATCTCAAAATCGAAAAATTTTTGCGATCACAATCCGTGTGGGATGTAAAATTGCTTTAATCTACCAGAAACGTCCTTAAATCTTTGTTTTCTTCAAAATATAATAGGTGCTTTTCTTTTACATCTGCACTAACTCGGATCATTTAAAAATGAGACGGCTCAGCTCAGTTGGAAACCACATAGCTCAGATGAGCTAGAGGAACGTGTTTGTGCAGTTAAATGTCAATCCTCGAAATTTTGTAATATGCTATGGTTCTATGATCTGTCGACCTTTTCCAGAACCTAATTTTTTACGTTTTTGCGTACACTCCTGCAGTCCTGCGTACAGACTACACCCACAGACTTCGCCTTCTTTACCTTTACTGAATAAAAAGAGGTTGTCCTAATTGCAACGTCAACGGTATACTTGAATTGTAAATCGGAAATCGCGAACAGACGACTGAAGAGATGCAGTTTTTGGAAGAGATCGTCGCTCACCATACAGTCCATACACTATTCCATACACAGCAAAATACAAAACCCGCTGAAATTCAAAGTTTCAAAAAATCCTAACCTCATTTATTTGACATCCAAATGATCTGAGACAACTGGTCTACCTTTCGAGCTATTGCAGATGGGCTTAAGTGGGGGCAACATATTTGTCAAACCTTACTGTATATTCTGACTGCTGTATGACGTTTGTACCTTTAACAGTTGTCTAGATATCCCTATTAGAAAACCTATCACTTCTATTGGGGCACCCTATAGTTCATAAAGTGCTCAGTTATTAAGACTTTCAATATGAAAACATGATCATTGTTATGGGCATAGAATTATACAATAGTTGCACTCGATACCTACACATACTTGAATAATTTCTTCACCTCAGTCAAGTGTTCTTAGCTCTCGCTTTTACCGTCTATAAATCTAGGTTATTGAAAGTGGCGATTTTGAATATTCTATCGAATTCGTTGTAAATTAGCTCCTCATTAATTTTAGAGTACGTTTCCGCTAATGACGATGTTTATATTCAACGTATCTGTGTGAACGATATTCGAATATCGCAAACATGACAATTACCAATAACGCTAAACATTTATATACTTTGAGCAATTATAATGTATTTTATACTTCAGAAGTTAAGATTGTATCCAAGTATGTGTAATTAAGAACAGCAATTAATGAGTATTTGCGTAAGTACGTTGCGGTAATTCTGTTTGTGTTAATCATAATTTTGTAGTTAACGGAAACGGAAGAATGAAAAATATGTCTGTTAAATTAGAAGTCACACCTATACAGGGTGTTTCACAATGGACTAGTGCACACACTAACTAGTCCACCCGCACACTCAGGTTTATTTTAAAAACTTTTATTTAACTTGCAATGTATGTACGCCTGTTCGGGTGGAATCTTGCAACTCAATTTTGAAGCAGATATCTTCAACCGATTGAGCTGAAATTTTGTATATACGTTTAGTTTGGATGACAATGCTCGAAAAGCTGTATCACGTCGTTTTAAATCCAATAGTGGAATAGTATTTTAATGCATTTCTACAATATGGGTATCCATATTGATATGAGAACGCCCGGTAGATGGTCAAGGGTCTGACAATCTAATGAGAGGAAAGTCATCACTGACAATAGATCCACTGATGTCATTTTTAGTCAAACGTGGAATTTTGTTGTGAGAGTTTGGGGAAAATATACTATTCAAAGCCGGTGAGTTGTTTTATCACTGCATGAACCTGACGACCTGAGAGGAGAGAGTTTTTGTATTTGGCGCTCAACTAGAGGCTTGCGGTGTGAGCAAGAATCTGGCAGCAGTCACAGGAGATTTTGGATCGAATTGTACGAGTTCCTTTATACAACCTACGCAGTGGTCATCACCAGGTTGTATCGATGACGGTGACGACATCGACGTGAGGCTAGGGGGTAGCTAACGAACCGCTGGTGCACCGAGCAACCACGAAGGGTGGACCGGACAGCCGGTCTGTATGACTGTGCGCGAGGATTTTCCAATAATAAGTTGTAAGGAACATTTGGGGTGCTGGACTGACTTTGGGAGAGTAATAGGGATAAATTCGTGTTGTTAGTGGACTTATCACCAACACAGTTTTAAGGTTATGTTTAGAGTAGTTCTATATATTTAGTTTAGTTTAAGGTTTTCATGATGTCTAATAAAAGGAAATCTACGAAAATGAGTGGATATCAGGATAGCGCAAATTCTAAGTCAGAAACGTTCAAATGGTGGCAAATAATATGTATTTTTAGATATAATACGATGTGTTTTGTTGTAAGAGTTTGAGGAAAATATACTATTCAAAGTCGGTCAGTTCTTTCATCACTGCATGAACCTTGCTTACGACCTGAGTCTTTGCACAGTGAAAGGGCTTGCTGAGCGCGACTCGAAACATAGTGTGACGTCATTCTAAATCTACTATGGCGGACCATCCAAGATAGTTATAGTTATTTTTAATGCACTTATGCAATATGGGTATCAAATAAAAGGGCTTGCCGAGAATAAATAATTTTTTTTGATATAAATGCAGTCAATAACTAAAAAGTAAATAATAAATTAAAGCAAAAAACCTTTTTTAAAAAAGCTTTTATTCAAACTATCACCTTATAGCCTCATTATACGCAATTTATATGATCATAAAAGCTTGTCGCGCGATTTACTTGTGTAAATTAACTAGTACCTATTCAATTGACTAACTTGGTCTAAGTTTAGTTGTGTTAAAATTTCAGTTTAATTGAATTCTTATAGGTTCTTACGTAAACCTCGCGACAAGCCTTTATGATCATATAAATTGTGTATAATGAGGCTATATGTTGATAGTTACCACTTTAAAGGAACACTTTTTTTTCTTTTTTTAGAACATTGAATTAAAGCTTATTTTAAAAAAGTTTTTTGTTTTAATTTATTTTTGTTTTCAGATGATAAAATAGAAAAGACATGCCTTGTGCCTTCATGTTGGAAAAAATACTAAACGTTTACTGTAATTGGAAAAGGGGATGTACCTAAAGGTCATGCTTATTAGTGCTGCAGAGATATAATTGTTATGTTGTTTATTACCGCAAATGTTATTTAGATATTTAGAAACTTACTTCTTCATTTTTCATCTTTGTATTGAAGAACTGACGTAGATAGTCGTCATTCACCTCATACACATCAATTATTTTAGGCAGATTATCAGAATCGAATTCAGTGAATCCACTCATCCTTGTTGGTTATGAGAAACTAACTTGAAAAACGTAACTAAAATACTGATAAAGGGGATCAAGGTATGGATTCCAGATGAAAAAGACAAATACCACAAACTATACCCCCAACGAACGAATACAGTCAACCTATTGTCATTGCAGTCAACTTACCCCACAACGAATGGCCTACAAACTGTCACTGATGAATCACGGAACAGATTGGCGGATCACGAACCTTAACCTAGACCTACGACCCTAAATCAGGTTGGCTGTCCCTTCTAGGACCGTGTCGTCACAGTCCTAAAAGGGCATTAAACATTGCTCTCATTTCCTAGACTTTCCGATGCACAAAAAAATCGCGGGAAAATATCAGAAGATTCTTATGTCATACTCTATTATATGCAATCATGAACAAAATGCATGATACTAGTACGTTGAACGGTGATTCTCAAACTTTTCAATATTATATCCATGTGAGAGCAAGCGACAGAAAAGATCTGCCGGTGCGCCATCTGGTACCCGAAGGTAACGGTAAACCAAAGAAAATCGCTGCTAAACAGCAGCTTCTTTTCTTGGTGGAACGCCACGGCGCGTTCGTTTGGCCAAACATAAGAGCGCGGGTTCTATATGCTGATGCATATGAGAGCGATATACGAGGGTTGCTCATTATCTCCGCTGTTTAGCAGCGATTTTCTTTGGTTTGCCGTTACCTTCGGGTACCAGATGGCGAACCGGCACATCTTTTCTGTCGGCTGTCGCCTGCTCTCACATGCCTCACGTGTCTAGTAGACATGAACATTCGGATACTCTTTATCTCCGTCAATCGACCTATGGCGCACTGATGATCGCCGATAAGCGTGGAACAGCTGATGTCTGCGTACTGGTGGATTGACGGAGATATAGAGCAACCCTCGTATTATATCCATGGTTGGAGTACAGTATTTAGCAAGATGCTGAAGACTTTTTGGAGAAGCAATGAGCTTTGAACATATTTTTGCATTTGTTAAATTTAGAAACTGGAAAAAGCTGGGCGAAAAGCTAAAAAGGCACTCAGAAAGTCGGTACCATATTATGAGGTACAGCCCACAGAGTTAACATCTCTAGAGGGAATGTAAACAACAAAATGCACAGGTCGCTGACCAGCCAACATGTAACGGAAATTTTGATAGCTTGAGGGCAGTACCAGTGGTGTACGACTTTATATTAAAATTGAATGTTCATTAATAGATTCAATTATTACTGTGATGTTACAAATTGATACAATAAGTTGTACTAGTATTTAGCTATACTTAGAGAGTTACTCTTATTATAACTTGATTGTAACAACAGTTGATAATTTATTATTACCATGAAGTGTTTCCCCATATTTTACGCTACTGAAAACCACAAAACCTATACTAACCTATGTTAAGTGGTGTTCACCGATTCGTCGCTATTTAGCAAACTATGCACTTTTTATTTCGTCCCATCATGCAATTATGACAATATTGTTCATAAATAATTTAATTCACACCCCAAATGTCACAAAGTCACTCAAATATACACTAAAACTACAAAAATCTCAACATAGGCAATAAGCACAACTTGACAACTACAATGACAGCCACATGACAGCTTAAGGGCGACGCCGATTGTAGGTTGCCAGATTTACGACATATTAGAAGTTATTGCGACATTCCGTTATGAAATTTACCATTTTTGAGATTTCGTTAAATCAATACAAATTATCTTCACGTAAATCAGTTACATTGCAAGTATATTGGAATGTATAGTTAAATACCCAGTTAAATACTTTGAGGAACATGTGTTCAATCTGCGGAAACTGCCAGATCTTGAGGAAACTGGAAAGTCCTTAAGCGGACGAAGAAGAGTGACAATAGCGCTATAGATGTTGGCTGGCCAATATTCAAATTAGGCTCCCTCTAGAGATGTTAACTCTGTGGTACAGCCTGACAAGTGTAGCAGACTTGGAAATTTCGCCGCTGTCTCACACGCACACGTTATTTCATTTATGCCCTCGTCTCTTGCCATCCTAGTCTATTTCATATTTCTCACGGCTCTTGTTACACTTGTTAGCTTGTAAAAAAGTAGATATTCTCTATTTTTGCAGAGTAAGAGGGAAAAATCTGTTGTTAATAAAATGCCCTTACAACATGATGAATTAGTTCAGAAAAATAAAGATTATTTCAAAATAATATCAAATGTTATTTATCACGATAAAGTGTATTTGTAACAATACTTATTATTAGATATTTTTAATTGTACGTTGAATCAACTCAAATCTGTGTTAGCGCGAAATTTTTTGCCTAATTAATTTTTTCCTCTCGGATTCATGTTTTTTTTACGGTCATGGAATAGTGTTGGAACAATGTTATGTCATTATGGTACCTATATAATAGTATCACTTTGTTTCACTTGAAGCACCTCTGCTTTATTTTATTATACATCGTTTTATAGCAATTTTCTTTTCAGTTGGCATTATATTGAATTGTATGCTACATATTTAATTTTTAAGTTATGTATTGTTTGCCCTGTTAATGGATTTTCTGTTGGGCAATAAAATGCTATTATTATTATTATTATAAATACTTAATTTTTTGAACAATAAATTTGAGGATGTATTGATAAGATGTATTTCTGTTAAAATATTGTTCTAAGTATTATTCTAAATCTGCAATTGCACCCATCGTCATATTTCCAAGCACCTGGGTCTTGAGGCTCTCCAAAATAAGAGTGCTTACTTCGCCACTGTGTAGATTTAAAACATTAATATAATACAAGAAATATAATTGTAATTTCTAGAGAGATTAGTTTCCTATTAAGGCTCAAATGCCTAGTAATCAACCAAAAAAATGATTGATTATTCTTGACGTGTCCGTAAGCTGATACTCTGCCTCTGTAAAAACCTTCATCTGAAATTTGTATTCTCAAATTATCATTTAATATGAATGATGCTGTAATTACAGGAAGACATTAACAAATCAGTGGTTCTTAGATCGTTAATGAGCGTATAATTTTCATAAGTACACCAAGGACGTAATTGGAAGACTTAGGATTCATTTGGAAACATAGTATAACCTAAAATTGTCGGATTCTTATACAGATCTCTTAGATGCTTATTCCAAGTAGACCAAAATCTTGAGCTGTTTGCGCCAAGATTATGAAATGTTTTAGTATTATAGTCTTCTTATTGGTGATATATTATTATTCACTGTTTTGTTTTCCTGATCATCATATGCTAGAGTATTCTTACTTTCTAGACTATCTCAGTGTCGAATTTAAAATATTTACTATGTAGGTATGATCAAAAATATAACATTCTTGGTTTAAGATTATTACAGCTTTGCATATACAGGGCTGGGATAAAGTATGGAACCAACCAAATAACTTTGGAATGGAAAGAGTGATATTGCTGAAAATTTGCAGGCAAGTGTAGTGACGTCTAGTGCATCCGAACGCATTATGTTAGATATTAATGTACTTCGCGTTTAACCGGAAGTAACGTCAACTTTTTTAATTTAAATGGGACGCCTTGTATATATTTTTGCAGATTTTAATACATTTTTTTTTCCGAATACGTCCTTTTTCATTTCAGGTGTTTAAAATGCCGGTCATTCAAAGTCAGTTTTGGCGATCGCGTGAGAACTCACAAAGAAGTGTGACAACTTTTAATTATTTACGTCCCTACAGGGGTCCTATAACACGTTTGACGGTGACTAAAATACAAAAAAAAAATACAAAAGAATTACCTCAAACGGGAAGACCGCAGACCACCACGGATGAATTTGTGATACAAATAAAAAAGCTTTACCGTTCCCATTTTTACAGAAACAAATACTAAACCCACTATGGACGTATTCGGAAAAAAAGATGTATTAAAGTCTGCAAAAATATATTTTATTTTATTTAAATTAAAAAAGTTGACAGTACTTCCGGTTAGACCGGAAGTACATTAATAGCTAACATAATGTCTTCGGGTGCATTATGCGTCACTACATTTACCTGCAACTTTTCAGCAACATCACCCTTTCTATTTCAAATATATTTGCTCCCTCGTTGGTTCCATACCTTATCACAACCCTGTATAGATACATATTGAATACTTGAATGGAAGTATACAGGGTGAGTCAAGCTCAACGCCTCGGGCTCCTGTGACCAAACGGTACCACTTTTTGAAAAATCAACCTTGCGGGTGTATGACTTGCTTTATCCAAGCTAACATGTCAAAACTCGCCTTATCCATTTTATTTTTGTAAATATCTCCGACATGAGGAAAACTAGATTTGAATCAGTGCTCAAATACTACCCTCATTGTGATAATGCTTCCACTTGTCAAATTTTGGTTACCTCATATTTCTGTACTTCCATTAAAAGTTTTTTCGCGTTTTGTGAAAATTATGTCAAGAGGACAAGACGAGTTTTTAAATGGAACCCCTTCATATGTGTTACCTAACTTTGGCTATAACCTCTCTAGAAAAATTACCGAGTTAAAGTGCTCGACGCAATATATGATATCACTTTCCCAACATGCCGCGTGTTTTATGTTATCTAATGGAAATTATTTCTACCATACATTACAGATAAATTCAAAATAGAAACTAATAATGCGTTGATGCTTGGCGGTAAAACGACAGAACAATAAACATACAGATTATCAGAATACAAAATGACATCTGTCGAGTAGATTGTCATTATCTAAAGAAGCAAGTCACCACTTTGCTTTCCATACAACGACATTCAAATGCAATTATATTGAGATTCCAAGTTTGCCATCTGGTAGGCTGGTAGGCTGAGATACGGACCTCATAAATTATCATTCTTTGTTATCAAACTCTTTTTAAGATGCGCCAATTAAAAGCATTGCTACTTTCTAAATCGTTCATAGGCAAGGTTGTCGTTGTAGGTAAATAAGAGTAGATCATTGAGAAAGCTGTGTAATACAAATACATTTTTTACTTTCCACATCGATAGGTGTGATTGCAAAAAATTCCGATTTTGAGATAATATGCTTTTTGGGCATTATATGATATCTACAGGGTTGGGATAAAGTATGGAACCAAGCAAATAACTTTGGAACGGAATGAGTGATATTGCTGAAAATTTGCAGGTAAATGTAGTGACGTCTAATGCATCCGAAGACATTATGCTAGCTATTAATGTACTTCCGGTTTAACCGGAAGTAGCGTCAACTTTTTTAATTTAAATGGGACACCCTGTATATTTTTGCAGATTTTAATTTATCTTTTTTTTCCGAATACGTCCATAGTGGGTTTAGTATTTGTTTCTTAAAAAATTTGTCTCACAAATTCGTCCGTGGCGGTCTGCGGTCTTCCTGTTTGAGGTAATTTTTTTTGTATTTTTTTTTTTAGTCACCGTCAAACGTGTTATAGGACCCCTGTCGGGACGTAAATCATTGAAAGTTGACGCACTTCTTTGTGAGTTCTCACGCGATCGCCAAAACCGACTTTGAATGACCGGCAATTTAAACACCTGAAATGATAAAGAAGCTTTATCTTTCCCGTTTTTACAGTAACTAATGCTAAACCCACTATGGACGTATTCGGAAAAAAATATGAATAAAAATCTGCAAAAATATACAGGGTGTTCCATTTAAATTAAAAAAGTTGACGGTACTTCCGGTTAAACCGGAAGTACATTAATAGCTAACATAATGTCTTCGGATGCACTAGACGTCACTACACTTGCCTGCAAATTTTCAGCAATATCACTCTTTCCGTTCCAAAGTTATTTGCTTGGTTCCATACTTTATCCCAACCCTGTATATAACGATAACGGAAAAATCCACGTCGCCTATTTCCGCCGGTCTGTCTGTCAGTCTGTCTGTTGGCGTTTTTCTAGCCTCGTAACCTCAGTAACAGCTCCATGGATTGTGATGAAATTTGAGTAGCGATATGCTGTGGGGTCGTAGTAGGTAATGCTGCAATAATTTTGAAAATCATTTTTGAAAGTTTGAATCGATGATTTTTGTCAGCTCATGATTGTTCATTTCAATCTTGCAGTATAGGCGTCGTCACAGTGGGCTTCAAAGAAAATATTTATTTTATAGGAAATAAAATGTGGATCTTTGGTAGTTATTTGTATTTTACGGACCTGCTAAGTCCCTACTTAACAGAGAAACACGTGTTTCGGTCACGTTTCTATTCTGCTTGCATCACATTTTCTCGAAATGAAGATCTTATGTTACTACCTGTTTGTTAAAAAAACTAAATATCCGTAAAACGAGTTTCATTCTATCAAAACACTCAAGCAACACAAAAAACTACATTCGATTAACGACAAACGCTATAGTTGTGGCCACAAAGTGAGGAAGAAATCATATCCTCGTGCAGTATTCATCCACTTGTAATCGATTAATTTCACTGATTAAAACCGTTACCTGCATGCATTTCTTCCTTTTTTTGCAAGCATCACGCAACATGCAACGCATGACCGAAACATATTCGATGAAATTCCGATAAACAATCATATAGTCTGGAAGCGTGATGATCAAAGTCTCGATCTTATAATCCAGGTCGATACTGCAATATTCTAATCACGAGCAGCGAAATTATAGACAGAGTCACCAACCGCACGTCGATGAGTTAGAGGCTGGAGGTGGCGCGTTAAGGATGGGTCACCGATTATTGTAATCGCTCCTCTCTAGACTACGCCAAGTATGAAGTGTAGGTAGTGTAAGCAGCTCCCCAGATATGTGTACAATATTCAGGGCCAGATCTCATTCGGACTTCATACAGCGTATGACTTTTAAGAGATTTTGACCATAAACAGGGTTCCGTCCTTTGGTTTTCGCGTTAAATTATGTGGTTGACTAGCAGACTTCCTCTCTGGTCGCAAAATATCTGTCGTGGTAGACGGCTTTTCCTCTTCTTTCCATAGCATCAATGCTGAGGTCTCGAAGGGACCAGTATTGGCTCCGGCATTATTTCTGTTTCACATCAATGGCCTACTCTCTAATACTAGAAACCCAATCCACAGATTTTTGGATGACAGCACTTTGCACGCAAGGCATCGTGCTCGAGCTCGAACGCAGCAGTCTGGCAGTGACTGCTTCATCGCGGTCAAAGGACCTGGAGACCTTTACCTCTTGGAAGCAGAAGAACATGGTAAAATTCAGTGCTTCTAAGCCCCATTCAACCCCATGTGGGGGCGGGTTGGAATATCTTCCATCATATATCCTGCGTGTCGTAAAAGGCGACTAAAATGAGCCGAACTACTGTCGGTATGAACAGTAACCTCTTCTTACCCAACAGCTTTGGGTGGACGTGTTGAGAAGAGTCAGGACACCTTCTTGTCCTAAGGGTGAGAAATTGCCCCTAAAGGCGGATGAACCGGTAGATACCATCTGGTCAACGGCATGAGGATGCAGAAAGCAAATGGGAAATTACTGCATCAAAGATCTTAAAGATATCCCAAGAGAAACTCGTAAAATGAGTAAATGAATTTTACGAGTTCACAACATGTCCGTTAAGAGATTGTGAGTATGATGATGAAGCCCCATTCAACCTTCTCACGCTGGGGAGCTCTGGGGAGCTGTCTCTGATTTTTTTTAATATTTTGAAAGTTTCAAATTGCGACGCGGAAGGGACACAGTTTTTTTATTACCATGACGAAAACGGAAAAACTGTTTTATAGCAAAATGTGCCAGCAGAGATGGAATCATAATAAAAACAATAAAAATAACGGCCCAATTTTATTTTATGTTACTAAATGTTCATAATTACGACTTTGCTACCAAGTGGCTCTCGGACTAATAAGAGAAGCAATTATTGGAAAGCAAAATCTTCTGTTATCGAACTACACTACAAACCATTTAGAAAGCAACATTTGCTACTAATTGATGGATCTTAACAATAATTTGATAAGAAAAGATGAATAGGTACATATAGAAATTGGTTCCGTCTTAGCTTGACTCTCGCGAGGTCCATAGGCGTCTAACATAGCTTTAGGATGGTGAAATACATGTATTTTGAAATGCATAACGAAAACAAAGCAGAGCATCTTAAGGATTCATAAATGTAATGTTATTTATGCAACCTTTGCTGCGATTTTATTATCACGCTCCGTTTGATTATATGCAGGGTGTTTGCGGAGGCCTAGACAAACTTTTGTTTTGTTTACAAAAATAGACATTTTTACTTCTGTATTAAACTTACCTTTTGTGTGTTTATTGTTCGGTACCAGAATAATTCTGTCTTTTAAAGTTTTATCTAGTTGTTTTGGACAAAATAGTATACTTGAGCTTTTTTTTATGTTCGGATGGACCTGAAAAGGTGTATTATGTCGCTAGGTTCTTTCTCTCTCATGTCAGTAGACAGCCTATTATGAGTACAACAAATTTTTCAGATTTACAACCCCCCACCTCCAACCACCCAAATTTCATCCCCACCACAAAAACAGTAGAAAATGATCAGGAACTCCTAAATCGCCTAAAAACGGAGTTCGAGCTGTTTTCATATTTTTAGTTTTTTTAATATTGCTGCGCCGCTACTGAGACGATTTCTAAAAATCAGACGCGTTTTCCATCCTCGCTAAAGTAGTAATACTGTGCCGAAATTTCATTAACATCAATTCAGTAATTTCAACATTATAAAATACAGAACGATCTAAAGCAATACTCGTATGTATACATCGTCCCTTGGTTCCTGTAATACACAAGGCAATGTTCGGATGGACCTAAAAAAGTGTATTATACCGCTAGGTCTTTCTCTCTCAGGTCAGTAGACAGGCTATTATGAGTACAACAAATTTTTCAGCTTTACAACCCCCCAACCTCCAACCACCCCAATTTCACCCCCACCCAAAAAAAGTGGAAAATGATTAGGAACCCCAAAAACGCCTAAAAACGAAGTTTGAGGGATATTTGAAATTTTTCGTTTTTTGCTTATTAGTCTGCCGCCCATGCACCGATTTTCAAAATTGTAGCAACATTACCTACTATCACCCTACACCATATCACTACTCAAATTTCATCAAAATCTGTGCAGCGGTTACTGAGATTAGGATTCTAGAAAAACGCCAACAGACAGACAGACCGACAGCCAGACCGACAGACAGACCGACAGACAGACCGACAGACCGACAGACCGACAGACAGACCGACGGAAATAAGTGACGTGGATTTTCGTTATGTAGGCATCATGAAACGCTCAAAAAGTATATTATCCCAAAATCGAAAATTTTCTTGATCACAATACTCGCCTCTCCTATCGGTGTGGGAAGTAAAACATCTGGAAACGACAGAAAACGACTAAATGCAACAGAAAACACCCAAATACAATAGGAAACAACCAAATAGAACCGAATACAACAGAAAAGAACAAAAAACAGCTCAAAACGACAGAAAACAGCAGCAAACAGGTGGAAACAAAAGAAAACATAGAAATACGACAGAAACAACCAAATACGACCGAATACAGCGGAAAAGAACAGAAAACAGCTCAAACCGATCGAAAACAAGAGAACATCCAAATACAACAGAAAACAACCAAATAGAACCGAATACAACAGAAAAGAAAACAAAATAGCTCAAAACAACAGAAAACAAGCAGATAGCAATGGAAAACGACAAAAAACCTCTTGCCAAGTTTAAAAATATGATCGATACCTGCCAGCCTGACAGTCCTATATGAGCAGATGCCATTTGCAAATGCGTCATATTGCAAAAAGACAATCGCATTCTGTTCAAGTACAAGAAGTCTCGTTTGTCCTTTGGCGATATTATCGATCGAGTCGAGATGCGGGTGCAGCGACAACTATTAAAATCAGCTTTGACATTTCATAATGAATAGTTTCGTGAAGAATGCGCCGCCATTGCGCCGACGGAAAACAAGTTGACGGTGGCCGCTGCGCTGCGACGGCTGCGACCTTGAGCCTAAACGATCCGCTTTTACTTCTCTGACAACAGCCTGATACATGCTTAGCGATGGGAGAAGCAACGAAGCTTAAAACAATAACTAAAGGGCCCCTCACACTGGCAGATGAATGCGCTCAATTCAGGGTTACTGTTATATACAGGATGTCCCAAAAAATAGTGTCAAGCGAAAGTCCAGAGATAGAGCACACCTAGAAGTATCTGAACCACCCTCATATATGTTATGCAATTTTTTGTAGTTTCCGAGTTATGAATTTTTTTCTGAATTTTAGAGAATTCTCTACCTCGACAACTTAAAACCGTCCCAAAAGAAAAATTTAAATACTTTTCCAAATTCTCTTTTTTGATAATTAATCTCCAAGAGTTTACATGTAAAATAATCAGATTTTTAACTGCGAGTTGAAAATTTAAGTCATAATTAACAGAACGTAAATTTTTCAATTTACACTATAATTTTCATGACTTTCATCAGATTTACTAAGCCGATTCCTTTATGTATGAACAATAAACTCTTGAAGATTAATTAGCAAAAACGACAATTTGGAAAAGTCTTTTAATTTTCTTTTTTCAACAGTTTTAAGTTGTTGAGGTAGAGAATTCTCTAAAATTCAGAAAAAAACTCGAAAACTACAAAATATTGCATAACATATATGGGAGTGATTCAGATACTTCTAGGTGTGCTCTATCTCTGGACTTCCGCTTGACACTATTTTTTGGGACACCCTGTATATATCCTTCCATTCTTCGATCAATGTTCTATGATCTTAAATTGTAATGTCATATACGTCACTTTGTAATGTCAAGAATCATGTCATGTCATCCATATACGCGGGTTACTGTACCACATTGTAAAAGCTCAGAAAATGGAATAAACATCTAAGTTATGTGAGTAACAGTTCTTTATAAAAGACACAACAGTTACCATCTCTCCCGGCGTCACTGGGCTCTCCCGTTTCGACTCCCAATCTCCCGGCTTTTAGTTATACGTCAATATCTTCTGGTGAAATAACTATCTCTTTTTTTGTGGTCAGCCTCCCGCAAAGGCTGAAAGCCTATGGAGGCTGTATAAGCGCTGCGAGAACATAAGTATCGGTGTACGTTAGATTTGAAACGCTGCAGGTTGTAGCCATCGGGAAACAAATTTCCCGGCAGCTCATTCAACCTTTCAAAAGAAGGAATGCTAGAGGAGACTGGATGCCATTTGTGAGGTTAGGTGAATCGATTAGTCTAACTGCCCGCTCTTCTGGATAGTGTCCAGAAGCTTTAGAGAGTGCTTCGGAGCGCATCCCCACACACGGGAGCAATGGTCTAATCTGTGCCTTGTGAGGCAGCAGTAGTTGCTCTGATTTATACAGCTTTCTACAGCGGAACAAAAATCTAAGCTTCTGGGATGCCGTTTCAGCAACACTGACGACGTGGTCGTACCAGGATATGTTATTGTTAATGTTGATCCCCAAAAGCTCGACTATTGGGTGACCCTCCATTTCCACAGTAGGTAAGGCAATGTGAGACTTCTTTGTCAGCGTTGTTGCCTGAGTTTCCTGTGAGTTAAACTCTACTTGATTTACGAATCCCCACTCGACAATAGTTTTGATATCTACGTCGATCTGTGAGGTATGCTGCTGTCGCCGACGTACCGTCCCCTGGGCTTGCCTGGTTCCATGCACGATATTAAAGCACCGTCCTCTGAGCTCTCTCTGTGAGATTGGATAGGATGTTATTTTCAGCAGCTCGTTGATGTACAGCAGAAACAGTGTGGGGGACAGGTCAGATTCCGAGCAACACAGGCGTTTCTTTGGAAATACGTCTGATAAACAGCCTTCGACTACACGAGGGTCGACTACAACAAACAGAGATCGGTTGTCCAAAGAGCTGTTCAGGCCACTCGCGTAGGCCAGGTGGTACTTCATAAGCAGCAAGCTTGACCAACACTCCTTCATGACACACTCCATCGAAGATTTTCAATTGCTCTGTTCCACAAGTGAGTGACGTAGGAAGTCACCCGTAGATCTATACTTATGGAAGCCATACGGGCGATCATTTAATTTTGTTTTAATGGCAGTCTCCATAACCTTAGACATGATGTTGAGAGAAGTCACAGGTCTATAGCTGATGAGATCAGTTTTTTGCCTTTCTTAGGACCGTATCTACACAGCTAACCCTCCATGCAGCGGGATACACGCCTTGCTGATACGATTGGTTGAAGAGCTTGCAAAGAATAGATGCAAGGTCAGCGGAACAGCGTTTAAGGACAATGACTAGAATTTAGTCAGGACCTGTAACTTTCTTCGTGTTTAGTTTCAGTTGATATCTCGATGTTAAAATTTGAGCTCTGCCAATCACGAGCTCACGGCGCATTGCGTTGGGTACAAGATATAACTCACAAAATGAGACATCAATGCCTTATCTTAAGAAATGGATCATTGATAACAGATAAAACAACAAATTAAACAAACAATGCAAGCATATAAATACACAGTTCAATAAACGAGCTACTGAGAAACAAAAAAAAAGAACAATGTTTACAAATACGGGCGATTTTTTCAATAATGCTAATGTATGTGGTGGTACACTCAAATCTTTACTACCTGGCGTGGTATAGTGAAAACTGATATTATTATTTGTCAGTCAGAGAGAAATGCAGCATTTATTATATTACGAGTGACCGAATGCATGGAAGACTCCATAAACCAAATGTCTGGGTACCATGATCGCCAGGCAGATGAGGGTAACATCGACGTACAAGAGATGTAAATCTGGAGAACTGAAGACCGCTGCGCTGCCAGATCCGTCACCAAGTATACAAAATTTAATGTTTCATTATTATCGGCCAATACCTTTATACAAGTTGTTACTTTCAAGGGTGGCCTTTATTTGTACTGGTACTTGTATAAATAAATAATAATAAAAAAAAGTAAACAGCTTTTATACTGTGAAATACAAAAATTCCGCACTTGAAGATATAAAAGGAAGGAAGCGTCAGTAATTTGTATTTCTTGAACACTTCTCTGCATTATTCCCGGTTCGGAATACCGAATATCAACCTCTTTTGGAGAATCAATATTCCGATCAGCGTTCTTGCTTGGCCCCATGCAACAAAGTTCATGAAAAAATGCGAATGTACCATCACACAACAAACATTTAGCAGGGCCATTTGTATAACAGTGCGCTTAAGTTTTAAAACTGCAAAATACGCGTTTTACAAAAATACAATCGACCTGTATTTGCCAAGTGAACCTAAAATTCAAGGCAACTCCCAGAAGGTTTGTCCAATAAGACGTCCCGTGACTGTTGTGGAGTTTTATTTCACTAGTAGCAAAGTGCACTGTGACAGTCTTGTTACGATTAAGAGTCCGACAATTCTGACAGCACCATTATTTCATTTCACCTTGTGCTCTGCTAATATTTAAGGCAAGTTCCTCAGCGGTAGTCCTATGGTACTTATTAGCGACTTTGTTTGTTGTACCCATCGAAAAAATTAAATTGGAGCGAAAATATGTGATGAAGCTTTGTGTTCGACTGAAACTATTGAAATTTTCAAATTCAGATAATAGTTTATGTTTGAGAGCACAAGAAGTTTAAAGACGATTGTGAATCTGAAGATGAACCTTGTCCCGCTCAAAATGATCTCCGGATTGGCTAAAACTAATTTCTGACCATTTTTATTTATTTTGCGGTTCTACACAGAAAACATTATTCATAAAATTTAGAATCCTGGAAGTTCGCGACAGAATGGAATTTTATCAGAGTCGCTTTAAGGTGGTTCATCATCATCATAGTCACAATGTCTTAACAGACATGTTGTGAACTCGTAAAATGCATTAAGTCGGAGCTAGAATATTGCCGACACGAATATTATCAATAGTTTTGAGAACCGTAGCTCGCCATCGTTCGCGATTTACTGTCAGTTCAGTGGCACTCTTGATACTCATATCTAGCAACTGTTTCGTCGTATCCACCCAGCATGTAGGGGAACGGCCACGGCGCCGCCCACTCGGGGCGTGACCCTGAACTACAAGTTTCTCCATATTATCGCTTCTGTGAATATGTCCGAAGAATGTAAGCATTCTCAACGACACAATGGAGGATAGTCTCTTTGGATTACCGAGCTCATCCAATATGGAAACATTAGTTCGATGGGCGGTATAAGGAATTCTCAGCATTCTCCTCCACGTCCACATTTCAAAAGCATCTATGCGAGCTCGATCTGCCTTTTTAACAGTCCAAGTTTCCGAGGCATACAAAAATATGGAGAACACAAGAGGCTGAACGAGTGGCATTTTGGTAGCTTTAGTGATGTTATGGTCACGCCATATTTTACTAAGCTTTGTCATGGCCACCCGTGCCTGTTGAATGCGCCGTCGAATCTCATTCTCACAGCTACCTGAATTGTCGATCAAACAACCGAGGGTGAACTACCTCACAACGGCCTATTGACTTTATTTCTCGATGATTATCATGCTCTCTATCTACGATAATAACCGTGGTCTTGTTGTAGTTAATACCAAGACCATACGCTGTACTGTGTTGTTCTAAAACGTTCAGTAGAGCTACAAGTTCTTCCTGAGAAGCAGCAATAAGGGTTGTATCGCCAGCAAATCTTACGTTAGATATTTTGCTTCCGCCAATAGTTATACCGCCGTTCCAGTTGTCCAATACCTGTCTCATCACAAATGCAGAGTAAATGTTAAATAACATCGGAGATAATACGCATCCCTGACGAACTCCTTTTCTGGTTGCTGTTTGACCAGACAAGTTACCATCAATTCTTACACGAGCTGAGCTAGACTCATAGAGTTGCTGTATGAGAAATACTAAATGGTAAGGGACTCCCATGGAGATAAGGATTTCCCACAGTTTAGGCCACTTTACGTTAGAAATTACCAAATTCAACCACTTATACTTGTTTAACTTTTTGTCAGACCTTAACTCCCATCACTGTCATACGACAACAATAGCAAGGGATTTCCGATTTCAACATTAGGGCGTTGGTTACCCGCCTACTTGATCTAGATCAATCCTACTGATTCTTGAGACGAATAGACTAGTAAACAAACGCTTGATTCGACACATCTATTGTTCTTTATTGAACATGTATAATATCATATCGATATCGTATTAGCATAGCGAACAGATTAATAGAGGATGTAAAAGATATTCTAATAGGATTGTAGGTTATGCATTGTATCATCCGTTCTTTCTCTAAAATTTGTTTAGTGTTTGCATGCCACCTTATCAAGTTTTCTGGTACTTCCAATGCCGGTAAGGTGCACCATCGAGAATAAATTGACAGACAAATGTATCAGACATTGAGTGAAAGAAATTGGAGAATTGACATGAAGCACCAGTACATAAACCTATGCGGGCCATTTTTTACCTCTCCTTACTTTAGTTCCCAAGTCCAGCACTCAACGCAAAGGTGAGGATGATCTTGGGTCCTGCTATTTTTGTGTCTTCAGGGTTAAGGACACTTGAACTTATTATAGTATGCCTGTGATACCCAAGGACGCGACATAGAATATGTGCTGACAACTCCTCTTCCTCACCACAGTGTGCACACATCGGGTCGCTTGCCATCCTTATCACTAGACCGCGGACTAAAAAAACTAAAATAAGCGCTTAAAAAAGCTCAAAATACTTCGGAAATAAGCACACAACTCTGCACGTAAATTTAAAAAATGCAGTTGATTGACTCAGTACTCCCCACACATTACTATGGTACCAGTTTATTATTTTCCCATAGCATGAAGCTTTAGTCTGACATCCCCTGCAACCAAATCATCGGCAGTTGTCGGCAGCCCACCCCCTAAAATTGTCTTATGCCTTCCTTCACAGGTCAATGGACACCGCATTATCAATACTACAGACTTTTCAGTTTTACAACCCCCCACCCCCTAACCATCACAATTTCATCTCCACCCAAAAAAAATGTAGAAAATGATCAGGAACCCCTAAAACATCTAAAAACGAAATTTGAGCTGTTTTCATACTTTTAGATTTTTGATTATTGCTATATGCTGCCAGTGACTCGATTTCTAACAACCATACGCGTGTTGCATCCTCGCCACGGTAGTAATACTGTGTAATAATTTCATTGGAATCAATTTAATAGTTTCTACGTTACAAAATACAAAACGATCTGAAGCAATAAATACTCGTGTGTATACAGAAAGTCCCTTAGCTTCGGTAGTATGCTAGGTAATGTTCGGGTGGACCTAAAAAGGTGATTTATGTCGCTAGGTCTTCCTTCACAGATTACTGGACAGCCTATTGTGAATACCACAAATTTTTCAGTTTTTCACCCTCCTACCCCCAAACCACCCCAATTTCACCCCCACCCCCAAAAAACGCAGAAAACGATCAGGAACCTCTAAAACGTTTAAGAACGAAGTTTGAGCTGTTTTTATATTTTTAGTTTTTTAGTATTTCTGCGCCGCCACTGGCACGATTTATAAAAACCATACGCGTTTTCCATCCTCGCCATGGTAGTAATACTGTGTCAAAATTCCATTAAAATCAATTCAACCGTTTCCTCGTTGCACAATATAGAACGATATAAAGCAATAATCGTATGGTTACACCAGAAACAATTCTAAGTCCTTTGGTTTCTGTCATAGGTAAGGCAATGTTCGAATGGACCTAAAAAGGTTATTTATGTCGCTAGGTCTTCCTTCAGAGATCAGTGGACAGTCTGTTATGAAAACAACAAATTTTCACCACCGATTTTCAAAATTATAGGAACATTACCTACTACGACACCACAGCATATCGCTGCCCAAATTTCATCACAATCCATGCAGCGGTTGCTGAGATTACGTGGCTAAAAAAACGCGTACAGACAGACCGATAGACAGACTGATAGACCGACAGACAGACAGACCGACGGAAATGAGTGACTTTGATTTTCGTTATGTATGTTTTATATCATAAAACGCCCAAAAAGCGTATTATCTCAAAATCGAGAATTTTCGCGATCACAATACTCCCCTCATCTAGCGGTGTGGGAAGTAAAAGGAATTATTTTATTAATGTAATATTTTTGAATAAAAGTACACTAAAAATAATGATGCAGAACAACATAAGCTGGCGTCAATAGTCAGATCTTCAACGATGTTTCTTTGAATAACAGTTGGTACCATTAATATTGCGATATCAGATATCACTTCAAATTCACTGCCAAAATATTCTACACACCCATATTGCAATCACGTTCGATGAAAAAAGCAGGTTTACAGAGAAATGTCAAGTATGGTCGTCGTGTATGCCTATAGAAACCAGTTCCGTATTGCATGTAACAACCAGGAATTAAATGTCTGAGTCTTGTATAAAATTCTACAGTTTCTCGTTGACTTGTTATACTTGATTGAAAGGCAATGTCTGTGTGCTATTAGATTAGTATTAGTCTCTTTCTCTTGCTGCCTCTATTACGTAGCATGATTTCGCTCTGAAAAATGGAAGAAAAATGAAAATTGACAATGTGAGCGAACATTACACAACCGATCTGGGAATTAATATTTTCAAGCATTCAATCAGTTTGTGCAACGATAGGAAACAATTCTAATGCAATTATTTCTTGTTTTAGTCTTTCCAACTGTTGAAGTGGCAAAATAATAATTGTAAATGAATTCAACACTTTCGAGTGATATCTGTTATATTTGAATACTGAGGTTTGTAAACATAAAATGAGATTATCTTGATCTGGATCAAAAACTATTCAAGCAGTTGTCATTTTGAGTAATCTGGCTAGAGCTTAGAACCTTATGAATGACAACTATTTTCGATTTTCTCAAAACAGTTTTTTAATGTGCAAAAAAACTCGCAATGCAAAATCATACATTCTATAAGTGCCTGTAATTTAACAACAAAACACGATATCAAAAAAATGGAGTCAAGTTGATGGACTCAGTACTTCCCACACATAACACTTGCAACCAAATCATCGCCCGCCTGTCGTCAAAAAACATCCAACACAAAAACTAGTAAATAGTTTCCTAAATCTCTCCGTAGGAACTAAAACGACACAATTCAGCTTCAACTGGACGAAACGAAACAATCAGGAACCCCCAAATTGCTTAAAAACGAAGTTTGAGCTATTTTTATATTTTTAGTTTTTTATTATTGCTGCGCCGCCACTGACACGATTTTTGAAAACGCATTTCTCATCCTTGCCGCGGTAATAATACTGTGTCTAAATTTCATTAAAATTAATTCCATAATTTCCATGTTACTAAATTCAGAACGACCTAAATCAATACCTACCCCTACCAATACCAAATCCCTTGATTTCTGCAATAGCCAAGGCAATGTTCGGATGGACCTAACAAACGTCTATTATGCCGCTAGGTCTTTCTTTCACAGGTCAATGGACACTATTATAAATGGAATAAATTTTTGAGTTTTACAACCCCCCCCCCTAACCACCCCAATTTCACCCCCACCCAAAAAAAAGTAAAAAATGATCAGAAACCCCTAAGACGCAGAAAAAGTTTGAGCTATTTTTAAATTTTTAGTTTTTTTATTATTGCTGCGTCGCCACTGACACGATTTTTCCATAACATGCGCGTTTTCCATCCTCGCCGTGGCAGGAATACTTGGTTTCTATTATAAGCAAGGCAATGTTCGGATGGATCTAAAAAATTGTATTATGGCGCTAGGTCTTTCATTCACAGGTCATTAGAGAGCTCATTATGAATACAACAAATTTTTCAGTATTACAACCCCCCACCCCCCAACAACCCCAAATTCACCCCCACCCAAAAAAAAGTAGAAAATGATCAGGAACCCCTAAAATGCCTAAAAACGAAGTTTGAGGCGGATTTGAAATTTTTCGTTTTTTGCTAATTACTCCGCCCCCCGTATAACGATTTTCAAAATTATAGGAACATTACCTACTACGACCCCACAGCATAACGCTGCCCAAATTTCATCACAATCCATGTAGCGGTTACTGAGATTACGAGGGTAGAAAAACGCGACAGACAGACAGACCGACAGACAGACAGACCGACAGACCGACGGAAATGAGTGACGTGGATTTTCGTCATGTACACATCATAAAACGCCCAAAAAACGTATTATCTCAAAATCGAAAATTTTCGCGATCACAGTACTCCCATCACCTATCGGTGTGGGAAGTAAAAAGGGTAAATAGTTGCACAAGCGCAAGCTTTCTTCTTCAATTTGCTCTTTGAGTCATTACTGTAAGTTTAAAGGTAACGTCAGGAGCTTGGAAATGCGAAATTCATTTTTATGGTGACCTTTGGACCTTTTGACCTTACTTTTAGATTTTTGGACTTATCTCCCCTCATTTTAGACACACACACTGGAGAAAGGGAACAGAACATTTCTTTGATTCTCAATTTTGTGCGTTATACCCTAGACCCTTAAGTAACTTTTTTCGGCGATATTGGACAATGGAGGGCAAGGTTGATGTAGTCTACACCGGTTTTTAGAAAGCTTTCGACCGATTGGACCATGGAATTCTACAAAAAAGAATTCGATAAGTGTGCTTTAACTAGAAGCTTTCTTGAGTTTTTTCAGATCATACATTGAAAGAAAATATTTATGTGTAGAATATCGAGGTTATAGGTCTGAAGCGATATTGGCTACATCAGGTGCACCCCAAGGTTCAGTTCTAGATCCCTTTGATTTTCATTAATGACATAGCAAACAGCGATCTGAGAATTAATATTCCAAGCATTAGACCAGTTTGTGCGATAGGAAACAATTCTAATGCAATTATTTCTTGTTTTGTCTTTTCACATTTGAAGTAGCAAAATAATTATAAAAGAATTCAACACTTTCAAGTGATATTTGTTATATTTGAATACTGGAGATCGTGTAAAAAGACATCTAACAATAATTTTTCTTAAGCTGCATCAAAAACTATTCAAGCTGTTGTCATTTTGAGTAATCTGGCTAGAGTCTTTGAGGTTGAAGTTTTCGATGTTTTGTTGGACAAGGGAGGGCAAGGTTGATGTAGCCTACACCGGTTTTTAGAAAACTTTCGACCGATTGGACCATGGAACTCTACAAGAAAGAATTAACTAGATGCTGTCTTGAGTGTTTTCAGATCATACATTGAAAGAAAATATTTATGTGTAGAATATCGAGGTTATAGGTCTGAGGCGCTTTGGCTACATCAGGTGCACCCCAAGGTTCAGCTCTTGATCCATTAACGACATAGCAAACAGCGATCTGAGAATTAATATTTCAAGCATTGAACCAGTTTGTGCGATAGGAAACAATTCTAATGCAATTATTTCTTCACATTTGAAGTAGCAAAATAATTATAAAAGAATTCAACGCTTTCAAGTGATATTTGTTATATTTGAATACTGAGGTTCGTGGAATAAAGACATATACCATTAAATTTTTCTTAAGCTGCATCAAAAACTAAAAAAGATTGCATGTGCAGACCAAGTTGTAATTTTGAGTAATCTGGCTAAACCTTTGAGTTTGCACTTTCCGATGTTTTGTTTTATTATGGAAGTCGAGTTTATAACTACGTATCGACATGGTTCTTCTAAGAATAGAACTATTTGTAGCAACTATGCATGCTTTGAGCAACATTCATCGGCGGTATTGAACATCAGACGTATTTCCAATAAACGCCGGTGTTCCTCCGGGATCTGTCCTATCCCCTACACTGTTTCTGCTGTACATCAACGAGCTGCTCGAAATAACATCCAATCCAATCTACAGCTTCGTAGATGCCAGCACATTAATATCGCAAATGGAACTAGGCAAGCCAATATCATCCCAGGAGACGGTATTTCGGCGAAGATGCCTCACAGATCAACGTAGATATCAAAGCAATTGTCGAGTGGGAGTTAGTGAATAAAGTACAGTTTAACGTACAGAAAACTCAAGCAAGAACACTGACAAAGACAAAGACAAAGGGGTCTCTCAATAGTCGAGTCACCTTCTATCAAGCTTTTAGGGCTCAACATCAACAATAACATGTCCTGAGACAACTACGTTGTCAGTATTATTAAAACGGCATCCCATAAGTTTGGAGTTTTGTTCCGCTGTAGGAAGCTGTATTCACCAGAGCAGCTACTGCTGCTCTACAAGGCACAGATTCGACCATCGTTGGAGAATTGCTTCCATGTGTGGGGACGTGCTCCGAAGCACTCTCTAAAGCTTCTGGACACTATCCAGAAGAGTCCTCCACAGCCTAGAACATCGAAGAAGGGTACCTATCCCTGTTTTATAGATTCTATCACAGAAGATGTTCGAATGAGCCCCCAGATAATAAGACCAAAAACCGTCCGAACGAAGAACACTAGAGGGGCTCTGCAAGCTCATCCTTTCCAGGTCGAGGTCCCTCCTCCCTGAACCAGTCTTCTCCAGCATTCCTTCCTTTGGAGAATTTCGACGCTGTGAAATGCGTTGTTGGGGAATTTTTTTCTCGATGGCTACAACCTGCAGCGTTTCAAATATAACATCTATAGCACCGTAGGCTTTCAGACTTTGCGGGAGGCTGGCCATAAAAAGAATGGAGGGCTAGGTTAATGTAGTCCAATTCTTTAAAGCTGATCGGACCACGGCATTCTACAAAAAATATCAGACAATGCTGGTTTAACTGGAAGCTTTCTTGATTATTCAAATCGTACATTGAAGGTAGACATTTATGTGTAAAATATCGAGGTTATATGTCTAAAACTATATTGGCTACATTAGGTGCATCCCAAGGTTCAGTTCTTGGCCCCTTTGGTTTTCATTAACGACATAGTAAACAGTCTATACTGCTAGTATTTACTGTATGTTGAAGACTTTGAGTTATTTATAGTATTCAGTATTCAGTACTGTAGATGATAGTATAAAATTGCAAACAGGTTTAGAACTACATCAGTGGTGTAAGGACAATAATATGTCTTTAAATATTGATGAGTGTTGTTCGATGGCGTTCACACATTAAATTGAACCAATATGTACTGATTTTGAAATCGAAGGCAATAAGCTTCAACGAGTAAATACATACAGAGATTTGGGAGTTTTATTCGAATCCAAGCTGATGCTTTTGGGCAAATTATACAAAAATGTGGATTTTGTCATCAGAAATAGTAGACCGTACAATGAGTGTCTGTACTTGCTTAAGAAATACTGTCTTTCTTTGAGAGCATTTGGTATTAACTTGAACATAAATTACATGCATAAAATGCAAATCAGACAAACAGGCCTAAAAGTGTAAAGTACTCCTAAGAATATTTAAATTAACTGTACTCATTATGGTGCATTGTTGCACTAAGCCAAAACAATAAGCAAACAAGAGATCCAAATGTTAACGATGCATTATTCTCTTAATATGTGAAAATTCAGCAATCTGGGACCTTTCTAATGCCAAGGTTTATGGTGTTATTCAGTTTATAATATCCTGCATTTAATAGAGAAAGATAACGTCTGCATGGTGTTACGGCGAACAATAAAATATCGTGAAACCTTCACCTAAGGTTGGCAAACGACGATGGAATGCCGAGTGTTTTTTATGTCACGTTTCGTTTTATGAAGCTTAGCAAAGATAGTATCAGGTTCAGTATACAGGGTGATTCAAATCTGATGTTCATCCATTGAGTCCTCGGAAGTAGTGGCATGCAACGCTATTTATAATAGGGTAAGCAAGAGGTAAGTTGTCACAAGTAGGGTCACTCTAAGCTCCGCCCCTAATTTAGTCTATCCAGCTGTGCTCGCGAATACTAAGCAAGCTGGCGGATTCTGGCACCCGGCGATCTCGAGCAGTAGGCGAACGCTAACAGCTGTGGTTTACAGGGTCAGTCCGCCTAACACCACCTAACACGCGACACGCTGTACGGGATACAATCGGTCGGATCTACCGGGGTGCCTAAATAAGTAGTGTTTGTGTGTTATTGAGCGCTTTGCGCGTATTTCACAAAAAAATGCCGGTGACATGCTCTGTATATGGCCCCATTGTTTTTTATATTTGTGCCTACTTATTCCCATTGATTTTTAAAATATCTGTTTTTAATACTTCAATTTTATTATTGACTTGAATCTTAAGTTTTTTAAATTCATTTTCCAAATTCGTGTTTCCCGGTTCTTTAACTTTTTGTTTATAAATTTTGACTCGGTTTTCAATCATTTCGAGAATTTCTTGATTTATCTAGTCGTTATTTTCACGTACCTTATACGTCTTTTTGAATTTTGAATTCCGAATCTTTTTTACAAGAAGTGATTAAGTCAATTAGTTCCTGAAATGATTGAACTTCTGTAGTTTGAATATTCTTTTTAAATTTTGAGATTAATATTTTATGATCTATTCTGTTTACTTCTTTTCTATATTTTGTCGCAAGTACTTTTATGTTTACACCTAAGGTTATTGACAACAAATTAAAATGATCAGACTCTTACATTTCAAATTACTACAATCTGACAAAACATGATCTATAATACTCCCTGAGCTATTTGCCACCCCAGTAGCTGCATCTGCAGTTAATGTATTGAATGGTTTATTGAATAATACATTATATTCTATCGATACTATAGAATTCATTTCTATTGACCCCCGTATAAGTAAAGTGACCGTCGACAATATCGCATAGTCGGATTCCCTGTGAGAAACGAGACCGCATGAAAGGAACCCCTCTCATCTCGAGGCGGCTCGCATTTGTGAGACTCACATCAAAGTCGGCACGGCGAGTGATCCTACTTGTCTTTGTTAATGTACGGTGCCTTTGTGCAACATAGCTACCCCTTCTTCTGCACTGTCTCTATAATGGTCAATAATTGCACTTAAAAACGTCAGTCGGTCGTTCATTAGATTAGAAAATATTGAAAACTATTGTATTTTATATATCAAGTCCAAAAACTCGTATAACACATTATCAAAAACATTTTTATCTATTATAATAATAATTAATATAAACCGTCTTTATTGTTCCTAAAGATACGAATATCTATATAAACGGTAAGCAGGTCAGTAGCTCAATAGCAAGTAGGTAGAAGTTCCTTTTAAACTGGAAAAATATCGCTCTGCAAGGTACAGATACGACCATCGTTGGAGTATTGCTCCCATGCGTGGAATGTGCTCTGAAGCACCCCGAAGGGTGGCTACCTGTCCCTGTTTTACAGATTCTATCACCGAAGATTTTCGGCTGAGCTTTCCCAGATAATAGCTCCGAAGGCCGTCCGAATGAGGAACACTTAAGAGGCTCTGCGAGCTTATCCTTACTTAGGTTCCTACTTCTCGAACCAGCCTTTTTTAGCATTCCTTTTTTTTTGAAAACTTCGACGCTATAGATTCGGTTGCCGGGGAATTTGTTTGCCAACGGCTACAACCTGCAGCTTTTCAAATCTAACGTGCATACTTATCCTCTCGCAGCGCTTCTACAGCGCCATAGGCTTACAGCCTAGGGGGAGCCTGACCATAAAAAAGATTCTGGAAAATATTAACATCTTACTCCTGTACACCTAGCAAGCCACTCAATTTGTGAATTACAAAAAATGAAGATACATTTTTTTAATTATGTTTTCAGACATTATTGACAGTATATGTATGGTAGGTATAGTTTGAAGGTAAAAAATATAAATTGACGGTTTCTATATATCAATATTTATTTGTATATTATTTATTTTGTCATGCAATACAAAATAGCGCCACCTCGAAGGCTATGCCTTGTGTGAGGTATAGGCGAATGGCTATACACTCAAGTTGTCCAACGTATCACCTTATCTGCAGCTAGTATGGTTAACCTTTCTTTCTGTTTTGTGTTATTTCGTTCGTCTTCCTTCGTAGACCATAGACCTGGACCATAACTGAAACTGCAGCAGTATAGGAAGCTATAATTTCCCATATTTACCAATATGTAAACATTTTGTAGGTACTTGAAATTTTGACGTGATATGTCAAGAAAAAACCCTGGCATCATTTGTACATACGTTTTAATACGAGTAATTGAACAGAAGTAAGGGCCGGTTTCTCAATGTCCAGTTAAAGTGTCAGATAGGTATCTGCCAGATAGCGTTGCTATGGATACAACTGTCAGATAAGATTTACGTGACTTCGTAAGTTTAGCCTTCAATTGTTTAAACAATTTATCTAACAGTTGCTGTTATCTTGCAGGTAAATATTTAACTGAACATTGATAAACCGGTCCTTAAACGTTCAATTTTGTAAACAGACGAACGCTAACGTCATGCCATTGACTGACTAACAAACAACGTAACTTACCTTTAAACGGATAGTTTTCCAGTTCCGGCTTTTCCTGCTTTCATTTTATACACGTAACACTTTTATCTCACCATAGTTTATAATAATTGTCTCGAAAATACAGGTAAAAACTTAAATTAAACTCACTGCGACTCAACGCACAAGAAAATGCCGCCAATAAACAGCCTAACGGCAACCCGTTACGCACGCAGTTAACGTAGTTACTATTTCGGCAAGCATTCAATGTCCAGAACTGTCATGTGGAGCATGGAAAAAACATTACTTAACACTTGAACATGCCGCTGGTCATAAAAAAATTACAAAATTTTGAAAATCGTCAAAACAGCACCATTTAAATGATATAAATCAATTATACTCTCCTCATTCATCATAGTCACAATGTCTTAACAGACATTTTGTGAACTCGTAAAATGCATTAAGTCGGAGCTAGAATATTGCCGACACGAATCTAGTCTTGAGAACTGTAGCTCGCCATCATTCGCGATTTACTGTCAGTTTAGTGGCGCTCTTGATACTCATATCCAGCAACCGACACAATGGAGGATAGTCTCTTTGGATTACCGAGCTCATCCAGCATGGAAACGTTAGTTTGATGGTCGGTATCAGGAACTCTCAGCATTCTCCTCCATGTCCACGTATCAAAAGCATCTATGCAAGCTCGATCTGCCTTTTTAACAGTCCAAGTTTCCGAGGCATACAAAAATATGGACAACACAAGAGACTGAACCAGCGACATTTTTGTAGCCTCATTAAAAGACTTCAATAAAAATGCATTAAAAAGAAGATCAATATTCGATATGTTCACAAGTACCTATATGTTGTCATAAGAAGGTTCAAATCTGATATGCATATAATTTCACTTGTTTTCTAATTAAAAAAAGGATGTCTGTCTGCTCACGTATTATAACATAATAATAAACTTATGTAACGCTTTTCATATAAGCAAACAGAGATCTTATCTATCTCGATGCATTACGAATGCACTATCTCTAACTACAAGAACGTCTGAGGCTTTGGATTTGTATACGATACACTATTTGACCCAGTTCCATAGCAATAGCTACATGGCTGTCCGATTTCTTTCGATTGCATTTAGAAGAACATGGAAGTTTGTCCATTCGTCAACTCCATATATATACAGCAAAAATAGTGCTGAAAGCAGTGAGAAATAGTATGCGACAATTTGTTCCCACGGTTTTGTGGCTTTAACTAGACAATTACACAAAAAATCTTGACTGATTATTATCATTACTATTATAGATCGAGGAAGAGCAATGTAGATATAGTATAAAATCATATTCAAACTTGAAGATGAGAAAAAAATCAGCAGTGTATACGAGCCAAAACGCTTAGGATATTCCAAACAAAAAAATTATTCTAGAAGCTACAAATTCTGTGCACATCACATGTCATAATTATAGGTCTTAAATCTCTCTACGGAACAAGAGTTAACAACACTGTCAGGTAGTCTATTCCATGAGTCAAACACACGATTGGAGAGGAAACACTGATGGATCCATGTACGGAATGGTTCCTTACTCAGCTTAAACTTAGATTAAAAGGTTTCTAAAATGGAGTATTAAACAACTTGTTAATATTGCCTTTTATCGCTGAAATTGGTTGTCGGCACCTAGTTTGTAATAATATCATTATTTGTTTAAGTTCTTTCTGCCCACGTCGAGTAAAAATAGAGTTTGAAAACCATCCCTTTGAAGAGAATTCATTTAAATCTCTTGAACTTCCCGCCTAAGGAATCAACGAATCCAAAGTGATTTTTATTCCGGATGTAGATAGAATGTGACTATGTTAATTTGCGTTAACAACGCTCACAAAAAAGTCTCACGTTGGCTTACCAACTGTGGAAATGGAGGGTCAGCCCATAGTCGAGTCACCTTACGTTAAGCTTTTGGGGATCAACATCAATAATAACATGTCCTGGCACGACCACGTCGTCAGTATTGCTAAAATGGCATCCCAGAAGATTGCGGTTTTGTTCCGCTGTAGGAAGCTATACACATCAGAGCAACTACTGCTGCTCTACAAGGCACAGATCCGACCATCGCTGGAGTATTGCTCTCGTGTGTGGGAGGATGCGCTCCAAAGCACTCTCTAAAGCTTCTGGACACTATCCAGAAGAGAGCAATTAGATTAGTCGGTACGCCTAACCTCACAAAGAACCTCCATAGCCTGCAACATCGGAGAAGGGTGGCTGACCTATCCCTGTTCTACAGATTCTATCACGGAAGATGTTCGAGTGAGCTCTCCCAGATAATAACACCAAAGGCTGTCCGAATGAGGAATACTAGAGAGGCTTTGTGAGCTCATCCTTACCAGGTCGAGGTCTCTACTCCCCGAACCAGTCTCCTCCAGCAGTCTATACAGGGTTATTCACGTTATTCGACACGGAGCATTATGGCTAAAGTATTTAATAAAAAAGAAAATAATAATTTGGGATGGATATAGACCCATAAAGGCTACATTTTAAAAATATTTTCATGTTATACAGGGTGTCCCAAAAACACGAAATGTATCAAAGTTATGTTTTTTTAAATGGAATACCCCATATATTATTGGATATTCAGATTCCTTGGTGAATTCTAGTGTGACTTTATGTATCATACATGGTACCTAAAGCGAACCGTTAAGGTGTAAATCACCATTTTCGGTATAAGTAGATATCAGGAAAAAATTGAATACCGCAAAGATTATAAAATTTGGAAGGCTGTGACTTTGCCGTATTACTAAGCATACAATGCGCCAGCTTTGATGAGACTGACAAATTCAAATTACGTTTATGCTTGGAGAAATCGGTCGATGAATTAAGGAAATTTCGATCAGCGATAACTTGATTTTTTCAAATGGGAATGCCTAATTTTTTTTATACGGTTAAACGTAGAATTTGATAAGCTTTCTAATGATATAAGGTTGTGAATTTCAATCTCTCGTAGTTTTCATTTAATTTTAAATTTTCAAACAAATCGGCGATTTTCAATTTTCCTACCTATAAGCAACGTAGCAGGCCATGGAATATAAACAAAAATCTGTTCAGCTAGAAGAAAACAACTAAATTAGTTGAAAAATACACACTAACTGGACTAAAGGGACAAGATTATAAAAATTCCTTACAACAAATCAACTCTCTCAGAAACAACTGCGATAACATCTCTAAGGCCAAAGAGAAGCTGGAGTATGGCGGTAATAGATATTTTTACTGTCTCCTGGCTACCGTAATTTACTAGAGGTTAAAAATTTCCAAGGCAATCAAAAACCCTCATATGAAGCAGAAACAACCAGCGACTGTTGCTCCAGCACGCAACTATCAATCATATGTAATGGTGTAAAAAAGTACTAATTTGCGTCGGAGTCGACACCTCTGACTGGAGTCCTTTTATTTTTCAATATCTATTAGCAATATTGCAAAAAAGGAATACTGACAAATCAGATTTAAATTTTCTGCCATGTTTTATAATTTGAACAAATTTTAATTCATTCTTCATTTTCTGCGACCTTGGTAACAGGTACTGAAGAATTTTCAGAACTCCAGCCTGAGGTACTTTTGACTTGAGTTTTGACAGAATTGCATACTTTTTTATATCATTAAATGTGAAATTTTATTATGAAAATAATAAACTGCTTACAACATTCTCTAGTGGTTTTTACTTTATTTCAAAATTTTTAATGGTTTTGGAAATTGCCAACCTCTAGTACATTGCAGTAGCTAGTATAGGCCGTGAAAAAATCTATACCATACTCCAGCTTCTCTTTGACCAAAGATATGTTACCGCCGTTGTTTCTGGTTAGACTTTGTTCGTTGTGAGTAATTTTTATAATCTTGTCCCTTTAGTCTAGTTCGTGTGTATTTTTCAGCTAGGTTAGTTAGTTACCTGAACAGGTTTTTGTTTATATTTCATGGCCTGCTACGTTGGTTATAGGTAGGCAAACTGAAAAACGCCGATTTGTTTGAAAATTTAAAATTAAATGAAAACTACCAGAGATTGATATGCACAACCTTATATCATTAGAAAGGTTATCAAATTCTACTTTTAACCGTATAAAAAAATTAGGCATTCCCATTTGAAAAAATCAAGTTATCGCTGATCGAAGTTTCCTTAATTCATCGACTGATTTCTCCAAGCATAAACGTAATTTAAATTTGACAGTCTCACCAAAGCTGACGCATTTTATGCTTAGTAATACGGCAAAGTCACAGCCTTCCAAATTTTATAATCTCTGCGATATTCAATTTTTTCCTGATATCTACTTATACCGAAAATGGTGATTTACACCTAAACGCTTCGCTTTAAGTCCCATGTATGATACATAAAGTCACAATAGAATTCATCAAAGGATCTGAATGTGTAATAATATACGGGGTGTTCCATTTGAAAAAACATAACTTTGATACATTTCGTGCTTTTGGGACACCCTGTATAACATGAAAATATTTTTAAAATGTAGCCTTTATGGGTCTCTATCCATCCCAAATTATTATTTTCTTTTTTATCAAATACTTTAGCCATAATGCTCCGTGTCGAATAACGTGAATAACCCTGTACTCGTATATAGTTTGTGTTTATCTAGTTTTCCACTTTCTTATTGAACGAACATTAATTTTCGCAGACTATGCATATCTTACTCCACCATTACTCCATTTTTACATAATTATGTCATCATCATAGTCACAATGTCTTAACAGACATGTTGTGAACTCGTAAAATGTACTCATTTTACGAGCTTCTCTTCGGATATCTTTAAGATCTTTAATGCAGTAGTTTCCCATTTGATTTCTGCATCTTCATGCCATTGAACAGATGGTATCTACTGGTTCATCCGCCTTTAGGGATAATTTCTCACCCCAAGGACAAGAAGGTGTCCTAACTCTTCTCAACTCGTCCACCCAACGCTGTTCATTGAGAAGAGGTTACTGTTTATACCGACAGTAGTTCGGTTCCTTTTAGTCGCATTTTACGACACGCAGGATATACGATGGGAGATATTTTAAGCCGCCCCCACACGGGCTACATAATTATGTAATTAGCAGTTTACTCATGATTTTTGATAATCTTTCCGCAGTCACGCTGAACTTCGCCCTTCTATAGTATGAACCATTATCATATTCAGTTATTTAGTTGAAATACTTACGTAAATGTTTATGGTGGAATAAAGCATATTATTAAAATATTATTGGTATGACAAAATACCGAATAACCTTATATTCATTGAAGTCTTTTAGGTTACAAAACCCATTGTTTCAAGTTTATTCAAAAGGTATTACTCAACTTTGGTCTAAGATGTGGGTACCTGTTCAGATTTACTAATAACTATTTTTATTTCAGGTAAGTCAAATTCGGTGGACAAAAGTAACAGGTAATTAGTGAAGTTGCATAAAGTAAGGTAAGTTACTTATCAAAGTATTTAAAAATGAAACATAACAAACCAAGAACATTGAGAAAATGATTTCTTCAATATGTTAAACTTCCAGCTTAAAGAATAATTGGTGTTAATTACATAAGTAACTGAAAATATGTCTGGTACCCTAGATTTAGTTTTCCACTAAGTTTGCAACAGCTAGACTAAAGAAGTAATGGATTTCTAAATTATTTCAAAACAAAGATGTTACGCACAAGACCTTGTGTGTTCGTGCGACAAGAAAAGAGAAATTTCTAACACCTTTTATAGTTGTTATCGATTACTCCTTTGTAAACTAATGGGCGTGTCCACACATTGGCGTCTAACGACAATTCTGCTAGAAAGAGGCTAGTCTTTGGTAAAGGACTGTTCAATTTTAAGTCGCCAAGTTAGACATACGAGAAATAAGACTAAATGGACCACAAATGATGTGAACAGTGCCTTAGAATCATCCTACATACAGTCTGCCCCAGCTAAAGTTTGGCACCCACCTTATCTCTAAAATGATAAAAGAAAATAAAAAAGGCTCGTTTTGCAATATAGAAAGGTCTTGGATGACATATCAGACTTAGGTATCGCTGCTGTGGGTGCCGAGTTATGCTGTAGTTTGCGGTAATGAAACGGCGGACGTGCTCGCAAGGTTAATATTGAGGAATAATTTCCTGAGTCCTGAGCCGGCTGCGGGGCTGGAGCAGGTACCATTAGAAGAAAAAAAGAGATGTGGTTGCTAAGTCAAGATCTTAAGAGATGGAGCTAGAGCTAGCTAGAGCCTTGTGTATCTTGTAGATGAGTTCATGGTACTTAGTACTCTGCTCAACTCTTTTTTTTTGACAATAATAATGATGGGAGGCTAAGGCTTATTCTGCAAGTTATGATGAATTTGGGACTTCACTCTTTTGTGTGGGACACCACTCTACTGTGATGTGAACAGGAAGAGATCAGTTCTAAGAGATTCTGCGGGAGATGTTATAACACCCATAGTCCAGCTACCTTCCCAATCTACCTAGCTGCCAGAAAAACATTAGTTCAAGGGTATTAAACAACGTGGAAGTTTGATATAAGATAGTTGAAAAACTATACAAGATTCTTCACTCCATGTTTGAAGCCACAAGGCTATGAAAATGTTTCCTTCAAAATTTTTTTATTTAAGCTGTTCAATTAGATACGTCTATGTGTAAAATTTAGGCCAGACGTGCCAATATTAGTTATGGCACGCGTCGCGACAAGCGGACGGAAGTAAGAACCATTGCGAGCAATAATAACAGCATTGTCGAAAGAGGATTGCACCAATAATTACTTAGCACCGTTACGTTTTAGTAGGTAGTCATATTCTGTTTGACCGCTTGACTAAAATAATATATAATAAAGCCTTTTGTAAGGCGAAATAAACAGTTCTCTTGTAACAAATTTAATACATCAATAACGTCTGAAATCTGAAAATGCCGCAAATTCCAGATGCCTGGCATTGCATAGTAGTATATTATTTAATGAGCGGTCATAATCACCATAATGGTAGGCCGTAAATTGAAGGGCGAATTTCTGCTTAAAATTCTAGTAGAAGAGTTCTTATAAACATGTGTCTGAAAGATACAGGATGTCAAAGTTTGGATAAAAATTGATTTGGAAATATCATTAAGTAATACCCTGTATTGACAACATAACCACACTTCTGTCATTAAAATAAATACTGTACACCGTTAGAATCAGCGTTTGAGATTGCATAGTCACCTTTGGAGTTTATAGCGTGTATTTAATTACATATATGCATTCTGAAGAAATCAGTATTGGTTGTTCTATCAACTAACCACTGGTAGTGTTGGAAAATTATCGTAATTTACTTTTCGTTGCGATTTTTCGGAAATTTTGGAGAATTGGGGAGAACTTAATAGAAACTCAACATTATAAATATGAAAATTATTATAAAGAACGGAACTGAAACGCATTTTTTAAGCGGAACTTGCTAACGAAATAAAAATAGTTTAGAAAAGCTAAAAAACGCCTTAAATATAATTGTTAGAATAAGCTTAAAACAATCATGTATGAAAAATACTAGTATGATTGTGAAAAAAGCATAGGGCCCTCGATTTACGAATAATATGGCACAAAGCGCCGGTGCTTATTTTTACAGTAATATTAGTATTTTTCATTCATTATTGTTTTAAGCTTATTCTAAAAATTATTTTCAACTTTTTAGTCCGATGTTCTTTAGCGTGTTTTTAGTTTTTTAAACTATATTTTCAATTTTTTAGTTAACTCTATCACTAAAGCGTGTATTTTTAGTTTTTTAAACTTCAATAAACAATTGTTTTTTTATCAATATTCGTAGCATAATAATTATCATTACTACATAAACAATAATAAAATCATCAACTGTTCTGAATAAATTTCACAAAAGTACCAACTCCCAAACAGGCCGCTGGCGCTGGTCCGACGGATTTGAAGCCGTCAAAATCGTTTTCGCGGAGCGTTAAATGTTTGGTCTAACTTCCTAATCTAAAGGAGAGTTACACACAAACATATGTACATGTGAATAATGAATAATAAAAGCGTGTTAATAAAAAAAATGGGAAAGAATTTACTTGAGTAAATTCAAACGGCGCTCTCACTATGGAAACGGAAGCGATATTGACAAAACCGGATTTTTCTCGGATTAGTTCTTTCATGCTGATTCCGAATCTGTATTCAGTCTTTCTCTAGCACCTGTAGTTTTGGATATCTTTTGTATACGGATAGATGGACAGACGGACGAACGGACAGACCGAGGCTCTGCATAAGCTATCTTCAGTAAGAGCTAAAAAGGAACTTCACTTCTTTAAAAAATCATAACAGTATTAGAAGAACAAGTGCATGAACAAAACATAAGTATTTATACTGTAAATTACGGAATTTATGGAAACGTTCGCTTGGTAAGATTCGCTTGTCCCAACACTAACCTCAGAAGCGTAAGCTAGTGGAAAATAATTCACGCTATTTGTTTATAGGTAGTGTTAATTACCTGTTGAAAACTAGTTTGAATCGCTGTATAACTTAATGAGGTTAGATGAACCCTTTTTTTTAATTAGTTTACAATACATTGTGGGCTAGTTTCACCCTGTTTTGTTTGTACAGATTATCCACTCTGTATATGTGAAATGGCTGATCCAAATATCTTCTGGTATCAAATACCACAGTAGTTATGGCGTTCAAAATATTCTGCTACTTCTAAGTGACTATCTAGTGCTAGGTATATGGAGAAAGTAAAAAATCGCATTAATTGCCTTGACCTTTCATCTGAATGCCATGAATTTAATTAGTATATGCTTATTCCATGTTAATCGCTACCTGAATTATATTTCTTGTCAAATAGATGAATAAAGAAAGTTAAGTATTTCACTTTTGATGTGCGGAATGAGCCTTAAAATATTATGTTTGAAAATTGGCGCTCAAGGAAGCATCTAAACTTTTAGAGACCGGTTGCTAGTCAAAAGTCATTTTTCTTTTTCTTCGCTAGGTAAACATCCTAACCAAACTTTATGTCACTGTATTAATATTTGATGTATTTTTTTCCTTCCTTTCACTTCCCATACCTATAGCTGAGGGGAGTATTCTGATCGCGAAAATTTTCCATTTTGAGATAATACGCTTTTTAGGCGTTTCATGATGTCTACATAACAAAAATCGACGGCACTCAATTCCGTCGGTCCATCGGTCTGTCGGTCTGTCAGTCCGTTTGTCTGTTGGCGTTTTTCTAGCCTCGTAATCTCAGTAACCAATGGATGGATTGTGATGAAATTTGGGCAGCGATATGCTGTGGAGTCGTAGTAGGTAATGTTCCAATAATTTCTAAAATCGGTGTAGGGGCAGCGGAGTAACTAGCAACAAAACTAAAAAACTTAAATATTCCTCAAACTTCGCTTTTAGGTGTTTTAGGCGTTTCTTACCATTTTCTACTTCTTTTTGGGTGGGGGTGAAATTCGAGAATTCGGGAATATTAAACAAATAAAACATATTTTTCCCAAAACCATAAGCTAATGAACTTCCTTTGATAATTTTACATATCTCAATCTCAATTACGCAAAATGTCCCGTTTTGTGAAATTCACCCATTACAGAAATTAAGGGAATACATTTTTTCACGTATACATATACATACATACGAGTATTGCTTTCAAACGCTGTGTATTGTGTAACCAGGACTTGATTTTAATTGAAATTTTGACACAGTATTACTACTGTGGCGTGGATGGAAAATGCGTATGGTTTTTAGAAATCGTGTCAGTGGCGGCGCAGAAATAATAAAAAACTACTAGAAATACAAAAATAGCTCAAACTTCGCTTTTAGGCGATTTTGGGGTTAAAGCTCGTAGAATAAACACTATGTCGTCTTGTTTGTACAAAGATGCAAGAATTTATTTACGAGAGTTTTTGAGTTGCATGTTTTTTTGAGGGCAGGCGGGCGATGATTTGGCTGCAAGGGGATCTCGGACTATCTTGCAATAAGAAAAACATAAAATGATTTCACTATTATATATGGGAAGTTCTGAGTCAATCAACTTGATTCCATTTTTTGTAACAGAAATGAGTAGCTAAGTGCAAGAGTAGCCAAGGCTAAACTTCGTTGCGTATGTCCCTCTTGGTTTTTTGGAAATAAAGATGATATTATTATTTTCTGTAAAAACGATTTTTTTAGGAAGTACGCAATTTGAGCTGTAAAAAAGTTTTTTAATGTACACAAGAAAGTTGTATAAATTCATACACAGCCTAAGTGTTTCAGAGCGTCATAGCAGCAGTTACATAATCTAATTTTATGCACATTACTTTTCGAACAGACTTCCTAAATAACGGACGTGCAACTAATTTGCCATTTTCGTCGGTATTTGGTCAAATTTTTCTACGACAAATGATCGTGACATTCCAATTGCTACAATTCGTTGCCCATGAGTTTGAAAACAAAGAAAGGCGTCTATAAATGGATGCAAAATTATGTAATCGTTTTATTAAATATTCGACTTATTAGCGTATCAAAATCGTTATTTGATTCAATAGCAGCAAATTAGTATTTATAGCTTTTTTTGTGGTCAAGTTATTAACGCCAAAAGCAGAAACAAAATATTAAGCATCTTTAGAAATAAAAAAAGTAAACAGGAAGCAGTAGGAAGGCGTATATGTTAATGGTAGCCATTTTATGAGCTATAGGCCTCATTTCTTTTTCATCTAAAATTTTGAAAAGCACTTTTTATTTTCCTTGACTTCTTTATCAACGATGCAATGGATCATTGTAAAGTAAAAAGTTGATTTGGTTGATTTTTCAAGAGCTTTGAACAGCGCTAAGCCCAAAATATGGTTCAGATACGTGGATGACACATTTGTTGTATAAAGCCACGAACAAGAAAGGCTAGTGGAATTCCAACACCACCTAAACAGTGTACAGGGCGTCCCATTTTGAGCACTTTTACGGGGTATCTCGGTTATTTTTGAAGATATAGAGTTGCGGTTTTCGCGACAGTGTGCTACTTTTTTTTGTGAAACTGAAGATGCCATCAACAAAATTATCATGGCCCTCTTGGTTTTTGAGATACAGAGTGAAATCGAAAACTATCGATTTTGGGACCACCCTCGTATCTTGGTTGTCTTTTATTTTATTGAAAAGTTTAAAAAGGAACTTATAGAATTTTTTCTTCAGAATCCAGCGGTGTAGTTTGATTTTTTCTTAGTCTAACCATTTTTCAGTTGTGAAGCAAACATATGTTTTTCTAAATGAAACACCCTATATATTATTTTTGAGGTCAATCGGAAATATTTCAAGCTTGTCAAAAATATATAGTAGTATTAAGTTATTTTGAAAATTACGCTCAAATTTGGATTTTAACCTATTTTTTACTTCATTTGTAGCAGTAGGCCATGGTTAATCAACTATAAATAATAAGCATCATCTAAGCAGTTATTACTCTACAAGAGACCTCCTACTCAAATTCGCAAAAACAGAATCAAAATTGATTTTTTAAAATAGTAATGTCTCATTAAAATGATGAATATTGTGTTATTATAATATTGAGTAGATAGTGGGCTATGACTCACCTATTAAAAACAAAAAAGCAAATCTGTTAAAAACTCGCGAGACCGTCAGCTTTTAATTATATTTTTATTAAATATAGCTTTGTTCTTTCTGTGTTTTCATTTTTATTATTGTCAATTTTCTATAATAATGGCAGCTTAGATACCCAGAAGCAGCAACCGTTTTCAGATAATTATATTGCTCGTCTAAAAATAAATATACAGTACCTAGAACCCCTCTAATCCGCCCTCCGCTAGTCCGACGCTCCGGTTAGTCCGACCTTGCTTCAGTGACATTTTGTGGATCGAGGAATGGAGAGACACTGCAGCTAACTCTAGAATTTTGTGTGTTAAACAAAAATCTATGACTAATTTTTTTACTAAACTACTAAACTAAATTTATTTATTGCTTTTAAACAATGTTTATAAACTTCGTACATCACTTATTGCAATGCAAAACATGTTCAACCAATAAATAAGGGCTATTTGGATAATCCGACCATTTTTGCGTTCCGACCATACCCCTAGTCCTGAAGGCGACGGATTAGAGGGGTTCTACTGTAGTTAGGTACGGATCCTTTATTCAATCACGTCCTAAAATCTATTTCAAGGAGAATAGGGAGCAAAGGGAACAAACGTATTAGGTTACACAGAAGCAACGCATTCATCATCTTGTAAGCACAAAGAAGAAGCTGTAGGGGTACAAAAATCAACTGCAGAAATAATTCCAAAAAAATACATTTACCATCCATAGTTTAACAAATAGTCTTCGTTCTAGAAAACTTGGGGCAATTGTGTAATTATTTTCATCTGTGCTTCTAGAAATATTACCTATTTAGAGTTACGGTTCTAAGTTCTAAAGTTTAAATGAACAAAAATAATAAAACTTAACCACAATAACCGAAAAATTGTTATAATTTGATCAAATTGCTAGGTTGCTTTAAATGGTCGTAATTTTCAAACTGCATGGGAAAGATTTTTTTCTGATTTTTCTCATGATAGTTACAACCAATCCTATCACCCCGTTGCGGCTTGACGTTGAGTTTTGGGACACCCTGTATATCAATACAGTATCATCAGAAAAGCCCTGATCAATAGTCGTGAGAGATACGCCGATCATCATCTATTATGAATGTGAACTGCGCAACACTGTCTCTTAAAACATTGTTGTCCAAAGATGATGATGGCTTGATAGCTAGTGTTCCACCTTTAGATTTTGGGGTTTGGACAGTAACTTTTGGTTACGCCAAACTCAGATGTTGCTTAAACACGAAGTCAACAGCCAAAATGGATTAAGTGTAAAAACCTTTTAAGGTTACTTCCATCATATGACTCTAAAATACTTCCAGTACAGAGTGTCCCATTTTGGGACTTTTACGGGGTATCTCGGTTATTTTAGAAGATAGAGAGTTGCAGTTTTAGCGACTGTGCTACTTTTTTGTGAAACTAAAGATGCCGCCAACAAAATTATCATGACCCTATTGGTTTTTGAGATGCAGGGTGAAATCGAAAACTATCAATTTTGGGACCACCCTCGTATCTCGGTTGTCTTTTATTTTATTGGAAAGTTTAAAAACGGATCTTATAGATTTTTTTCTGTAAAATCCAACGGTATAGTTTGATTTTTTCTTACTCTAACCATTTTTCAGTTATGAAGCAGACATATATTTTTTTAAATGGAACACTCTGTATATTATCTTTGAAGCCCATCGTAAATAATTCAGGCTTTTCAAAAATATATATTAATATTAAGCTATTTTGAAAATTACGCTCAAAATTTAATTTTTCCTTTATTTGTAGCAATAGGCCATGGTTAATCAACTATAAATAATAAGCATCTAAGCAGTTATTACTCTACAAGAGACTTCCTACTCAAATTCGAAAAACCAGAATCAAAATACATTTTTTAAATAATAATGTCTCATTAAAATGATGAATATTGTGTTATTATAATATTGAGTAGATAGTGGGCTATGACTCACCTATTAAAAACAAAAAAGCAAATCTGTTAAAAACTCGCGAGACCGTCAGCTTTTAATTATATTTTTATTAAATATAGCTTTGTTCTTTCTGTGTTTTCATTTTTATTATTGTCAATTTTCTATAATAATGGAAGCTTAGATACCCAGAAGCAGCAACCGTTTTCAGATAATTATATATAATTATAAAAAAATACATTTACCATCCATACAAGTTTAAGATACTTCAACATTTGCACAGCATCCAAGTTTGGGAATTTTTAATCGCCGTAGCACACTGTCGCGAAAATCGCAACTCTCTATCTTCTAAAATAACCGAGATACCCCGCAAAAGTCCCAAAATGGGACACCCTGTACATCCGAACATCCCGTTAACGATGGAAGTGGAGAGAAATAAAAAAAGTAGGAAAGAATTTACTTGATTAAATTCAAAAGGCGCTCTCACTGTGAAATTTGTCGGTATAAACGTTAAATTTTTTTAATTATACTGACAAAACCGGATTTTTCCCGGACTATTAATCAACTAATTTGACATTTAATTTAAAAAAAAAGAAATAAAATTGTTGACTGCGATGAGATTCGAACCCACGTTCTTTGGGACTGGTGCCTAGCGTCTAGGCGCTCGGCCACGCTGCCTCCGTGCTTCAGGAATATCAATACAATACGTCGACAGTTACCTGTCGTAATATAATTCAATTTTTTAAAACCGGAAGCGGTATTGGCAAAACCGGATTTTTCCCGGACTAGTTTTTCATGCTGTATCCGAATCTGAATTTAGTTTTTCTCTAGCGCCTGTAGTTTTGGCTATCTTTTGTACCTATACGTACAGACGGACGGACGGACAGACAGACAGAGACTCTGCATAAGCTCTCTTCAGTGATTTTAGTGAGTCAGTGAGAGCTAAAACTGGATTTTCTTGGTGTGCTATTCAGAATCCCCACGATGCATGGGCGTCAGCAGAGGGGGGCAGGGCCACACCCCCCCCCCCGCAGCAGCGAAGTTGAAAAAATTGTATAAGCAAAAACAAAATTTGTCCCCCTGCCCTGATTTGAGCACTCAATTTAAGTAAGTCGCCCCCCTCCCTTCTGTACAATTTTCTGGCGGCGCCAGAATGCCATGATGCATGGCCGACTTTACTCACTACGCCGGAGCACTGCAATATGGCAACACTGAATCGGGGGCCGAGCTTTTATTTGTTGTTAAGTCATTAGTGTAATCTTCCAGAGCAAAAAATAAGATTGGTAGGTGATTGTTAATGTGTTTCTAATTATTTACCTGCACAAACGAAACTATAAAGATAAAACGATGCCTGCAAAGTGTGTAGTACCAGGTTGCAATAGCAATTGTGCTTCCAATAGAGGATATACCAAACCATGGCCGAACATAGCCTTCCAGAGTAAAAAGAACATTGCAAGGTGATTTTTAATGTGTTTCTAATTATTTACCTGTACAAAAGAAACTGTAAAGATAAACAGATGCCTGCAAAGTGTGTAGTACCAGGTTGCACTAGCAATTGTGCTTCCAATAAAGGACATAAACAGAAGTGGGTGAACGGTATTCCCCGTATGGGCTGGTTATATTTATAAGAACAAAGACAATACTTTACAAACATTTCAAAGAATAAGACCTATTTTAAAGCACAATGTGGTACCTACAATGTTTTTTGGACCTCCCAAATATCACAGGAAAATACAGTTAATAGAACTCATCTGGGCATGCATCTGGGCAGACCTACGAAAAGATTTGATAGTGAAAGGGAATCAAGACCTGCAATAATGGCTTCACAGTGACCTAATAGTGAATTTTTCTAGCCCAAGTGGCAATTTACAAAGTAAATTGAGTGTTCATTAGCAATTGTGCTTCTAATAAAGGACATACACAGAAGTGGGTGAACGGTGTGGTATTCCTCGTATGGGCTGGTTATATTTATAAGAATAAAGCTAGTACTTTACAAACATTTCAAAGGATAAGACCTATTTTAAAGCACAATGTGGTACCTACAATGTTTTCTGGACCTCCCAAATACCACAGAAAAATACAGTTAATAGAACTCATCTGGGCATGCATGTGGGCATACCGAAAAGGTTTGATAGTGAAAGGGAATCAAGACCAGCAAGAATGGCTTTACAGTGACCTAATAGTGAATTTTTCTAGCTCAAGTGACAATTTATAAAGTAAATTGAGTGTTCATTTAAGTGGAAGTGGAAGTGGCAGCAGGAAACAGGTTGCGTTTATTTTTATTTTGTAGTGTTTGACTACGATGAACCAGACATCAGATGTAAGTGGTATTAGTAGTAGTAGTAGTAGTTCTAAAGAGTATTTTTCTTAATTTATTAACCAAGATGAACTCTGATACATATAAAATGTAATAATTATTCTGAGACTATAGGCCCACTATTTGACAGCTAAGCCACGTTGCCACATCTAAGGCTCCGGCCTAGCGTAGAGTCGGCCATGCATGATGTGACTGTGGAGCGAAACGCCAAACCGTTAGACATAGAGTGCAAAAATGCGGCCTTAGAGCATATCCAGGCAATAACAAGTACGTCGTACAAGCCAGGCCATCAGTCGAAAATGGATTTCAATTTTAAGTTATAGCCTAGCCTAGTTACTATTTAGATCGCAATCTTTTTTTATTTTGTGTTGTTTGCGTTAACTGTTCTACTTTTTGACTTACTTTTTTTCAAAAGTACTATAACTATACGCTAAATAAAAGCGGCGCATAAAACGTTTTCTAATAATTCATGCACCCCCCTATAGACAAAATCCTAAATCCGCTGCTACTGTCTACTACCCAATAGGCCCAACAAGCAGATTTTGGGGTCACCTTTCTGTTAACAGGATTGAAATTGAATACCTTGTCCCACATAAAAGGCAAATGTACTTTTGCGACTCAGAACAATGAAAATCCAATTCCCCAAACTAGAATTACAGCAGTCCTTCGCTCTCCAACTACGTCAAATTCAATAATACCCTCGCTTGTGACTTGCCAAAACGACAAATGGGTTTCATCAGTGATCCGACCGAAAAAGGAGCACAATATTTATTACACTTAATAGTACCAATTAGTGTAAACTGAATTTACCAACTTTGTCTCAGTTAATGAGTTATCAGGTACTCTCGTGAATGAAAAATTCGTTTGCTCCGCGAACGATGCATTGGCACCAAACAAGGTGGTACTGTTGCACAACAGCTATTGTAGATGTTTAACACAGTCGTTTATAGTCAAGATGTGCGTGTTGATAATTATACTGTACATACGTTTATCAATACAATATAGACTTCGTGTGTATTTATAATTATATTACTCAACATTCTGCCATTCATACCTTCAGGTAGGTATATCCCAGTGTACAGTATACACAATTTGGATAAAAATGTGAAAATTGTATGGATTAAAGGACATACAGGTATACCTCAAAACGACACAGTCGACAGATTAGCAAAGATGGCGACTACAGTTGGAATAGTGATGAGAAACTTCCAAATTCCCTACAGTGACATGAGCAGTATGTTAAACAAGAACCTGAAAGAAAAGTGGAGCGAAGACTGCCATAGAAATCCCTCCGGAGGGACATACAAACATATTCAACAGAACATTATAGAACAGAGCCCTGGTTTAAAAGAGAAACGAATAGACCACTTGTGAGAACCCTTTGAAGATTGAGGTGTGGGCATTGCTTAAGCCCTCAACGCAAAACTAGAATAGGTTTAGACGATGACCCTCACTGCAGATGTGGAAAGATTCGTACTGATCAACACTGTATATTAGAATGCCAATTGATCACTAATGAGGTTACAGAGCTGTATCACAAATTGTCAAACTATGTTCCGTTACCTGCTAATATGATCTCTATACTAGCTAGTGGAAACAACTGCTTACAAACTATTATACAACTTTTGTACACAAAAACTAAAAATAACACTGTAATTTTTAACTTTAACTAATGTAAAGAAACGTTCATAGTTATTGAGAAAGAATAGATGGCCATCCACGATACAATTGGCCAGTTGATCTCAGATCAGGGCCAATAATATAATTAAAAAAAATGAAGTCAAGTTAATTGACTCAGTACTTCCCACACATTACGCTGATACCAGTTTATTATTTTTCCATAGCATGAAGCTTTGCAACCAAATAATCGCCAGCCCCCCCCCCCCCCCCCTAAAATTGTCTTATGCCGCTAGGTCTTTCTTTCACAGGTCAATGGACAGCCTATTATCGATACTACAAACTTCTCAGTTTTACAACCACCCACCCCTCAACCACCTCACTTTCACCCCCACCCAAAAAACTGGTAGGAAATGACCAGGAACCCCTAAAACATCTAAAAACCGAATTTGAGTTGTTTTCATACTTTTCGTTCTTTGATTATTGCTACGCTGCCACTGACACGATTTTTAACAAACATGCGCGTTTTCCATTCTCACCACGGTAACAATATACTTTGTCAAAATTTCATTAGAGTCAATTTAATAGTGTCCACGTTACAAAATACAAAACGATTTAAACCAATAAATTCTCGTATAGTATACAGAAAATTCTAAGTCCCTTAGTTTACGTAATAGGCTAGGCAATGTTCGGATGGACCTAAAAAGGTGATTTGTGTCCCTAGACCTTCCTTCACAGGTTAGTGGACAGCCTATTATGAGTACAAGAAATTTTTTAATTTTTCAACCCCCAACCCCCCAGCCACCGCAATTTCACCCCCACCCAAAAAATCGCAGAAAATGATCAGGAACCTCTAAAACGAAGTTTGAGCTGTTTTTATATTTTTTGATTTTTTATTATTTCTGCGCCGCCACTGGCACGATTTATCAAAACCATACGCGTTTTCCATCTTCGCCATGGTAGTAATACTGGTTCAAAATTTCATTGAAATCAATTCAACAGTTTCCTCGTTACAACGATCTAAAGCAATACTCTCATATGTTTACATCAGAAAAAAGTCTTTTGCTTTCTGTAATAGGCAAGGCAATGTTCGGGTGGGCCTAAAAAAGTTATTTATGTCGCCAGGTCTTTCTTCACAGGTCAGTGGACAGTCTATTATGAAAGCAACAAATTTTTCAATTTTACAACCTCCCACCCCCCAATCACCCCAATTTCACCCCCACCCAAAAAAAAGTAGAAAATGATCAGGGACCCCTAAAACGCCTAAACACGAAGTTTCAGCAATATTTAATTTTTTTTTGTTTTTTGCTAGTTACTCCGCCGCCTATGCACCAATTTTCAAAAATATACAAACATTACCTACTACGATCCCACAGCATACCGCGCCCAAATTTCATCACAATCCATGCAGCGGTTACTGAGATTACGACGTTAGAAAAACGCCAACAGACAGACAGACAGACAGACAGACCGACAGACAGACCGACAGACAGACCGACAGACAGACCGACAGACAGACCGACAGACAGACCGACAGACAGACCGACAGACAGACCGACAGACAGACCGACAGACAGACCGACAGACAGACCGACAGACAGACCGACAGACAGACCGACAGACAGACCGACAGACAGACCGACAGACAGACCGACAGACAGACCGACAGACAGACCGACTGACAGACCGACAGACAGACCGACAGACAGACCGACAGACAGACCGACAGACAGACCGACGGAAATGAGTGACGTGGATTTTCATTATGTAGACATCATAACATGCCCAAAAAGCGTATTATCTCGAAATCGAAAATTTTTGCGATCACAATACTCCCCTCACCTATCGGTGTGGGAAGTAAAACAGTGAGGTTATAAATTCATGCACTTCTACATTATTTTGTGTGGAATTAATACCAAAAGTATATCAAATACGAGGAATTTTAGCCTCATCAAGTACAGGGTTTCAATCCTATTCCATTTGGTTTTCAATGGTTTCAGTGACAGTTCCCAGCATACCTAAATGATCCATCTACTTTGTTTCTTACAATTCCTGCCTATACATTAATTTTTTTGGGTACTGGGTATTTCCTTCTACAAAAGCATGAGGACTTTCATTAAATGAGAAAGCTTACTATAATGTTGACGAGCACTTAAAAGATGAGTAAAATTAATGAGTATATCGTAAAGTACAAATTAATTTACTGTTCTCGTTTGTATGCTTTTTGTTGAGACGTTTGTTCTGTATTTTTACCTTGGTTAGTATTTATACATGTCAAGTGTTTCAGTCTTGTAATTTACTAAATGTGACGTAATTTTGACATGTCGTATGTCACTTAAATTGTGATCTACAAAACCAATAAATTTCATTGATTCATTCATTGCTCAAATACCTGCAGTTACTCTTATTAGCAAATACAGTTAGATAAAATGTGCATTCATCAGTGAGGAAGTTATGCTTTACACGCCTCACAGATCAACGTAGATATCAAAACAATTGTCGATTGGGGATTAGTAAATAAAGTACAGTTTAACGTACAGTAAATCCAACAAAACAACACTGACAAAAAAGTCTTACGTTGGCTCACCAACTGTGGAAATGAAGGGCCATCCAGTAGTCGAGTCACCTTCCGTCAAGCTTTTGGGGATCAACATCAACAATATGTGTCCTGGCACGACCACGTCGTCAGTATTGCTAAAACGGCATCCCACTGAGATGATAAAAGAAATTGAATATCTTGGGGTTATAGTAGATGCAGATTTGAAATTTGAGAAACATGTTGATTACATTTGCAGTAAAGTTGGGAAAAAAATTGGATTTTTGCGGAGGGTCAGTAAGTTTTTAACAGTTTATTCGAGGAAATTGGTGTATAATACAATAATTTTGCCACATTTCAACTATTGCCCGACTATTATATACATGGCAAAACAAAGTGATTTGAAAAGGTTACAAATTCTACAAAATAGAGCTATGAGATGTATTTCGCAATGTAATTATAGGACTTCAGTAGACAGCATGTTAAAAAAATTACAGTGGTTAGATGTGACGGCATATGTAAGATATAGCATGTTACTTTTTCTTCATAAAATTAATATAAATCTGGTGTCCTGACTACTTGAAACATATTCTAGTTAGATTTGAAGATATACATATTATGTATGGCACTAGAGGTAAAGAAACTTATATTGTTAAGCAAGCTAGAAAATCAAGGACACAGAGTTCGGTGTTTTACAAAGGAGTAGTGGACTATAATAGACTACCGAGTGAGATAAAGAATTTTTCTATTTTTATGTTTAAAAAGCCAGTCAAAGGGGTGTTACAAAATAGACTCATATAATTTATTTATTATATTTTTTTGTTATGTACTTGAATAGCTAATAGCTAAATAAAGATCTCTACTACTACTACTACGCTGTAGGAAGCTGCATACACCAGAGCAACTACTGCTGCTCTACAAGGCACAGATCCGACCACCATTGGAGTATTGCTCCCATGTGTGGGGATGCGCTCCAAAGCTCTCTCTGAAGCTTCTGGACACTATCCAGAAGAGAGCAATAATTCAATACGCCTAACCTCACTAAAGACCTCCACAGCCTGGAACATCGAAGAAGGGTGGCTGACCTGTCCCTGTTTTACATATTCTACGGAAGATCTTCGAGTGGGCACTCCCAGATAATAAGACCGAAGTCCATCCGAACGAGGAACACTAGAAAGGCTCTGCTGGCGCATCCTTACCGAACCAGTCTCCTCCAGCACTCCTTCTTTTGGAAAACCTTCACGCGGTGAGATAAGCTGCCGGGGAATTTGATTCCCGACGGCTACAACCTACAGCGTTTCAAATCTAACATGGACAGACACTTATCCTCTCGCAGCGCTTCTGCAACGCCATAGGCTTTCAGCTTTTGCGGGAGGCTGACCATAAAAGAAAACCATTAATCGCTGTAATAATTTATTCACAAAGCTCAACTCGCCGATAGAAATCGTATTCGGTTAACTCTTGCACTATTTTCATCTCAAATTTATGGAGTTTAGTAACTGTGTGTACAGAGAAAAATGAAACGTCAGTGGAATCTAGAATTTTACGTAATGCAGTCTTAGGATTTATTGACTATTTAGATCGCAATCTTTTTTATTTTGTGTTGTTTGTGTTAACTGTTTTACTTTTTGACCTTGGTTCAAGAGTACTATAACCATACGCTAAACAAAACGGGCTTTTGGGCTGTTTTTAGCCATTTTATATTGTTTCCGGCTGTTATCTGCTTGCTTTCTGTTTGAGCCAGTTTTGACTCTATTCGGTTGTATTTGGTCGTTTTCTACAGTTTGCAGTTGTTATCTGCTTGCTTTCGGTTGTTTCGAGCTGTTTTCTATTCTTTTCTGTTGTATTCGGCTTAGTTTAGTCGTTTTCTATAGTTTAGCGCTGTTATCTGCTTGCTTTCCGTTGTTATGGGCTGTTTTCTGTTCTATTCGGTTGTATTTGGTCGTTTTCTACCGTTTACAGTTGTTATCTGCTTGCTTTCTGTTGTTCTGAGCTGTTTTCTGTTCTTTTATGTTGTATTCGGCTGTGTTTAGTCATTTTCTATGGTTTAATGCTGTTATCTGCTTGCTTTCCGTTGTTATAGGCTGTTTTCTGTTTTTTTCTGTTGTATTCGGCTGTGTTTAGTCGTTTTCTGTTGCTTCCCGCTGTTATCTGCACGCTTTCTGTTGTTTTGAGCTAGTTATGAATCTATTCGGTTGTATTTGGTCGTTTCCTGTCGTTTACAGTTGTTATCTGCTTGCTTTCTGTTGTTCTGAGCTGTTTTCTGTTCTTTTCTGTTGTATTTGGCTGTGTTTAGTCGTTTTCTATGGTTTAGCGCTGTTATCTGCTTGCTCAACTCGCCGATAGAAATCGTATTCGGTTAACTCTTGCACTATTTTCATCTCAAATTTATGGAGTTTAGTAACTGTGTGTACAGAGAAAAATGAAACGTCAGTGGAATCTAGAATTTTACGTAATGCAGTCTTAGGATTTATTCCAGAATGACATGAAACTTCAAGTTGGGTGGCTTCATCTACAATTTTCCGTTTTTTATTTGCAACAGGTCCAGTTTCAGTAAATTTCGTAACAAGATTCAAAACTTACAAACCTATGCGAAGTTATCTTCCTCGGATGTTGGCCCCGAGCAAACTGATTTTGGGCACCATAAATTGGAATCATTTCCATTGTTTTTGCAACTGTCCGTCAGGAATTTTTATATCATTCTTTTGCCAATAGAGGGCAACATTTTGAATCCTTATTCGATAAAAAGTGGTATTTTCGTGTGTTTTTTTCCTATCTGAACAAATTAGCATACATAAAGATGTTTCTAATTTTCTTGGAAACGGAGGAATTCGACATATCTTTGAAACAAGCTAATACTCGATACCCCTTGTCATTTAAAACTTTTAAGGGATGATCCTGGGGGCAGCGGGTACAACGGGTTAAATCAGTTTTTGCTAAAAAGGTGCCCCCCTTGACAAGTATTTTGTCTCGGCGCTTTTTTTTATCTGCGGTTTTCGATAAATCCATGGTAAAAAGTTTTCAAATGACCACCCTGTATATTATCTGCTTAGCTTCATTATATTTAGAAGGATCTGCCTGTACGATGAAGATTATTATTTTAAGCAATATTGATGCTCAATAAATAATAGATTGACTACAATAAATCAATTCGATGGTTTTCATACAAAAGAAATACCTGCGCGCCTACATCAGTGTTAAATTATTCAAATTCAGGAACCATAATTATTTCAGTTGATTGTTCCTTTACCTATTATGTACAATAGGAAATCACGAGAGTCTTAACATCACTCAAGACGACTGTAACATCCTTTGTAGTTGAAGGTCATTGAAATGCTGCTTCTATTTTATCCTTTTAGTTCATGTAACAAATAAGGTAGAGGAATAGGGAACAGATAAAGTTTTCAAACAATAGAAAATTACTAAGCTTTCTAAAATTTCCAAAATTTTGTAACTATTTTTGTCTGCTTTATGATAATGATAACTATTATAGTCACAATGTCTTAACAGACATGTGTGAACTCGCAAAGTGCATTAAGTCGGAGCTAGAGTATTGCCGACACGAATATTATCAATAGTTTTGAGAACTGTAGCCCGCCATCGTTCGCGATTTACTGTTAGTTCAGTGGCGCTCTTGATACTCATATCTAGCAACTGTTTTGTGGTATCCACTCAGCGTGTAGGTGAACGATCACGGCGCCGCCCACTCGGGGCCTGACCCCGAACTACAAGTGTCACCATATTATGGCTCCTGTGAATAGGTCCGAAGAATGTAAGTATTCTCGTCGACACAATGGAGGATAGTCTCTTTGGATTACCGAGCTCATCCAGTATGGAAACATTAGTTCTATGGGCGGTATAAGGAACTCTCAGCATTCTCCTCCACGTCCACATTTCAAAAGCATCTATGCGAGCTCGATCTGCCTTTTTAACAGTTTCCGAGGCATACAAAAATATGGAGTACACAAGAGACTAAACCAGAGACATTTTGGTAGCTTTAGTGATGTTATGGTCACGCCATATTTTAGCAAGCTTTGTCATGGTCCCATGTGTCTGTTGAATGCGCCGCCGAATCTCATTTTCACAGCTACCCGAATTGTCGATCAAAGAACCAAGGTACACAAAACTTTGAACTACTTCACAACGGCCTATTGACTTTATTTCTCGATGATTATGATGCTCTCTATCTACGATCCTAGCCTTGGTCTTGTTGTCGTTAATATATGCTACACTGTGTTGTTCTAAAATGTTTAATAGAGCTACTAGTTCTTCCTGAGAAGCGACAATAAGGGTTGTATCGTCAGCAAATCTTAAGTTGGATATTTTGCATCCGCCAGTAGTTATACCGCCATTCCAGTTGTCCAATACCCGTCTCATCACAAATTCAGAGTGAATGTTACATAACATCGGAGATAATACGCATCCCTGACGTAGTCCTTTTCCCAATGACAACGAGCTAATTTCACATTGTTATAATAGCAATTCTGTCATTCTTTAAAATTTGTTTTGTCTTTTGCCATGCCATTATGCCTTGGAAGCATTGATTGCTTGATCCACAGGTTACAACGCATTTCACAAAATAAACGGTATTGACTGAATACAAAAATTACGTATGTATAAATACAACGTACAAATACCATAGATAAATAAATTTAAAGGAATAATAGACCTATCGTTAATTTCAAATTGATTCAATACTTGCGTTGTGACGGAAATCTAATGTTGGGCATTCAATTTATGCTTATGATACTTTTCTTTTAATATTTCGCAGTTTTCATTATTTCTCATTGCCTAATGTTCACAGCATTGTTGGAACATAATGCAATATTTATGCTAATTGTTGGTTTCCTGTTTTATTTGTTTGTTTATTCACATGGTCATCTTGTAATACAGCAAAGTTCTAAGCCTATTTCTCACAAGCTTTATCTTTATGTATACCAAATCTACACACTAAACATTTTGTGCTCTACTATACTATTATTACAATATAATAGTTTATCTAAAAAAATGGAGTCAAGTTGAATGACTCAGTACCTCCCACACATAACAGTGATATCATTTTATTATATTCCCTTTGCATGAAGCTATAGTCTGAGATCCCTTATGTTACTCTTGGTTGCAATCGTTCGCATGTCCTCAAAAAACATCCAACACAAAAACTAGTAAATAGTTTCCTAAGTCTCTCCGTAGGAACTAAAACCACACAATTTTTATTCTGTCAGCTTCAACTAGACGAAACGAAACAATCAAGAACCCTCAAAGTACTTAAAAACGAAGTTTGAGCTACTATTATATTTTTAGCTTTTTTTATTATTGCTTCCGCCACTCACACGATTTTTGAAAGCCATACGCATTTTTTATCCTCGCCACGGTAATAATACTGTGTCTAAATTTCGTTAAAATCAATTCCATAATTTTCATGTTATTAAATTCAGAACGATCTAAAGCAATACTCGTATGTATACATCAGACAATTCAAAGTCCCTTGATTTCTGGAATAGCCAAGGCAGTGTCCGGATGGATCTAACAAACATCTATTATGCCGCTAAGTTTTTTTTTCATAGGTCAATGGACAGCCTATTATGAATAGAATAAACTTTTGAGTTTTACTACCCCCCATCCCCTAACCACCCCAATTTCACCCTCATCCAAAAAAAAGTAAAAAAAGATCAGGAACCCCTAAGATCCCTAAAAACAAAGTTTGAGCTATTTTTATATTTTTAATTTTTTTATTATTGCTGCGCCACCACTGACACAATTTTTCCAAAACATCCTCGCCCCGGCAGCAATACTGCGTCAAAATTTCGGTAAAATCAATTCGATAATTTTCGCGTTACGCAATATAGAACGATCTAAAACAACACTCAGATGTATACATCACAAATCCTAAGACCCTTGGTTTTTATTATAAGCAAGGCAATGTTCGGATGGACCTAAAAAAGTGTATTATGCCGCTAGATCATTGGGCAGCCCATTATGAATATAACATATTTTTCAGCTTTACAACCCCCTACCCCAAACCACCCCAAATTAACCCCCACCTAAAAAAATGAAGTCAAGTTGATTGACTCAGTACTTCCCACACATTATACAATGATTTTATTATTTTTTCATAGCATGAAGCTATAGTCTGAGATCCCCTTGCAACCAAATTATCGCCAGACCCCCCCCCCCAAATTGTGTTATGCCGATAGGTCTTTCCTTCACATGTCAATGACAGCCTATTACCAATACAACAAATTTTTCAGTTTTACGACCCCAACTTCACCGACATAGGAAAAAGTAGGAAAATGATCCGGGACCCCTAAAACGCCTAAAAACGAATTTTATCTATTTTTGTATTTTTAGTTTTTTGGTTATTGCAGACCCACCACTAGCACGATTTCTAAATATCGTAATATGTGCTTTCCATCCTCGCCAAGGTAATAATTTTCCTGGCTCCTCAATTTCGCATGCTATATCCTAGACCCTTCAGAATTATAACTGGCGGTTTAGAATTTCTATTTGACTCCTTTTAAAACTAAATATGCTAGTTTTCAATACTCAGTTGATTATTTCAAGCTACAGCTGAAGCATTAGCATTTAAAATTGACTATTTGAAATTACATTTGACGCTTTGGAAATCAGAACTGACTATTTGAGGCTAGAATAATTGAAGCTTTAACAGTATAAGTTGCTCCTTTAGAAACTATTGTTGGAAAAACTGTAGCAATGATAATAATGATATCCATTCGAGCAATATTTTGAGTACCTACATAACTCGTATATGTAGGTATGGCATTTTTGTACCAGTTATAATGCTCATTAGCTAACTGAAACGGACACAAAGATTTGACTGTTTTAGAAACTCATTAAATGCCGGCCTCCTTATTCATCGTTAAGCAATAAGATCCTGTTACTTTTGTCATTGGAATGTCTCTGCAATGGACCATTCATATGTCAAAATATTCTTTTAACCACATCTCACTTCTTTGGAATGGCTATATTGATGCACTTGTTGGATAATACAGGACTCCCGATTGACATAAAAAATAATCTCGGTGATATTTTAGACTGTATAGATCTAAAAGTAAACTGCTTTTGAAGACATCTTATTCTATATTAATATCTACCTGTTTTCGCTTCCCATAGCGATAGGTTGGGGAAGCATTGTGATCGCAAAAATTTCCGATTTTGGACGTTTTTGTGCTACCTTTATAACGAAAATCCACATCACTCATTTCCGTCGGTCTGTCTGTATCTTGGAGCATTTCTAATGTCCTAATCACAGTAGCCGCTTCATGGATTGTGGTGAAATTTAGGCAGCGATATGTTGTGGGGTTGTAATAGGTAACGCTGCTATAATTTTGAGAATCGGTGCATCGGCGGTAGAGTAATTAACAAAATACAAAATTTTCGAATATTTGTCAAACTTCGTTTTTGGGCCGTTTAGGTGTTCATCATTATTTTCTACTTCTTTGAGTGGTGGTGAAATTGGGCTGGTTGGGGGGGGGGGGGGAGAGGTGGTTCGTAATACTCAAAACTTTGTTGTGTTACTAATAGGCTGTCCATTTATCCGTGAATGAAATATCTAGCAGCGTAATACACTTTTTTAGGTTCATCCAAACATTGCCTTGAATACTACAGAAACCAACGGACATAGAATTTTCTGATGTATACATGCGATTACTGCTTTACAGTATTATTACTTCGGCGGGAATGAAAAACGCAGCAATAATAAAGAACTGCAATTTTAAAAACAGTTCAATTTTTGTTTTTAAGGATTGAGGATCACTTTCTACTGTGTTTGGCTGGGGGTGAAATTAGGGTGGTTGAGCTTGGGGTATTCTAAAAAATTTGTTGTATTTGTTGTATATGATTAGATCAAGATCTTAGATTATAGCTTCATGCTATGGGAAAATAGTGAACTAGTATCACGGTAGCTTGTGGAAACTACTGAGTCAATCAGTTTGATTTCTTTTTGTACATATGTACTAAGTTTACCACCTTTTAATTTTGCGGGGAGATGTGCAACAAAATATTTCAGTAATACCGACCTTAGAGATGTTATAATCTTCAGCGACAGCAAGAGTGCAGCTATGAGATTAGAGCATTTAAGAATATTACCGACTTTCAACCATATCATCTCGAACAAGTTGAAATTGATTTACAGACACAACAATTTGGATAAAAATGTAAAAATTGTATGGATTGAAGGACATACAGGTATACCGTAAAACGACATAGTGACAGACTAGCAAACATGGCGACTATAGATGGAATACTGATAAGAAGTTTCAAAATTGTGACTTGAACAGTATGCTAAACAAGAACCTGAAGGGAAAGTGGAGCGAACACTACCATAGAAATACATCTGGAGCGACATACAAACAGATTCAATAGAACATAAGAACAGAACCCTTTAAGAGAGAAACGAATAGTCCACTTGTGAGAACCCTTTGCAGATTGAGGTGTGGTCATTGCTTAAGCCCTCAACACAAAACTAGAATAGGTTTAGACGATGTCCCTCATCGCAGATGTGGAGAGATTAGTACTGATTAACACTGTATATTAGAATGCCAATTGATCAGTAATGAGGTAACAGAGCTGGATCACAGATTGTCAAACTATGTTCCCTTACCTGCTAATATGATCTCTACACTAGCTGGTGAAGACATACAAGCTGTTATGTAAATTTTGCACACAAAAACTAAAAATAACTCTGTAGCTTTCAATTATAACTAATATAAAACAATGTTCATAGTTATTAAGAAAATAAAACAGATGTCCATCCAAGATACAACTGGCCAGTTGATCTCAAATCAAAGCCAATAACATAATTAAAAAAAATTAAGATGAGAAAATCTTTGGGTTGTGGCCAAAGTTTTGAAAAAAGAGACTGGGTCACAGCATGGAGGAGACTCTGGTGCTAGCAGCCAAGCTTTCGGCAATGTTTATTGGCATCTTCAGGGCTTTCTACATAGTTAGAAGAAAACAAAAAAAGAATTTAGTTTCAAAATATATAATAAATTATTAAAGTTATACTCACAACGTTGAGGTTTGCCAGTTTAAAAACAGCAATCGCATTGAGTGCAAACGACTTCTTAATGCAACTCAATAATCGTCACAATTTTTCATAAAATTATTCAAAACCTATGCTATCATGGCGTCTTCCACTAACAGGTCAGGAAACAAACGAACATATAATTGTAAATTACAAACACACAGAAACGACCTTTACATGTTGAAATTTTAAAACCCGCAGGTATATTAAAAATCCGTGATTTGAAAACACACATTTTATGATCTAGGTATGATCTAGAAAAACCTAGATCATAAAATGTATGTTTTTAAAAAAAAATGTGTGTTTTAAAAAAAAAGTGTGTTTTTAAACCACAGATTTAATAATATACCTACGGGTTTTAAAACATGTACAGGTTGTAAAGGTCGTTTCTGTGTGTTTGTAATTTACAATTATATGTTCGTTTGTTCCCTGCCCTGTTAGTGGAAGACGCCATGATAGCATAGGTTTTGAATAATTTTATGAAAAATTGTGACGATTATTTAGTTGCATTAAGAAGTCGTTTGCACTCAATGCGATTGCTGTTTTTAAATTGGCAAACCTCAACGTTGTTAGTATAACTTTAATAATTTATTATATATTTTGAAACTAAATTCTTTTTTTGTTTTCTTCTATGTAGAAGCCCTGAAGATGGCAATAAACATTGCCGAAAGCGTGGCTGCTAGCACCAGAGTCTCCTCCATGCTGTGACCCAGCCTCTTTTTTCAAAATTTTGGCCACAACCTCAAGATTTTCTCATCTAAATTCAGTTTTTTGGCCATAAGCTTACTTCGTATTAAAAAAAATATGTACCGAAAATATTACGCTTAAACTAAATTGCGATGTTAGTAGTTCCAAAGTATTGCTGTACCATACGACTGTACTGTCGAGATGTTCCATTTGAAACCACTGTCGGTCTTGTTTTGCATACTGCCGCTCCACTAAATGTCGCAACATGAAGAACACGTAAAATGTTACAACATTTAGGCGGTACGATACGCGGCATTGCAGCCTATCCTGTCTAAGAATGTGGAATGCGTAAATTTGGAGTACCATGTTATTTCCTTGATTAATTGATCATTACTTACCATATATGGAAATCTTCGAATGTCTTCTTGGGAGTGCGAACGAGTTCTTTGAAATGTAGTGGAATTAAATAGCAGGTTTAATGAGCTGCTGAATTATAGGTGATTCCACCACAAGCTTAATAGTTCTACGGCTTCGCAGAAGAGAGTACATTAGTATCGCGCATGGAACCAGACAAGCTACTACCACAGCATAATAAAAAACCAGCATAATTAAGGATTAAGCGACTTACCTGTAAGGAAGTTCAATCCGAATTATACGAGATTGGTCACATCCAAATAGAACCACCATGTAGTATACCTCTTAGCACCGCTGAGTACGCCAGTGTTTAGATAAAACGTAATCTCCCTCCCTAGTCCCCCGGTCCTCACGCCTGCCCCTGTATGGTCATTATACTTCGAAGCTGGTTATGATCGCAAAGGGGTTGGGGATGTACATTGAATTGAGCTGTGGT